>JAEQBH010001904.1:0-406858 GCA_016808115.1 Tetrastigma voinierianum | reverse complement strand
AAATAAACAAACTAAACCTGCACAAAGAAAGTACCTCATTTGGAAAATAATTGGGGATACCGATAAGATCCGGTTCTTAGATCCCAAGTAGTCGTTTCCCCTCTCATGATTCTTCCAATAAAGATTTTTAACTAAAGGAATCACCTTATTCCTCAACACTTGTTCCTTATGATCTACAATATGCACAAGTATTTCCTCATAAGTCAGGTTCTCCTTAGTCAGACCGGTCCTCTCAACACATGTGAAGGATCTCGGGATGTATTTCATCGACACATGGAATGTCATGAACTTTGATAACTCGGGTACTTCAACTCGTTATACCACTCGTCATAATTCATAAGGTCTCTATAAATCGGGGGCAACTTCAACCTATAAGCTACCAAAATTTCCACCTTGCTCATAATCTCATAAGGCCCTATAAATCTCGAACTGAGCTTGCCTCGCCTCCCAAATCTCAAAACACCCTTCCAAGTGTAAATCTTCAAAAATACCCGGTCACCTATCTCGAACTACAAGCCTCTGCGACGGTTATCCGCATAACTTCTTTGTCTAACTCTTGCTATCTTCAAGTTATCACGAACAACTTCTAATTTCTCCTGGCAGGATTCGTGATTAACCTCAAGGCCTACCAATCTCCTTCACCACCTCATCCCAAAGACACTAGAGTCCTACATTTTCGTACCATACAACGCCTCAATGGAGCCATCTCTATACTCGCATGATAGCTGCTACAGCAAAGAACCCACTGCACTAAATGAGTATCACAACTCCCTTGAATTCATTACACAAGCTCTAGCATATCCTCTAATGTCTGGTCTCAACTCTTTAACGCCATCCGTCTAATGATGAAATGTTATGTCAAATGTAGGCGAGTACCTAAAGTCAGTCATAAACTGAAGCTAAAACCTAGATGTGAACCCGGTCTCGATCTAAAACTATCGAAACCGAACCCTATGAGGTCTCACTATCTCATCCACATACAACCGCCAACTTTTCCGTAGAATCCCTCAACATCATCGCGCGTAAAATGGAGCAGACTTCGTCAATCAATCAACTATCACCCATATAGCATCGTACGCCTCTCTCGAGTCCGTGGGAAGACCTCGTCACAAAATCCATAGTGATCTCTCTCCCATTTCCATACTGAATAGGAGTAACCGATCTTCCCCACGAGTTCCCACTGCTCGCCTTCACCTACCGACAGGTTAGGCATCCTGGAGATTTAAACTTGCGATCTCTTCTTCATTCCATCCCCACCCAAGAATGTCTTTTCAAAGTCCCCGTACATCTTACCACTCACGACAGTATGCTGCATGAATGTGCTTCTTTATAATGTCTCTCTTCAAACGCTATACCGCACACACATTCCCGCTCCTTTCACTACTGCGTTGTCATCTCCCGATTGAAACTCGCTTCTTTCCTTTTTATCTCTTCCTTGCTTTAATCATCCGTGGATCCCGCAACTGCCCCACACGATATTCTGATCCACTAGGGGAGAGGCTCCAATATGAAAATGTGGGCTAACAATGCTCCTGAATACTCAAACCTCCATATCACCCTAAAGCTCATCCACCAATAGTGGAAGGATAACCTGATCTCATATGAGATGTAAAGAACTTTCAGTCGCTACTCAAGGCATCTACTACGTATTACTTTTTCCTCGGATGGTACCAATAAAGACAATCAGTCCTTAATCAACTCAGCCATCTTCTTACCCCAGTTTAACTCCTTCTCGGGTGAAAATATATTGAAGACTCTTATGATCTCAGAAGATCCTATAAGGAGCACCATATGTTTTTTGGGCTGCCTCCATCTTTAGGGTAACAACATCACAAGCCTAAGTCATGTGTAGGGTAATTCTCCTCATGTTTCCTTTAACCCTAGAGGCATATGCAATCATCCTATCATTCGCATCAAACACAACCAAGGCCTTGCCGAAGCATCACCTAGAAACCACAAACCCATCTCTCCATCGGGTGCTAGAACCGGAGTCAGTCAATCTACCTTCAACTCTCGAAACTTTGTCATGCGCATCCACTCTAACTCATATTTGGACATCATTCCTTGTCGCCTTGGTCATAATGCTATCCTGAGAACCTCAACAAACTTCCCTGTAAATACCCACTAAACCAAGGAAGCCCCACCTCCCACACACTCGCATTCCAACTTACCACACTTCTATTCTATGATCCACACTCACCCCCACGAGATCACATGACCTAGGAATGCCACCCTCACAAGCCAAAATCGAACTTGCCTTCGAACTTGGCATACAACTCTTTCGCTCCATTGTGGTCCCGCAAATTTCACAACCTCAAGGCTCGAATGTTCCCCAGATCACCATACACTCCAGGATATCATCGATAAAGACTATGACGAACCTATCCAAATACGGTTGGAATACCCGGTTCATCAAATCCATAAACTCTATCGAGGCATTAGTCAAACCAAACAGCATCACCAGAAATTCATAATGCTCATAGCGTGTCCTAAATGCATTCTTAGGAACATCACCCTCCGCACCTCAACCCGATGATACCCAATCTCAACCCATCTTGAGACACTCAGACCTGAGTCGACTCGAATAACCTATCAATGCCAGGAGTGGATACTGATCACACAGTAAATCCCTTTGTTCAAATTCGCCTACACCCATATACACAACCGCAAACTCCCATCTTTCTTTCACTTGCAGAATCGAGCTCCCCATAGGAATATGCTCGTCCGAATAAATCCCTTACTCAACAACTCTTCTAACTGAATCTTAAGCTCCCTCAACTCCGCAGGTTATCCTATATAAGGAGTGAAACGTGAAATGGCTCACCGGGATCAAATCAATGGTGAACTCCATTTATCCCAGGTAACTCAATATCATTCAGGTGTGAATCACATCTAGGAACTCTCTAACAACTAGAATCTCATCCATTAGAGTCTCATCCTTCCCTGTCTCCAACACATAAGCCAGATAACCCTGACAACCCTTACGCAACATTCCTTCATACATACATGGCGGACTACACTAGAAGATAACCCTTCGCTGCATGCCCCTAAACTTTATCTCCAATTTCCCTGGCCTATGCAACTTTACTTCCTTTTTATAACATTCTATAGTGGCTCTATGGTAAGATAGCCAATCCATGCCGAGAACCACATCAAAATCCTCATATGTAGGGCCACGAGATCCTCGTCGGGAACTCTGTCTCTAATCAACTCGCTATCTCCCGACTACTTGCCCGAGACCAACAGATCTCCCGTCAAGGGAAGCTCACGACCCCAGTGGCCGGTCCCCATTCGAAGTGATCTGAATAAAGGCTTGGATGCAAATGAATGCATGGCTCTTGGGTCCACTAATGTATATGCAGCATGATCAAGGATAGAAATAATACCAATAACCACATTTGGAGCTGCATCTACATCCTGTTGGGTCACAGCATAAACTTTGGCCTAAGTACGAGTCTATGTCTGTGTCCCTGAGGCACTACCCCTACCTCTATCACGGCCGCCTCTACTTGTGGCTACACTGGCCCTCCGTCAGAAACCTTCCATGAAGACCTCCTCGAGTGCTCATCTCCGGTGCTAGGTAGCTAGGTCACATCGATGTCTCAACTAATCAACTCCGAGGACACTTAATGAAATGGCCTCCCAACATCATGGAACACCTTGTATCAGATCTTTACACTCCCCAAAGTGTCGCTTTCGACTCATATCACAAACGGGAGGAATACTGGTGTCACTCACCGGCTAGGGCCCTCATCGATCCTGACTGCAGGCAATTCCCCGACTCAGACTCTCTACCCCTGCTTCTTCTCGCTAAACCTAATTAGAGTCTCTACCAGTGCTCGCGCATTCTTCTGCTTTCCGCCTACTCTGATACATAGCTATAATACTCTTCTCAACCCTCAGAGCGACCTCAATTAAGTCCCCAAATATGTTTTGAGGAACCACAAACAAATGAACTCTGATCCGGTGTTGTAATCCTACTAGAAACTGCTTACACTTTAGGACTTCATCATCCTGAATATATGGAACTAATCTGACTAGCTCTAAGAACCTCTTTCTCATACTCGCTACATGATGTATGTTTTTCTCGCTTCTAATCAAGAACCTCAATCTTCGAATCCTTGTGACTCGAGGAAAGAATTTGTCAAGAACTTTGCCGAATCGTCCATGACATACCATCAGGATACCTCCTATCCATGACATCCCACCAAGCCTTAGCCCTGTCTTCCATCAGAAAACCTGAAAATAGGACCCTCTGATCATCTGTGCAACCAATGACTTTGTAAATCTTGTTTACTCTGTCCAACCATAACCAAAGCAATTCTCCGATCACCGTCATACGGCTCGGCGCACAACTTTGCGCCTCTCATACACCTCCTGTGCTCTTCAAAGAACCTTCCTGGTGGTGGCAAGAGGTGGCCGAGGTCATATTGTCTCATGACGAGTCACCATAGCCACTCATCTAAGCAACTCGCGCCACCCGCCCACGCAAGAAACAACTCGAACCTGAGCCCCCAGCGGCCCGTATGATCCAGCCTCCGACCACCGCAGAGGCTGATTCATGGAGGAAGTGAGAAGAACCAACGATGCTAACTCCTCGTGTAATCGCAGACGCCAAAAGCCTCTCTAGAATGGCCTCTCCTAGGGAAGACCCTCGATGTCCTCTCGCCCAACATAGTCAGACGGTAAAAAAAAAAATCAACTGTTTAATTTTTCGAAACACTTAATATGTATATACTTTGAATTTGAAATTGTATGGTTGCCAATAATGTAAAATAGTGTATAAGAAAACTACTGTGCTTAATAACACAGATTTCCTAAGACTCTGCTCTGATACCAACTTGACACACCCCCACCCCTACTAGCAGGCGATGTGCCGGCCACCCCACAAAACCCCCCAGCTTACTTCCAACGACTAGAGAATCCTATGAAACGAAGTCGTGTTGCTTAACGAAACCAAGAAAATATTTTTCTTTTCTAAATCCAGATTTTATAGAAATTTCACAGAAGATAACAAATTCGCATACGTAACATATCCCAAAACCTGTATATACAATTTACACTTTTAAAACATGGCAACCAACAACACTTCTTCAAAAGAGCCTCAGGCTTATCACATTTTCATAAACCAAAACTATGTACATACATATACACAACTATACAAGTTCCAAGTATTTTCTTACAAAAGAGTTATCACAACACTCATACTAGTCGATGAATCCTAATATGTCCCAAATAGTCCGGCGCGGCCTGCATTCCAGAAAAACAGTTTTTAAAACGGGAAAATAATGAGCTAAATGAGCCCAGTGAGTGTATGCTTTATAAAATGCTTGCTTTTTCTGAAAATATCTAAATACTATAAAACTATATTTTACAAGACATTTACTAGAAACCTTCCTTGCTTTGCTATAAAAGTTTATAAAACTTTTCATAACTTCTTGCTTGCTTTGCTTTAAAAGTTTCTAAAACTTTCATAGATTGTCATTGCTGCTTTGCTTTAAAAAGTTTCTCAAAACTTTTCATAAAATGCTTGCTTGCTTACCGCTATTGATTTAAACTGCATGAAAAAATGCTTATGAATAAAGATCAACCACTAGAGGCCTTTCTCTTGCTTATTGTACCCTTAGTAAACACAGAGTCAAGACAACTGCAAGCCAAGAAACAACTGGCCACATCACCTGTGGGAAGGGCCTCGCCCACATAACCTTTCTGCAATACAAGACTCCTGCGGTTCACATCAACAATTAGCAGAATAAGCTAGCACGCAATCCTCTATATACTCCAAGACGCACACACTGGCCCCTTTAATAATATGCCATGATGCATGAACTAAGTTTGCCGACCAGGCAAATCTAAATGCATGAAATGATGTCCTGAACTTCCACCGGGCATGCAAGGAACACCTCCGACCGCATGCTTGCTCAAAACTAGGGATTTCTTAAGGCCTGTTTTATAAAACGCACTTTTTGCTTGCTTGCTCTTTGAATTATGGTTTTACAAATTAAAACCATTTCTTGCTTGTTTTTCAAATATGGTTTACAATCAAACCATTGCTTGCTTGAAATATGGTTTAATACTTTAAAACCATTGCTTTCTTGAAATATGGTTTAATACTTCAAACCATAACATACCAAAGCAGCAAAACGATTTATAAACAATTACACTAGTATTTAAAAAAATAGAGTTTAGAACACTACCTTTCAGCTAACAATAATTGAGCACGACTGTACCCTTCCGTCCGATTTTACCCTACACCTTCGATGTATTAGACCACACCCGTCAGCACAACAAAGAAATTTGCACACTTTGTGCTATAATTAAATTTTTCAGAAAATATGTGGGCACCAAATGCTTTTCACAAGCATATGCTAGATTCTAGACTCAAGAGACTTTCCATAGAGTCTAAAAACACCCGAAAACATTTCTGAAAATTCTGTCCGGACTGTCCGAATACAATCCTGAAATTTCAACCCGAACTGTCCTAAAACAGTCCCGAAATTCTAGCCCTGACCCGCTCTGAAATCACCAAAATTCCTAAAAATTTCAACCCTAGTCCAAAATTTTAGACTGAAATTTATGGCATCTCACTGCTTCTAAGAAAATTTCAAGTCATTATATAGCCTTTAGGCTAGAAATAACACAAGTAGGAAAATTCCCTACGCCTTCGAGGCTCGATCGAAACGCTAAAATTCGATACTCACGCGTAGTTTATTGTTGCACACCAACTTGCCTTCAAGCCCGGCCAAAATCTACAAACCCGATTCCGTGAGATCTCAGAGAAGTTTAAGAAAAAAATAAAAATATCTCTCTCCTCCACGTCTCTCCCGTCCCGTCTGCTCCTCCTTCGACGCTTTGATTTTACGCTCCTTTATTATTATTATTATTATTATTATTATTCTGGGGACATATGACTTATATTGACTCATTCGGGTCCGTTTTTGCCCCGAAATAATTTATTTCTTTTCAGTCAATTATTTTAAATGAACTTTAATTCAAGCCATTTTCTGACTTCAGAGATTTTCGTAAAAATCTCGTCCCTGAAGTCACTAGCAACTTATCACCCAAAAATTCGTAAAATATTTCGACTGTCTTAGAATTCGACGAAACTTTTCTGGTCACTGATTCTCATGAGACAAATTTAACTACAAACCGCTTTTGGCCATCTAAGATCTGTAATTTCAGTTCCCTGAACCATTCTGGTAATTTATTATTCTTATTATCCTTTAACTAATTAAAGTTTTCATGATTTGTACTTTCACCCCTACACTTTCCTTAATTTCAAAAGTGTCATCATTCTTTGAAAACTTTACAATTTCATCCTTAAAAACAACTTTCAAAAATACTACCATAAAGACTCAACTAATTAAAGAAGTCCTCATGACATATGCAACCCTACTTCTGCCATAATATCACCGCATTAACTTCTGATACATGCCACAGGACAACATCCAAAATGAGTCTCATGGTCGCATAAAAGAAAAAAGAAATGAAAAATACTTGTGTTGGGTATAACAAGAAGTGATAGATACCCCATGGGGTGAAAAACCCAGATTCTCAAGCTGACATATGTATCCAAATGATGAAAGTTCGAAAGTGTCGGAAGGCGTGCTAAGTTTATGTGATTGATGGAACATAAATGACTGTTTTCACATTTTAACATGATGCGAGGAGTCGATAAAGACTCGTGACATGGGACAAAGTAGTCACATTCTCTCATCCACAGTATGTGTACATTTGAATAGGAATGTATGTTTTACTCGAATGTGTGGAAATGGTATTTCCATATGCACTTAGGTGGGGAGTAGCCCTTTTTTGTAGGAATTATTTCACAGTATCACACCTGGCCGTGGGACCATATTCTAGTTGCGTGTGGTACACTGAGAATGACGCCTTCGAGGCCGTGATTTTGAAGGAAGCAAGATGTGGCTTGATAAATATTTTTAAACTATATGAACAAACTAGTTTTAATATATGTTTTGTATAAGAGTGTTGTAATGTGTCCCCATGGACTATCATGACATAGTCAGATATTAAGTATATGACGATGAACCCCGTGCGATCATTACTACTTTGTTGAGACTCCTGATGGCTTCACGATATATTATTATACATGTTATATATCAAGGGTAGCCTCCTAGAACAAAGAAGACTTTCACCCCATTTTATGAGGTGTCATCGATCCCGATAAATGGGTCACAACAAGCAGATAGTATTACCTGAGATCCACAGGAATTCGCAGGTTGATTTGGTTGCCAACTAAACCCTAGTTTCGGGGCTATGTACGCATTATATAAGAAGATCCAGAGCCCACAATCTTCAACAACCTATGGATCCGTGCATGTTTTCGCAGATTACTATAGCATTATTATTCAATAAGTTTTGACATAGATCTTGGGAATATTTTGTTTTTGATTAGAAACTTTATAAATATTGCTGTTTATATATAAATGATTTCATTTTTAATCCCATTATTCAATAATTGTTATCAGAGCTTTTGATTCTATGTTAAATACCATAAATAGATATATATTTATTCAATAATTAAATAATCACCATTAACATTGGCTCAGGACTCCACTTTGAGGTTGATGAAACAATAATTAGGTCGCACTCATGAATAGAATGTCATGTTCACCATAAGCAATAGAGATTTTTGTGGGTTACTTGTGGTTTTTAGGTTTCTAATGCTTAATGCAATCCTTGGTTATGATGGTTTGAGGTATAGATACATTATAACCTTTTCCAAGGGTAGATTGCTATTGCTTGAGAAAGAATAACATAAGCTTAGGTGAAATTTGCCACTAATATATAATTTAGGCATCATTGGGATCATTTCAAATCTCACCATGGGAATTTGTTAGATAAAATCAAAACCATAGGCTTCGTGTAATTACATTTTTCTTTTCATGTTAGAGACTTTAGTTTAGTTTGTTTTTCAACTTCACTTTCAGGTTAATCCAACAGGTTAGGACTATTCTAATTTTGGTAATTAGTAACCTAATCCTCATAGGACGATACTCATACTTTCATTATATTACTAGAGGTGATGTGTGCACTTGTGCATATAGGCACGCACATTTTATATAGCACATGTAGAGCCTATCAGAAAGAGACTTTTATTGTACCGTCATTTAGATGGAATTTAGTTTCTATTTTTGTTTTGGACAAATTAGGTTATACTTGTTCTTTTGGAAATAGTCAGTTTAGTCTTTATTTGAAATCAAATATTGTTGGTACTTGACGGGCTGAAAGTGAGTGTGTAAAAGTTGGTAAAAATGCAGACCCGTACGCAAGTATACGCGTCGAGTTCACGTAGTGCAGTGGCTAGCCAAGTGTCGTTCCCACGAAGAGAAGCGTGTAAATACCGCTTAGTAGTGACCTAGATATTATTTGAATACAATTTTATAGTGAATTATGACTAAATTAACTGATTTTAAGGAAAAGCCTAATATTAAAATTTTGATTTGCTGTAATGATGAGAAAACTAGGGTTTTGGTTTTCTACTACCACACTCCATGGATTTTAAACCAGATAGTGATGAGAACTGCACAAAGGCGATCCATGTTGCTCCTTACACATGGTCCTTTTCAAGTCCTCGAGTCAAAGATCAATGACAATGCATACAAGCTAGATTTTCCAATGAGCGGACTCATTTGAAGTCCCAATTAGGCCCATGACACGAGCCAGACTACAGAGATTCAAAGAAGCCTTCACAAGTTTTAATTCGAGATGCCCACGTGAATGTTCGTAAAGTTCAACCCCAAAAAGGAAACATAGATGGTCCACATCATCAAATTAAACTAACTCGACTAAAAGCCGCTTTTGACTTGTTGATTTGCTTCTATTTTAGAGCTAATTTGCTGCAGATTTGGTGTTGATTTGCTGTTATTTTGGAGCTGATTTTCTATAGATTTGGTATTGATTTGCTGCTATTTTGGTGCTAATTTTCCTCGATTTGCCGCTGAAGGATTCCTTGCTCTCGATTTGTCATATTTGGCGCTGATTATTGTGGGATTCATTCCATTGCACTGATTTGATTCTTAAGCCTTAGCCTAGAATTATCTAGTTTTTTTGCTTCCTCATGACATTTTTTAGTGTGTTAATTTGTAAAAGTATGTTAGTTTTTCGTTTTTTGGCCAAATATTTACTTTCCTCCAAGGGGTCTAATATTTAGTTTCTATTCTTCATATTTTTGAGCCTATTTAAAGGCTTGTTATCCCTACATTCTACAGGTTTTAAGCATTTATAAATTGAGAGTTTAAATTTCTTGGTTCTTAAAGAACTCTCTTGAACTTATCTGGCTATTCCGTATGCTCATCAAGACTTTATCAACTCTGACTCCATCACCGATTGTGGCGGTCCTCACGTACTCAAGGTTCTGCTTCTATAAGTAATGGGTCGAGGTCATCCATCCAAGCCAAATACTAGAGCGGTTCTTCCAAAGAATCCAATCACTGCCCCCTACAAGTTGATGTGGTTCAGAGATATTTGGCATCAGAGCAACAAGTTCTATTTCTCTGCTCACTATCTTTATTATTATTTTTTCTTTGTCCAAACCATCTTAGTCACCACTTCTCCATTCCTTCTAGATTCCGTCTAACCCCAATTTCATTCATAATATATCTACCCATCCCCAAGTCCAATTTTCTTCTATTCTTGATCGGATATAATTTTTTTTATTGTTCTTTATTCAACCGTCCATCCCAAAGTTACAAAAAAAACAAAACAAAAAAGCATAAAAAAAAAGAAAAGGGAAAGTAAAGTAAAGGAATAGATCCGTCAGAAAAAGGGTCGGAAAATAACCGAAAAAGTCAAAACCGGAAAAAGCATAAATTTTTTTACATATTATCATTCCAAGTTGGAATCAAGTCCCCACCATAGTATAAAACAAAAAGTCACGGTGAAAAAAACTCTAGAAATTTTTGGTGTCCTTATTTTGCTCTTAAGTAAAAGACTTGAATATTAATGACGCCACAACCCGTCCTTTTGGTAGGCTTGATTGATTTCAGGAAAAAAATCGATTTGTTTGATTAGTTCCAAAAGAACTAAAAGAGAAATTCTGGAGAGAAAAAGGCAAGAGTGGTCAGATTTAGAGAGAGAAAAAAGCCAAATATATTGTGTGAAAACACGAGTGAACTGAGTGAATCATTCTTTGAGTGCAAACGCGTGAGGGAGTGATTTGTGAGGTCCTATTTTATTGTTTTCTTTTTTTAACCTTGTTTTTACAGCAATATGTCAAACAACAAAGCATCCGAAAGTATGACGGGAGAAGTCGATATGAAGTTCATTATGTCACGCCGATTCCCCCGGCCCGACTGGACATGGATCCGAACCGAGTTCGTGCGACACGTGACCGGGACTCTTACCTGATTTTTTTTTTTTTTTTTTTAAATCTAACCGTACTTGTGGGTATGGCCTACATCTTATAATGTAATCGTAATATTAGATACATATTAAAGACAACTTTAATATGATGAACCATTTAATATCATATACTTATACATATACAAAAACAACTTTACATTCCAATTATATTCGTGAGCGCAGACCTACTATGATTTAACCCTTATCGGGTGTGTTGGCTCACCGTATGCGATGTCTTTATTGTCTTCCCACTCACACGGATTAAAACTGCATGTTTTTACGCTAGTGGGAAACATTTCTTATAACTTGTTCATGCACATGCATTTAGGACTGACTATGATAAACATATAACGTAAACAGATATCAAAGTCTTCTGCGACCAGATAATCCATCTGTATAATGTGTCGATCATATTCAGAGCAATCTTAGACATATACAATGGCAAGGCATCCACCCATCTCTTTTACATGAATCCATGACTTTCGATTTCAGTCGGGTTCCTATTCGTGTCACAATACACTCGTTTACTCAGACCTTGTGACTTTAATGTACGTCGATATCTCCATAGGATGTTATTATACTTATCCCGTAGGACACATATTTATACTTATTCGCATTCCTTATAAACGGTACGAACTTATACTTGCTAACAATCTTATACTTACTCAGAATTACACTTATGGGCGTACTTATCCTTATTAGATCTATACTATGACAAAATTATTCTTATCCCAAGGTCTTATACTTATAAAGTACTTGATTCTATTCTTATTCGGATTTCTCGTATAACGCATCGAGCTTATACATGTACGTATACTTATCTCAAGTTTATACTTATTTCGATCTCCCGTAGGAGTTACAGAACCTATGCTTATACAGAGGTACATAAACACGTATTGGTATTTATACCTATCTCAGATCTCCCGTAGGAGTTTACAGAACTTATACTTATACCACTGAGTTTACACTTGTTCGGGGGTACCCGTAGGTATCATAGAGATTACGGAACGTATACTGGATTTGCGGAACTTATACGGGAGTACCCATAAGTACTACTTGATCAAATGTCTGCTCGGATACCAACTTGTGTTGGTATCATATCCCAACAAGTCCTAGGTTAACGTATACCTATAATTATTATCGAGTGTCTGTAGGTACTACGAAGTTTATCATTATCCGGAGCTTATACGGAGATACCCGTAGGTACTACAGAAATTGATCAGATACAGGAAGGTACTACAGAACTTATATTAGTACTTCGTATCTTAAACTTGTACTACGAAGCATATCCTGGCATTACGGAACTTATACTTGTATTACTGAACTTATTCTTGTATTTCAGATCTTATGCTCGTCTTACAGAGCATATACTTATCTTACGGAACTTATACTGGTATTACGGAACTTATACTGGTATTACGGAACTTATGCATGTATTTCGGATTTTATACATGTATTACAGAACTTATACATGTATTTCAGATCTTATACATGTCTTACAGAGTATATACTTGTCTTACGGAACTTATATTGGTCTTACGGAGCATATACTTATCTTTCGGATCTTATCCTTCAGCGGTTATACCGTAGGTACAATAAGTCGAACTAATCATAATCGTATCACATACAAGGTCAGATCAGACGTATGCAGATACATATCAGGTATGGACATTAGTCCAGCGTGCATGTGATCATAATGCATATTATACTTATTTTACTGACACGAGAGTACCCGTGGGTACTACAAAACTTATACTTATTTTACTGATACGAGAGTACCCTTAGGTACTCCTGGACTTATACTCATTTTACTGATACTGAGTACACCAGAGGTACCATCGAATTATATTTCTATTCACCTCCCGTAGGAGTTACGCAGTTTCTTCTTACAGGACTTATACTTATAATTATTTATGTTCATTCGGGACCCCACAGGAGTTACAGAGCTATTCTATTCGTAACTTATACTCATTTTTCGATACTCGAGTACCCCATAGTACTGTATAAATAGAGAGGTACCTGTGAGGTACCACGTATCATATACAGAGGTACCCGAGGTACATTCAGATCTTTACTATATTCATTTCTTTATTCTTATTCATTATTCGTAGAGTCTTATCACATAATTGTTGGATTGCTCAGATCGCACACGAATGAGGTGGATACGCCAAAGACAATAAGTCCCAAGGTACAAGATAAGATCGAGGTGTCAGAAGACAAAGCAGAGTGCGCCAAAGCACTTCTACAGAGAGTGCCATCGCACTAATCGTAGAGTACCAAGTACTAATGTGCCGGGCATCGACAGAGGTGCTCAGACTAATCGTAGAGTAATCGGCACTAATGCGCCAAGCACGACGAGTGTCGTCAAGACTAATCGAGAGTACCAAGTACTACCGTCAAGACGATCAGAGAGTGCCATCGTATCAATCAGAGAGAGTATCAAGTACCATACGCGTTCGCCCAATGCACGTAGGTGCCAAGGTCATTCAATAACTAGTCTTAGGCAGTTTTACAATTATATGAGTTCAATAACTTACTATTTTATAATAGGGCATTCTTAGCCACATTATGTGTTCATAACAGATCGTATTCCATAAACTGGTAAGGTATGATGAGCGTGTAATCACACCTTATTCATGTATTCTTATTCTTCTATGAATCTACTTTACTCAGGAATTGGAATCAATCCAATCGGATCATCCAAACTAAAGTTATGGCATTTTCATGTCAACTAGTCATTTTCCCGATTTTTACCGAGGGACATTTTGCACTACTTATTTTCCAGTGCCTTAACTCCATATTTGACACTATTTCTTTGTACTCTTTTAAATCTAAGGTGCTAAGGGTTCTATTCCAACTGAATCACTCCACTGAGCACCGAACTCAAGATACGTCCGAAACAACCTTGACTACTTATGTTCAAACGGATGCAGGAATTGTCTTCAGATACAAATTTCACTCTTTGAGTGAATTTTTGACCACTTAGAGCTAGAATTTGACGATTCCTATTTCTTTAGGTTTGGTTTTCCTTGAAGTCTATTTTAATTGGCCACTTGAATCACTCAAATCGGATAATAAATGAGAAAGTTATGGCCAAAATACGAAAACTGGTCGAAACTAGGAACAGAGCAGCAGGTGTACCCCTAAGACACCCTAAGGTGTGTACCAAAGACACTCGGCCAAAACGACCGTGAACACAAAGTGTACCGGCACAAGTTCAAAAGTGTACTGCACAAGTTCGAAAGTGCCCAGAATGTATTTTCTCCCATTTTCATGCACTTTCATCCCAAACCAAATCTATACTTCATATACACTTCAAAATCATTTCAAATTCATCTCAGAATCTCAATCTATACTCTAAATCATCTTTCAATGGATATCTTCCAAATTCTTACATGAATCACTTCAAAACCATTCTAGCGTGGGTTATGAACCCCATACACAAACCAAATACAAAGATTTGTTAAGGTTTGTTCTAAACTCCTAAACTCCACTCATTTCTGGGTAATTTAACATGAATCCATCCTCAACAGAGGATTTGCAGATCTCTGTACTCATTTAAGGTTTTACCCACCTTACTTTCCATAATTTTTGGGATTAGATGAAACCCTAGCAAAACCCTAGGTTTGAGCAAGTTAATCATCATACAAACCCAAAGATCCATGCCAAATCTCATAGAATCCATAATCAAGGTTAGTTTCCATACAAAATCCAAAAGTTCCACACTGGCTTGCTTGATCTCCTCTTCCTCTTTCTCTTTCTCTTCTTCTTCCTCTTCACGTTTTTTCTTCCTTCTCAAAATGAGACCAATTCTTGGCCTTTTAAAATTCCATGTTTGCTAAGGCCTTGTTTCGTCCTCCTCCAAACCCATTGTAAAGGTTTACTTATTTGCTTTTTTTTAAGCCCATAACTCATTCTATTTATAAATAAACTTCCCTTTATTTCATTTGGCCTCAAATCTTGCTAACTATGACTTTGTTCCTCTTGACAATTTACAATTTTATCTCCAAATCTTGTAAATTTCCGGTCCTCGAAGCTTCCATGTTTCGTATTTAACTAATTTAAACATTTAAATTATGCTTACAAAATACCCTAAACATGTCGAAAACTGCTAGGGTATATTTTGGGGCGTTACACATTATGGGTGCCTTAACTAGTGAAGTTAAGAGGATATTTAAGGCTGGATTGGAACAATTCCATGAGAGGGTGGAGCAAAGCTTCGAGCAACCACAAAACCCTCTAACAGGGTGTAGAACGGAGAGGATACCAAGAAGAGGGGTGCGTGTAGAAGAAGACGAATATGACTGGAATGGTTTTGAGGATGAGAATGATCATGATTCTGTTGTGATAGGAAGTGTTGGGGAGAGACAGAGAAGCTAGGAATCGTGGAAGATAATAAATTTGAGAAATATTAAATGAAGATTCCATCTTTCAAGGAAAGAATGACCCCTAGGCTTATCTTATGGGAGAGGAAGGGTGGGAGTTGGTTTGATTGTCACAAATTATTCAAAATAAGAAGGTGAAACTTGTCGCCATAGGCTCTGACTATGCACGCTATGGGACCCACTAGTTTTAATGTGAGACGAAATAGGGAGTGTACTAGGAAACATAAAGAGATGAAGAGGGGCGATGCAAAAGAGATTTTATTCTAACTTACTACTACCGGAGTTATACAACAAGTTGCAAATCAGGTAAGGCAATCGTAGTGTAAAGGAGTACTACAAGGAGATGAATGTTAAAATGACTAGAGCAAATATCAAGAAGATCGAGAGGTTACAATGGCGCAGGTTTCAAAAGTTTAAATAAGGCATTCAAATGTGGTGGAATTGCAACATTACGTAGAGTTAGAGAATATGGTGCATATGGCTATCAAGATCGAGAATCAAGTCAAGAGGAGGGGCAGTACCAACACACGTTATGAACCTAGTCCAATTTCATCCACTTGGAAGTTGAATCAATGGAGGAAGGAAGATAAGCCACCCAATGCCAAGCCCAAAAATGCAATCAAGAATAAAGAGGTGACCACCAAGGAATCAAGACTACGAATCAGGTTAGATTCTATGCCATCCTTAGAGTGATGCTGATGATGAGGAGTATCATTCAAGGAGAGCCACAGGCTGTGAGGGGCCAAGTGTTCAATCTAAGGAAGATGACGAGATGCAACGAGATAACATTTTTCACACTAGGTGCCACGTCCAAAACAAGGTATGTAGTGTGGATCATTGATGGGAAGTTGTACTAATGCTTCCAGCACAACCATGTAGGAGAAACTAGGAATGCAAAACAAGTAAGCATCCTCGACCATAAATTGCAATGGTTGGAATGATGTCGGGAGGTAGTGCTTAATAAACAAGTGTTAATCTCTTTTAGTATCGTGTTATAAAGATGGTTTTTGTGATGTAGTTCCAATGCTGTGTTAATTTGTTAGGAAGACCATGAAATTTGATAGAAAGTTACATGACGGTTTCACTACTAAGTACTCGCTCCATGCATAACTAATCTGACCACTCTTGTTCCTTTGACACTAAGTCAAGTTTATGAAGATCAAGTGAGGTTTCAAAAAGAGAGTGAACAAAAGAAAAGGAGTGAAAAAGAGAGTGAACTAAAGAAGAAGTGTGAAAAAGAGAGTGAGCAAAAGAAAGAGAGTGACAAAAAGCAAGTGACTGAAAATTTGAGAGAAAATGAGAGAAAAACCAATTTCATGCAAGTAAGGTGAGGTTAAGAGAGCATTGTTCTTAAACAAGCCTAAGATTGTACTTTTGTACAAAGAGACACTTTTAATACTAACCAATTACGGAGACATACTTATACGTCGTACTCCTCTCTATGACTCCTACGCCACGGATCTCGCCTTCTTTTTTCTTTGCTTACTCCGATACCTACGATAGATAAAATCACACGCCAAGCATTTTCTATGCTTATGGTTCTATAATAAATTTCATTCCAATATTCAATTTAATTCGCATGCATTTAACATTAAACTACGCCTAATATATCAACATATACTCATGCTATTCATTTCTCGTATGCTTCAATTATACAAATCATTACCATATCATAACATGAATTTCACGCAACACCATTTCATAATTCAATTTATGAGATTTAAGTATATATACAATCATTTATGTTCGCCAATGTTGGTTATTTCACTGACGGTTCAATTCATATTTAACGGATTCGCTTGATGAATCCCGCCTTTATTATATTTGCAATGTGCTTACACATTTAACAATTCGGTCTCCCATCATGATTGATGTCGTTTGTGCACCCGACATGGTATCATTTAAAAGTCACACGCCATCATGACGGATGTCGATTGCGCATCCCGCCAAGTGGGAACATTTTCAATGCTATATGTCATCATATAACGGATGCCGATCGTGCATCCTCGCTGCTGATATCGATAATTTCAGGTGCCTTCGTGACGTATGTCTGGTCGTGCATCCTGGCCAAAGTGTTTATTCAATATATCATTCAATTACATTTATGACTTATCCTTGATGAATCCCGCTCTTATCATCATTCACATTCATTCAAGTTTTTCAAATATCATTACTTCAATTCCATATTCACTTTCGCATTATCTTTTCAAAGATATACTCAATCTATGTACTTATTACATATACTTATTCATGTACTTGTTTCATAGTTACTTGGTAAACTACCAAAATACTTGTAATAAGAATAGAGTCAGAGAACAAACCAAAGTTGTCGAATCTTGCTTCCTTCTCTTCGATCTCTGGCCTTGTAAGGTTGTGCGCATCATCACCCTTCCTAGTCAATAACACATTCACGCCACTTAGTGGATAAACAATTGTTAAACAATTTTAGTAAATTACAAATGTATTTTTGTTAACAAATTGGGTTAAGACACTAAGTTTGCCCAAAGACGAACTCATCGAGGCGGCTAAGCTTCGTTGAGGCGAGGTACGATATCGTTTTCACTTAGTTCCCATCCTTACTTGAACCCCCCATTATTCATTTCCCTTTAGGGCCCCCAAAACACTCAGATATCGAATACGTGACTTAACGGTGCAAAATAAGCAAAACGGGCTGTTGAAAGTAGTGGTACTTCAGACGCTATGACCGGGTACCCTGCTAATTCCAACGCTGCCTGCACCGGGTACCAGTTTGAGCGGCACCGTACCAATTGCCCATCGTGATCTCGGGTATCGGTACCACTAATCTGCACTGCATCACCTACCATTTTGCCTAAAATGGGGGGGATTTTTTTCATTTTCACACATTTTTCCACAACTCTTATTCAATTCTTCCCATATCAAAAATCCACCATGGAATCTACCCAAAACAACTCCAAACGTGGTTTAGAATTAATAAAAATCCATTTTCTCTCAAGTTAGGGCTTTTCCCCAAAATCCAAATCAAAAGAATGAGGTTAGGGTTTTGATTTATTACCTTGAACCTTCAAATTTCTTTCTTATGTGTTGCTTCTTGGTCTCTTAGGAGAAAGAAATGGAAGCAAAAAGCCAACCAAGCCACTCCTCCTTGAAAACCCTAGATTTCTTCTCCCTTTTCTCCTCTCTCCTTCTCCAAAACGTGATTTTCTCATATGAGCCCCAAGACCACATTTTGGCCTTTATAATTTCTTTTAAGTGTAAGGCCTTGTTCGCCTACACACTTATTATAATTTCATTTTTCCTTTCGTCTTAAGTCACTTATTCTCTTAAGGCTGTTTGACCTAAAACCCATTATTTCATTTAAGTCTCCTATTATTCCACTCCCTAAGCCATTTATTTATCATAAATTCACTTAGACATTTTATTCTTTATAACAACTGACCCTTAGGTCCTCATTTTTACAATTTTTTCCACATCTGCCATTTTTCACTTGGGTTATTTCTAGGTTCGATCATTTTTCCCATTTTAGCATATAATATTAAATCATATGCTCACACTTTCAATTTTTCATTTCATATTTTATCAATTTATCAATTTTCCAAGAAAAACCCAAGTTTGGCCTCACCCATACCCTAATATATAATAAAAATTATCAGAAAATTCCTGTGGTATTGGGCGTTATACTCCCAGACATAAGCAATTGATTCTCAAGCCTTAGCCTAGAATTATCTAGTTTCCTTTTTTGCTTCCCCTTGGACATTTTTTAGTGTGTTAATTTTAAGAAAAAGTATGTTAGTTTCCTTTTCTTGTTTTTACAAATATTTACTTTCATTGTGGCCGAATATTTAGTTCTTCTATTCTTCATATTTGGGCCTATTTAAAGGCTTGTTATCCATATTCTATAAGTTTTAAGCATTTATAAAATTGAGAGTTTAAATTTCTCTTTGGTTCTTAAAAGAACTCTTTGAACTTATCGGTTATTCTGTGGCGTTCATCAAGACTTATCAATTGGATCTCCATCACCGATTGTGGCGTCCTCACATACCAAGGTTCTTGCTTCTCTATAAGCAACGGGTCGAGGTCATCCATCCAAGCCAAATACTAGAGCGGTTCTTCCGAGCTAATCCGATCACTGCCCTCACAAGTTGATTGGTTCAGATCGTATAGCGTATTTATTTAATATTTCATATGATTTATGTTAGCGTGGTTGATTGTGCCTACAAAATATTCTTCGAGATATATCCGCCTATTTTGCCAATGGTGTATTCAGACCGCTCAACCTCGACTCGAGATGCATAAATGTACAAACCTCTAGTGCTACACTTGAACGCTGGATATCTCTATTCCCCGATTGGGACCAAGTGTTGCTTTACTTATGTACCTATGAGTCATCATCTCTCGATTTCAAACTCCTAGCAATAGCATGCCACAATTGGCCAAATATGAACATGTGATTAAATTCAGGAGTAAAGCAACCATACAAATTCATACCAATATTAAATAAACCACAATTAATGTATTAATCCATAATGGTGTGGTTAGGGTTGACAAAACCCTAGAGAGAAAAATTAGTTCATAGTGATTTTCATTACAAACTGAAAGATTTTCATCATCAAACGAATCAGGAAAAGAAATCCAGAAGAAGCCGTCTTCGCGATCTCTCGGAATCCGTCTCCACCAATCTCTCTCTATCTGTATGTCTTCATCTTTAATATGCCTTCAAATTCCCCCTCTTGCCTCGAAAATGCTTCCTTTTTATACCTTGGAAATGCAAGCCCATCATTGGCCCTAGAATTTTAGAGTTTTTTAACGCTCCTGTCTGAAAAAGAAGACCTCGCTACGCCGTGGCGAAGGGGGCTATGCCGTGACGTACCCAAGGCTATTGGAATCTGCCTCGCTGGTTCGCCGCAGCGTAAGGCCTCCACGCTGCTATGAAGCGCTACACCGCAGTGTGGAGTGCCTCGCAGCTGCATAGCCGAGGCTCTTGCTGCACTTCTCATTGTCTTCTTTGCTTTGGTTCTGTTCTTCTATTATTCAGCTTCCTTTTTTACTCCTATATCGCTGTGTCCTATAAAACATTATAGTATGGGGGATTAGCGCAATATTAGTAAATATGAATGTGAATCATGCAATTGAGCTATAAAAACACAAAGAAATTTTACTGAAATGCATGGCTAATTCACTTCCGATCACTCCCAGTCTTAGCTTCGCTTGTGCCCAAGCAAGAACAGACTCTTAATCAAGTACTCTAAGAATAAAGTTATAACTAACACGAGCTTATGGGTCTAGTACACATGACACCAGTAAGAGGGGATCAACATGAACTAGTTCATTAGATCCAAGGACTACCTAGGTTTGTTCAACTTTCAAGGATCTACACTGGTCGCCTAGATTGACCAAGGTGTCAACCCCTTTACACTCCTTAATAACATTTCAAGGAGTCTTGGCCACACGGGAGTGTGATCTCTACGATAGCTCGATTTCAAGATCTACAAAATTGAATTTAACTTGCCTATTTTGGAATAGCTTTAACACGGAAGGATGAGAACGCACTCAATTTATTCACTAAACTAATCCTAAGGCTCAACTCTAAGACAAACTTTGAAGAGTACTAGCAAGAAGTTTTAGGTAGGTTCCCAGAATGGGATCCATTGGTGACTTCCCACCAGTTGGTTAAGGGCATCGGGCATTCAGTTCCCCTCGAACTTCACCCCTAACACTCAACCAAACCTAGAGGCCCTAGACCATGGAAATCATCCATCCTCTACCCCATGTAGAGGGCAAGGAAGTCACTGCCCTTACTGGGCTGCTCAGTGGCATTAGGGCTTTAGTGTTTCCCTGACTCAGCCTCGGATTCCGATTGGATGATCCACTTATTCCAAATCATAAGCTTATTTTTGGCTTTTTTTTTTTTTTATTTGGGGCTCAAAGGCGATCCTCTTTTTCTAAGGTGTCCCATCATTTAGGTGTTTAAAACTTTCCAAGGTTCAGAGAATTTCGTGATGGTGAGTCCTGAGTCAAGGCATACCTTATTGAGCTTAAAAAGTCATCTATTTTAGTCCATTTTTCTGTTTGATTTTAATGTAAAATGAATTAAGATGCAGAATAGGAAGAAACTCACCAAATCAAGTATTTGCTGTGGAGTATAAAAGAAAGAAGAAATGCAAAGTGGAAAAAATGCAACAACCAAGGCGGCTAAAAATGCGTAAAATAGCAGAAAGGTAAATGAAAGCAAATCGGTTAACTAATGTTGCAGTTTTGGGGTTTAAAGAAGTTATGAGGTCGCATCAGAAAAGGAAGGAAATTTTGATGCAGTCGCGACAGGATCTCAAGATAGGCAAATTCGAGGATCAGCAAAACTTAAGAATGATGTCGCTGACAAGAGACCTGAGAACGCGATAAGAGAAGCCACCGACACTGCGACAGATGTGAAAAGATGAAACCACAGACTCAATCACATCGCGATGCAGGAATGAGGTCGACATCAAAAGGTTAAATCCGCTGAAGCCCCAAGAGAACCAGCGATAACGCCGACAGAGATCGAGGTCGCGACATGAGACTTGCTCACAAGGTTGCATCTCAAGAGTGATGTCGCAACAAGAGGTTGAGGGTCATGAAGACCAGAACACCAGTTGAAGCCTGCACTAAAGTTGATGTCGGAGCAAGATATTGATGTCGCTGGCATCGAACTAACAATGAGACCTCGTGGAGTTATGTGTGAGTGATGTCGCGACAAGAGATTGATGTCGCTGACAACAGAACCATCAAGTGAAAACCTGCAGCCATAAGCTTCATGCCGCGATAAGAGATTGATGTCACACATCATGAGCATCAGCTGAAGGCTGCAAACTCATGAGATGTTGTCGTGATTAAAGGCGGAGTCGCGAACACCAAGAGCAACCAACAAAGACGCGGCGACAAGATTGAAGCATGCAAGGATCGCTGATGTCACGATAATAGTTGTTGTCGCAACATCAAGACTCAAATGGAAAGTACAAGAACATGATCGCCGTCACATAAAGATTGATCGCACGCATGGCAAAAGCAACCCAATTGTGTCGCGCCAGATTCATCGCCGGCACGCAGCACGCGCCAGCGCCGCAGACAGAACAGTCGTGAGTTTTTGAGCAAAGATATCGGCGCTTCCGAACAGAATGAAACCGTGGCGCGCTGTAGCGATGTCGCGACAAGAGATTGATGTCGCGACATCGTGGCACAAATAAAGAAGGTCAGCAGATGACTCGAAATGAGGTCGCGATATGATATCGGCGTTCGCGACATCGAGATCAATTGAAACCCGCATGGGCATGAAGTGATGCCGCTGATAAGGGCTCGGCGCTGACATCAGAAACACCATTTGAAGGGCCGCGTAAGACGGTCGGCGTCGCCGACGTGAACCCATGTCGCCGGTCATGGACGATGTCGCGACAAGGATTTGAAGTCGCGACTAACATTAACATAATACCACTTGAAATCCACAAAGATCAGACAGATTAGCCCAACTGAGAAACTCCTATAAATACGCGAAATTACCCAAATATAAATTCGTAGCTTACGCGAATGCATCGAGAGGTAACTGCAATGTAAGGCTCGTTTTCTTTATTTTTTCTTTTAGTTTTCTTTTCTTTTCTTTTCTTTTCTTTTCTTCTCTTCAAAGTTGATAGTTAGAAATTAGATTAGATTTATCTTTTGAGTTTTCATTTTATTTTCGGGAACTAGATGTTATCGTTTTGGGCAAAAGCTGAATGCAGAATTCATTTCTTTTCAAATTAATACCGAATGCTCGTCTGCACAAATTGAATTCGCCCTCCAGCTTCACAATGCGCTTATTCTTATGATCGAGAATGTCAGAGTGTGTAATTCAGTAATCGAGGAACCCAACTTCCATTAAGTGAATGCTATTGTCAGAAATTATCTTTCCTGTAGTTGTTTCCAGCAAATTGCGAATTTCAGTTATGAATTTACTTTCGGTTATGGGTTTAATGATTTTCATCTGAATATCAATTTCTATACCCAAGTAAGAATTGTTTCATTGCTCGATTTCGGAGGGTCCTTCCAGTGACAATGCAGATGACAATCCCGGGAGTTATGAACATTTCTTTTGAAGGTATATTAACTCGCTATTAGAGATCTAATGAGCTTTGTAAGTTTATTTGATAAATCCTCTTCTCACTTAAATCAAGAATGAGCTGAAGAGTTACTGGGCTTAAACAAGGTGAGAGTTCAATTCTTTCAATTCTAATTGTGAAGCCAATCCCGTGTTAGTTGAGATCTAATCAAGGAGAGGGTGATCTATTCTAATTTTGAGGAAGAATAACCTGGAAGTTGTATATCCTTGCTTGACCGATAACTTGGGAGCTAAGGTTTACAGTCCATAAAATGGGTATGAAGTATTGCAAAAGAAAAATACCCATAATTAGGAAGTCCCTGTTAAAAAGTAGTTATCTCATTCCCGATTCGAGAGGATCGTGCAAAAATTAGATAACAAATGGGAGGTGGAGAGATCCACCATTACTAAACGCCCCTTGGACATTCCCTAAAAATCCGAACACACCAAAGAAATTACCAAGCACACCAGAACTGACACTTCACAATAGCATTGATCTTAATGTGTATTCTAAACGATAATTACTCGCTTCCATTTATTTTCTTAACTATTCTTTATTCATTATTTTAGATTCGCTTATTCGATTGTTTATTCTTTTATTATATACTTATATAATTTACAAATTTTCTGTCGGAACACAATGTCATTTTATAAATTCAAATAAGATGGAGTCTGAGAGTCAGAGAGTTATCCAATCTCCAGATCCTCGTGGGATAGATATTTGGACTTAAATCCAATTTATTACTTGTCGAATTGCAGACTTGCAAAGATATTAGCCAAAACCATTGAAAATGATTTACTCTAGGAGATGCTTGTCTTGCACTAAGTTTTATGAGCCATTGGCTGGGATTAGATAATAGTTCAAAAAAAAATGCAATAATGTCATAAATTTGTGTACATGTGTTTTGGTCCTACATCAAGTTTTATGATACTGTCGGATCGAAAGAATTCATTAGATCAATATTCTACCCAAAGAAGGAAATACTAATTTGACATTTTGAAGAAAAAGAACAAAATAGTTTTTCAAGCAAAGGGTTATTTTTAGCCACTAACCTTTAACAAAACCATATCAAAATATTTGTCGATCAAACAAATCCTATTAATTTAAGTGTGTTTTGATTTCAGTGATAAAATTTAATGCAGAAATTAATAATCGATCCGATTCCAAATTCGACACACTAGAGAGGACACCTAAGCTGAGAAAGATAAAGAAGGCGTAAAACTCAACCATGGCGTATGGAAGGCAGGATCGTGATGAGGCATGTAAGAAGCCAGAAGGCCTCCAATCAATCGATACAATGGAGGACTTCGAGACCAATTATACAGAAGAATACTCAAGAATCGACACCTCATAGCTTGATGCTAATAATTTGAACTAAAGCCGATCGGGACATAATGGTCCAAAGAAGATCGGGCCATCGGGTCATCCCACTCAAGATCCAAACGAGCACTGGAAGATTCCTCAGATGGCTAATACAAAGGAAGTTGAATGGGGTGAGACTCGTAAGTCATAAACCGCATCTATTCCCATTCTCTCTGCGATACAGCAATACATGGTGAATCTTTACCATATGGTTCTCGTTGATACTGGGAGGAGTTAGTAGAGGCCTACTTAGGTAGATTCTTTCCAGCCTCACCACGTAAAAAAGAAGGAGAGGGAAATCATTGTGGTTCACAGGGGGAAGATGAAAGCCCGTATGTAGCTTCTGAAAGATTCAAACGGTTGTCGAGAAGATGTCCAATGCATGTGGGATAGATCCAAGACCTCGACGGATTACTGTATAATGCGCCCTAATGGCATCAAAAGGATCATCGAAGCCTGGGCGCCGGAGCATTCAAATCCAAAAAGGTCAAGAGGCAAAAGAGCTGATTGAAGATCAAGAATGTAACATGAAAACCTTCCTGCTTTCAAGAGGAAAACAACAGAGGAAAGGGGATCATGGAGTCGAGCAAGATGACGCCTATGGAAGCCAAGTTGATGCCATTATGTACGTGTGTTAGACAAGCAAGAAAGAAAGACACAATCGCTTCGCGAAATAGAGCAATTGAAAGAGAGTTATTGAAGGGAAATGCTGAGAGGGCAACTGAAGAACACCGATGTCAAGAGGTTAATTATCCGTGAGCCAAGAAAACTACCATTTTAAACCCACAATAACTCGCCAAAGACATTATCACCCAGCACTAAGGAACTATGAGAATTCTCTTATGGTGGAGGGGCTCTCAAGGCCTGGCTGTATGACAGAACCCTCCATGGGTGGTTATTTCGTCAATTGAACACCAAGGTCCAAAGAGCGGAATAGCTAGGCGAAAATGAGCTACGTAAAACCAATATCGTGGCCGAGGAGGGCCCACCTGAAGAACAGATGTCAAGTGGGGCTCATGGGATAATAAGAAGTTGTTTAATTCCATGAACAAAACTCGGGCAGAGTTGGAACAACTGCCACCAATTCTCAAATTTTAACACCACCAATGCATCCTCAAGAACCTGGGAGACACAAGTAGTATACTGGCCCAACCCCGCAGCCGTGAGAAAGATGCCTTCCCAAGTGACACAAGGAAGAATCCAAAAGACTGCATGGATGTGCAGCTTAGGAGTAGGAAGGAGCTAGAAGAGATGAAAGAGAAAGATGACAGCAACAAAGAAGTAGCAAGACCGTGAAAAGGGAAGAGGAACCGAGAATGAAAAAGAAAGAGTGTAGGGAGAAGAACATCCAAGGATCAAAGCTCAGTCCCATTTCCACAAAGACTCGCGTAAATCAAGGATGGAGGAGTGCTTGCAAGGTTCTCAAAACCTTCCAGAAGTTTCCGAGATCGCGATGCCTTTTATCGGCGGGTAACTCAAATGCCACTCTATGCAAAATTTCAAGGACATACTGAAAGCAAGAAAAGAAAATAGTAGAGGAAGGAATAGTGAAGCACGCTACTTGGCAAAGGCAAGAATTTAAAAGAACTACCAAGAAAGACGAAGGACCCAGGAGTTTCACAATCTTTGTATTTGGTTGGAGGAATTAATTCCGTGAAGCTCGTGACTCAGGAGCTAGTATCAATTTGATGCCTCTTTCTACCGCTAAGAAACTAAGTTTCGGGGAGTTTTCATCCCACAACCGTTACTCTTCAAATGGGGCGTATCGATGGTAAAACCCGGCGAGCCATTGAAGATGTACCGGGCCACCGCTGGGAAGTTTGTTTTCCTGCACTTCATCATTCTCGACATGGAAGAAGATTCAAGGCACTCTCGCTTATCGAAGACCATTCCTAGCTACCTGAGTCGCTCGATCGATACGCAAAAGGGAGTTCTACCTTAAGGGTCGGAGAAGCCATACCGCTTAACTTGATCAAAAGTATGCAAAATATAGACAGAGACAAGGAAAGTCGTAATGTAGCCGATTATTTCATATCTAATCCCGACAGTAATAATGATCAGAAGACTCAAAGTGACAATGAAAAGAGATGAATTCCCAGTATACTGAAGATGTCTATTCTGAATTTCCATACAGCAGTTTTCATTCTATAGAAACTGTGTCGAGCTTCAAGAAATTAAATGATAATGGCGCCATTGAAAAGAGGAAATTCATCAAGAAACCAAAGGCAAGTATGGGCTAGTTTTGAAAGAGTCACAAGTCATTTAAAGTATGCTTACTTAGAATTACTAAAGAAACCAATGATCATTTCAAACACTCGCTGATGATGAGGAACAAAGGTTGCCGAAAATATTAAGGAAGCATAAGGAATCACAAATGGGTCCATCAAGAGCTGAAGGGTATCAACATCAATTCAGATGCATAAGATTCTGCTAGAAGAGACTTCAAAACCATCTGTAGAACACCAAAGGAGACTGAATCCAGTGATGAAGGAAGTAGCCGTGGAAGGAGGTAATTAAATCAGTTGAATATCGTTTTATCTATGCTATTTCGCATACCCTGCGGAGCCTACCCATGTGGGTTCCAAAGAAAGCGGGCTTATCGTGATCCGCAATGAAAAATGAATTGGATTCCAACAAGAACAAGGATGTGATGGAGGGTATGCATTGATTACGGTGAAGTTTCAACACGTACCACCGTGAAAAGATCATTTCCCTTCTTCGCTCTTCATTGATCGATGTCGATGTGCCAGCGTGACACCCTCACTTTTGTTTTCTGGATGGGTACTCAGGATATAATCAGATCAAGGCTGCACCCGAGGATCAAGAGAAGACCACATTCACATGCCCTTGGCGGCACCTTTGCCTTTAGAAGGATGCCATTCGGGCTATGTAATGCCCACCTACATTCCGCAGGTGTGGCGATGCTCGATATTCTCGACGGTCAAGAAGTGATGGAAATTTTCATGGATGACGCATCGCGGTATGGATCCAAATATCAATGTTTAAACAACTGGAAATGCGACTTCAAAGGATGCCAAGACAAATAGCTAGTTAATCGAATTGGGAAAAAATGCCATTTTATGGTGACAGAAGGTATTGTTCTTGGGCATAAAATTTCGCTACTGGACTAGAAGTTGACCAAATCTAAGGTATCCATTATCAAGACTTCGCACCACTTACCACAAAGAAAAGGAGTAAGAAGCTAGTATGCTGATTTTACAGGAGATTCATCAAAGACTTTTCAAAAATAGCCAGACCACTATGCAGATTAATGGAAAAAGATACAAGGTTCAATTTTGATGACTCCTGCAAGGATGCTTTTGAAGAAATCTCAAGACCGACGGGTACAAGCACCTATAATGGCTGTACCCGTAACGGAATCGTGGATTTGAACACGCTGTGATGCCGTTGATTTCATGCATGGGAGCTGTGGTTGGGGCAAAGAAAAGAGAAAGTATTCAGGCCATATACTATGCTAGTAAGACCTTCAATGAAGCACAAGAGAACTACTCAACAACCGGTGCTGAGATACGGCCATAGCATTTGCTTGTGAAAAATGCAGAGATAGATCTCATGTGGTAATTCATGATCGATCATGCAAAGAAATCAAATACTTGATGTCAAAAAAGGAAGCTAAGTCAAGATCATTGATAAGGTGGTGCTAATTAAGCAGGAGTTTGATTTGGAAATCATGATAAAGGATGTGACAATGTGATAGCCGATCACTTGTCAAGAGTAGAAAGAAGCACTGATGAAGAGGAAAATGTGATGTTAACAGAGAACTTCCCAGACGAGCAATCGCTTAAGGTTTCCTTCCAACTTCCCCCGGTATGTCGGGATATTGTGAATTATCCGCTTGTGGAGTAATGCTCTGCACCAACAAACAACAACAAGAGGAAGCCTTAACCGACAAATAGGGTATTATATTCGATGACCTACTTATTCAAGAGAGGTAGCCGATATTGATAATAAGAAGTATGGGTGTTAGAAAGTGAACAAGGCAACATTATAATGAATGCTATGCATCACCATACGGGATATTTTTCTTCGAGAAAGAACAGCCCGCAAGATACTCCAATCAGGATTTTATTGGCCCACTATCTTCAGAGATTGTAGCCGAGGGGCTAAATTGTGTGATAGATGCCGCGATCGGGGAATATCAAGAACAGGAATGAAATGCCCTCAAAGGTATTATAGGATAAATTTTTGATGTATGGGGAATAGATTTATGGGACCTCTTTTTCACCATCATTTGAAATCCTATAACATACCGCCAGCAAGATTACGCCTAAATGGGTGTTGTTATTGTCCAAGGAATGATGCTAATACAACAGAGTTTCTTGCAAAAGAATATTTCGAAAGGCATTTGGAACACCCAGAACTATCATTAGTGACGGGGAACCCACTTTGCAACAAAATATTTGCAACCTATGAGCAGGTATAATCAAGCATGTAATGAGTTTAGCTTATCATCCCCGCACTACGGGATGCCGTAAATTTCCAATAGTGGAGATCAAAAGAATACTTGAAAAGACTGAGCCTGCCAGTAGAAGGATTGGTCTTCCAAACTTGGATGACACTTTGGGCTTACAGGACTTGCCACAAAACCCCCATTGAAACCCCCATATTGCAGTTGTTTTTGGTAAACCATGGCCATCTACCTCTTGAATTAGAACATATGCAATGGGCCATCAAGAAGTTAAACTTCGATTTTAAGGTCGCAAGGAAGAGTGATTGCTCCAACCGTCTGAGTTGGAAGAACTGAGAAATGAAGCCTATGATAACGCTTAGAATATACAAAGACAAGACAAAGAAATGGCACATCAAAGAATCTCAGAAAAGAGTTCGTAACAGGGAACAGGTTCTCACAGCACTCTGTGATCGAAATTGTTTCCAGGAAAGTTGAAACTAATTGAGGGGCTATACACTCAGGAAGTCATAATACACGGAGTACAGTTGATAACGGTGACCGATACCGCGAAGAATTCAAGGTCAATGGACAAAGGTTGTGCTATTATCTAAACAGGAAGAGGAAATGAAGAACTCCAACTCGGTTCTTGAGGAAAAAGAAGAAGTATCACAACAAAGAAGTCTAGCTAAGGACTCAAATCGAGCAAATTTAATGGGAGGCAACCCATAAGGATTTAATTTCCTCTGGGTTTTTAAGTTTTGAAATATTTTTCTTTTAGTCGCTTTAAATTAAAGTCAGATTTGTTTTTATAAGGATAGATTTAATTTTTTAGAAATCGATTAGTTTAATTAGATTTTCTTGGATATTGGTAAGTGAAGCTTCTCGCAAGGTTCAAAGACATGAATGGCAAGGCAATCACAAGAATATTTCCAAAGAATCCTGCAGAGAAGTCAGTACAACATGAGGAAAAGGGGAGTAACCTTAACCCTAACCCGATTCTGTAGATATACTTGAATTGTTTGTTAAATCTTTGCGATGCCAGAAGTAATGTCTAAAAGGGTTAGGAGCAATGAGAGAAAAAAAGGTTCTTGAGATCATTGAGCTAAGGGCTTAGGTCGCGACAGAAAGGTTATGTCGCGACATAATCGATGTCGCTAATAAAAACATCATGTCGGACCTCAAGCTTAAAGGGCAACCGTGAGTATCAATAAGAAGGTATATGTCGCGAACACCACCGTGAAGTCGCGATAGAGAATTAAGTTTCAAAATGGAAAAGGATGTCGCAACATCAAACAATTCCTAGAAAACCTTGTATTGTCGCGACATCCTAAGTATGTCGCGACATAAAAAGCGACAGGTGCCAACTACTCACTTTAAAAAGCCCTAAATTCAATGACCTCAAATAAAAAGACGCGAAAATTGAAGTCGCGACGTGTTTTTAATGAAGCAATAATTAGCCCACAAACATTGATTGAATTGCAACTGTTGGAAACTTTCTCATTCACTCCAACCCACATAGCTATTCACCTTCTTCCTCCTTAATCAACCCCTCGAAACCCTAATCAAACCTTCCAAAGCTCGTCTCGCTTCCAATGGCTGAAATTCCCACCCTAGTCCCCAACCTAGACGAGATTATGAAGGAACATGAACAACTCCAAGGAGAAACTCGCTAAGAAGAACGGTTAGATGAGATCTGGCCGTGAAGAACAAGGTGAGAGGTGCCATCGAAACAATCTAAGCTCCGACAACTTCTCAAGAAAGAGCAAGTAAAAGGGAAAAGGGAAGATGAGAGAAGAAGAAGAAGTGTAAGATTTCGTGTCGACGGCGATACCCCAAAGGGAAAAATATTATGCTAACAAGGGGCTATTGGCTGCAGAGGAGATTCAAAAATCCCGTTTACGCCTTTCAAGGAGATGATAGAGCGAGAGGGTGGAGAGTCTCTCAAGGCACACCAAAATCGTATACAAAGACTGTAAGAGAATTTTATTCAACTTGCAGGGAAGGGCTGATGGAGCGGAGCCAAGCGAGGAGTCCGGGTTTCATACGGCTAAGGCCATCAACGATAGCCATGCATGGCAAAGGCACAAACATGGTTCCAAATTCAAGAAACTTGAAAACCAGATTTTGGAAAGATTGCCAAGAAGCCTACTAATGGTAAGGTGCAATAAAACCAAGAAGAAGGAAGGCCAAGAACAATGAATGAGGGTAGTTTCCACTCGAGGAAGCCATAAGGTATGGTTTACTTCCCGCTTCTGCCTTATTCCAATAAACATGTGTGTGCACAAAGTGGAGAGAACAGGAGGTCAGTGGTTGTCAGACGCCATCCTAAAAGGATACAAGATCAATATAGGAGTCACATTGAGAATTCTATCAAGGAGGCATCATGAAGTGAATTAAAGAGGTCTTATTCTCACCGTACCACAATCACCGCTTCTATGTTTAGTTACCAAGAAAGGAATATGGAATCAGAAGAAGAAGTACCCAGATCTTCACCACTCCTTCCGACAGAGTTGAACAAAGACCAAGAAACCGTACAGTGCCGGGTGCCAGAGAACAGAGGTGAAGCCCAAGTCAAGGACCCGTAAAAGGAGACTCAGAGGGTTGCCGATCGAAGGAGCGTGAGCACCCGTAAAACTCATCCGACAACAATGATTACATGTTTGCATACAATGAAGGGCGTGATGAAGGCAAACTCTAATGACTTCTCCATCCCCTTAGCCGCCTCCTCCCGCGCTAATTTAAATTTCCAACACGGAGAAAGCCTGCGGGAGCATAAGAGAACGCTCGATACCGAAGCTCAACCGTCATGCAAGAGAATAGATGAAAGAGAAGGAGGAAACTACAGCAGTGAATTCAAAGAAGGCATTTATGAAAAAAGAATTGAAAAGAAGAGACCAAATAGCTGGGAGGAAAGAGCTGAACAGTAAAAGAAAAGGAGCATGGAGGTGGAGCCACAGCCAAGAGAACAAAGAAGGGGGAGAAGAGTCAATAAGAGGAACAGATGGGAAAAATTTCACAGCGCGGGAAGAGTTTAAGAAAGAAATGAAGGAAAGAGATCACAACCGCTACGTAAACTCAAACTCATCATGAAGCTTTATAACAACCATTTCCTGAGCGTGATTTCAACTCTTAACACCGATAAAGAAAAGAGATGTGCAAGAAGCCAAATTTTGTGGAGAAAATCAAAGATTCAAGTTTTTATACAAGTCTCTACGTAAGGATTTTGAGAAGAAATTGACGACAGAGACAAGAAGCGTAAAGATGTTTAACTTCTATAGTAAAAAGAATGGCTGGAAAACTTAGATCTCGATTAACAACAATCTTTCCAAATTTGTAGAGGTCAGACCGAATGGAGAATACAATGAATGGCTTCGGGGAAGAGGCGTGATGAGTCGAACAAAAAGGTCGATCTCTAATGAGATTTTCTATCAAGAACAAATGGAGAAGGAAACCAAGAGAAAGGAAAGAAGAGAATTGAAAATTCCGACCCGTACCATTTAGTACACTGACCTAGATCCCCCCAACATCTGGTCCCGAATTACTTCAAAAGAAAAAAAAATAGACCTTCTCCCCGCCTAACCTTTCTTTACTCTCTTATTCTATTTGAATTGTATCCAATCAAGGTAATTGAATTAGAAATAAAATAAGAAATCAATTGAATTGTTGTGTGCTATTTTGAATTTGTTTGTTCAATATTGTGTTGCTTTGTGGTTGCATGATTAGGAAATTAAAGTAGGAATTAGTTCCAGAATAAAAACTGCTGAGATGTCATGAGCTGAATTGAATGAGGCAGCTAGATTAGGAATAAGCTGAAATGCAGAAAAATTGCAAAATAAGGGCAAAATGAATACAGTTTAATTGAAACACAAAGTGCAAAAGTTACTAAAGTCTAACCTATAAGTCCGCATTAGAGGAAAGTAATACAATAGAAGGAACAAAACATATTTTTTTGAAGCCTTCAAAGTGAACACAAGTCAAGGAACCTGCTGAATATCAATTAATTTAACTACTAATAACAAAATGAGCCAAGGTACTCCTATGGTTAGTCACAATCGCTCAATCCAAATTTAGAATTTGTTAGATTATTGATCGAGGCGAAATCCTAGGTGATACAAATGACAAGAGATGATGCGTGCCATTCCTCGATAGTTTGAGCCATTCTAGCCATCCCTATGCATATGCGATGCATATACCTTTAGTTCCGTAATCGAGCTAACAAGCTATTTTTCAAAAAAAAAAATAGACTAATGAAACCCTAACTCATCCTAAGAAATCAATCCTTCAAGAAAGAACCCATGATTACCCAAGAATTCAAGGAGGAAGAAAGAAATGAATGGAGTATATGTTGAGGAACTCAAAAGGAATGAAAAGAAAAAGGCAAAGAGCAGAAATGCAACAGAAAAGAAGGCTATAGGGATGTTTGTCTTGTGGCCTAACTCTCAACAATTAAGTTCTTAGGGGTGTTTCAACACCTAGTACCCTAATGCCATCCGTATGGGAGCTTACTGAACCCAAGTCGCTAAGAGTGCCAGAAAGCCTAAAAGTTAAACATTGCACTATCCCTGAATGATGACAAACAAAGAAAATTTCCCGCTGGAATTGCGCGAGTAAAATAGGCATACAGCTCGAATCAAGAAATCAAAGAGATGTCCCAAACATGAAGTTTAGGGGAGTTCATTAGAGAAACTACAAGAAAGAAAGGGCATAAGAGGAGAGAAAAGGTTCAGAGTAATCTTAACCTAAAAATTCCTTCCATCCTACCCATTACCTGCTTCCAACAATACAAGCCTAAAAGACCTCGATTGATCCGAAGGCCGAAATCACCTACATTAGTGGAGATCAATATGAAAAACAAACTTATGGATTTGGAACATAGAAACAATCAAAACTGCGGAAGGACTTTTGTGGAGTTAATTGACTCGCATGAAAATGAGAAAGGAAAATAATCTCATTATTCAACAGATCTAATGATTATGTTGTTTGTAAAACAATTTCAACACTTAGTTTTGTATACTATGAAAAGTAGAAACTAACTTCAACTAGACTTAAAGCTTAGATGTACGTAAAATAATGCATACATTGTATTTCAATTAAATTGAATGCCACCGTTAACAAACCGTAAAAATGTCCTTAAAAATTTTCTTTTATTTGTTTGAGGACAACAAATTCTTTCTTTTCTTTACTTGAGGACAAGCAAAATTTTTAAGTTTGGGAGAGTTTGATGAGCTTAAAAGTCATCTATTTTTAGTCCATTTTTCTGTTTGATTTTAATGTAAAAATTAATAATTAAGATGCAGAAATAGGAAGAAACTCACCAAATCTGTTATTTGTAGGGAGTATAAAAGAAAGAAGAAATGCAAAGTGGGAAAAATGCAAAGAATCGGGCGGAGTAAAAATGCAGAAATAAAGAGAGTAGAAAATGAAAGCAACCGGTTAACTAATGTCAGAAGCGGGTTTCAGACAAAGAAGTTACGAGGTCGCTACATCGTGAAAAAGGAAGGAATTTGATGCAGGTCGCGACAGGGATCTCAAGATAGGCAGTACCGAGGATCGAAAGAAAACTTAAGAAATGATGTCGCGATAAGAGACGGAGGTCGCGACAAGAGAAGCGCCTGGACACTATGACAGATGTGAAAAGATGAAACTGTTGTGACTCAATCTGTTGTCGCGACAGAGGAATGAGGTCGCGACATCAAAAGGCAACCAGTTGAAGCCTCCAGAGAACTAAAGTGATGACGCGACAGGAGATCGAGGTCGCGACATGAGACTTGCTCAGTTGAAGGTTGCAGTTCCTTAAGAGTGATGTCGCAACAAGAGGTTGAGGTCATGGCGATCGTGAACACAGTTGAAGCCTCCGTAACTAAAGCTGGATGTCGCGACAAGATATTGATGTCGCGACATCAAGAACGAACAGTTGAGACCTGTGGAGTCATAGAGTGATGTCGCGACAAGAGATTGATGTCGCGACAACAGGAACCATCAAGTGAAACCCTGAGCCATGTCGGCGTCGCGACAAGAGATTGATGTCGACATCATGAGCGACCTGAAGGCCGCGAAACTCGCGAGATGCTTCGCTGCGACAAAGAAGCAAGAGGTCGCAACACCCAAGAGCAACCAGCTTGAAAGGATACAAGTGGCGACAAGATCAAGCATGCAAAGGATCGCTTGATGTCACGACAATAGGTCATAAGGTAACATCGTAAGACTCTGGGCCGGAAAGTACAAGAACATGAGCCAGTTGTCGCGATAAAGATTGATGTCGCGACTACGCCGGCTAGTTGAAACCTCGTAACTATAAGCTGATGTCGCTGACAAGAGATTGATGTCGCGACATCGTAAGACAACGCTTGAAGGTCGTGAGATGACTTTGAGCTAAGGTCGCGATAAGATATCGTATGTCGGCTAACGAGAGATCAATTGAAACCTGTAAGGGCATGAAGTGATGTCGCGACAAGAGATTGATGTCGCGACATCAGAAGACAACAGTTGAAGGCTGCAGATGACTTGAGCTGAGGTCGCGACAAGATATCGATGTCGCGACATCAGGAGAGATCAATTGAAACCTGCAAGGGCATGAAGTGATGTCGCGACAAGGGATCGATGTCGCGACATCAGGAACACCAGTTGAAGGCTGCAGAAGACTTAAGCAGATGTCGCGACGTGAGATCGGCGTCGCGCTACGGATGATGCGACAAGGGATTCAAGTCGCGACCTCGAACATTAACACGGGCCACCACTTGGAAATCCACAAAGACTGCATTGGGATTGTGCTCAACTAAGAAACCCTATAAATACGCAGCCTACCCAAATTTCATAACTATAGTCGCTACGAATGCATCTATATATCCAAGTAGCCTAAGGCCTCATTCTTCTTTTATTTTTTCTTTTTAGTTTTCTTTTTCTTTTCTTTTTCTTTTTCTTTTTCTTCAAAGCTTCGATAGTTAGAAATTAGATTAGATTTATCTTTGAGTTTTCATTTATTTTCGAACCTGATGTTATCGCTTTGGGCGTGTTTCGAATGCGTAATTCATTTCTTTTCAACACACTGAATGCTCGGGGTTCGACAAATTCTCTGAATTCGCCTCCGCTTCATAATGCAAATTATTCTTATGATCAGAGAATGTCAGAGTGTGTAATTCAAGAATCGAGAACCCAAATTTTCCATTAAGTGAATGCTATTGCTCGAAATTATCTTTCCTCGTAGTCGTTTGCCAAATTGCGACTTTACTATGAATTTACTTTCTAAGTTATGGGTTTAATGGATTTTGATTCAATATCAATTTCTTATACCCAAGAATTTTTTCATTGCTCGATTTCATGAGAGGTCCTCCAGGACACAGATGACAATCCCGGAGTTATGAACATTTCTTGAAGGTATATTAACCCGCTATTAGAGATCTAATGAGCTTGTCGCCTTATTTGATAAATCCTCTTCTCACTTGGAAATCAAGAATGAGTTGGAATGAGTTATCAATTTAAATCAAAGGTAGAGTTCACTCAATTCTAATTGTGAAGCCAACTGTTAGTTGAGATCTAATCAAGGAGAGGGTGATCTATTCTAATTTCGAGGAAGAGTAACCTGGAAGTTGTATATCCTTGCTTGACCGATAACTTGGGAGCTAAGGTTTATAGTCCATAAAATGGGTATGAAGTATTGCAAAAGAAAAATACCCATAATTAGGAAGTCCCTGTTAAAAAGTAGTTATCTCATTCCCTGTATTCGAGAGGATCAGGTAAAAATTAGATAATGAAATGTGCAGTGCAGAGATCCAACAGATTTACTAAACGCCTTGGACACATTCTAAAAATCAAATACACCAAAGAAATTAATGTTGTTAATAAATGTGAATTGACATCACAATAGCATTGATCTTAATGTGTATTCTAAACGATAATTACTCGCTTCCATTTATTTTCTTAACTATTCTTTATCTATTATTCTTTTAGATTCATTTTATTCTGATTGTTTATTCTTTATTATATACTTATAATTTATTTCTAAGCCGAACAAAATGTCATTTTATAGTCCAAATAGTATGGAGCTCGGAAAGTAGTCAGTGGTAGTTGATCTTAGAATTTCGAGATCTCGTGGATCGATATCCGACTTAAATCCAATTTATTACTCGACCGTGCACTTGCAGATATTAGGCCAAAAAACCAATATTGTAAAATGATTTACTCTAGGAGATGCTTGTATTTGGTTAATAAGTTTCATGGCGCCGTTGTCGGGATTAGATAATAGTCTTTGTATTAGTGTCATAAATTTGTACATGTGTTTTGTCCGGGCTAACACATACCCCGAAGATCACGCTTTCAGGTGTGTGTGTGCGCGATACCTACTTCGAAACGGTTTCTCGAGATCTAAAAGGCAGGCCAGAGATGGTCATTCAACTTTATACAATACCCCGATCACAAACAACCTCGAGTTCCCTATTTCATCAAACACACCTTCAAGGGACATTATGACTCCCTTTTGCAATCACGGGTCAAAACTAACAGAGCAATTAATAACAACTCTAGAAACTACTATATCATAATATCACAATGCAAACATGCCGTACATAGTGAACAAAGCTCGGTCTTTAAACATGCTAAAAAAAACTAACTAAACTGATGAAATTTAGACTTAAAACATGCAAAGATAAAAAATAAAAATAAAAATATTTGCCAACCTCATACAATCGACACATACATACACCCCAAACTTAACCGATGTGTGTTGTCCTCAATGATAGAAAGAAAATAAAGGCATAGAGATACGTCCTAGAGAATCACTGCAGTGGTGGTGGTGGTGGCGGTGTGTGAAAAGAGAGAAGTTGAGCCAATCGGCCACATGATATGGTCCCGGTTGAGCTTAATGATGGCCATCTCTACCGATGGCTTCCATGTCCCGACTGTGTGGTAACACTACGCCTAAGATTCATATCCCCAATATGCGTTAAACCGCTGCGGGTGAGCGATGAATCTAGTCCGCCAGTGGATCGTAGTCGACCGAGGGACCCTACGTCACCGTCCCGGGTCAGCCGTGATTAGGTGTGGTCAAAAGATCATCGCCGGTGTCCTCATCTCAATCACCCGCCCTAACTTCGCCTGGGCAAAGGGTATGGGTAAGCCGCTACACCGCTTCAGCCCAACATCGACCTCAAATTTAATCAAGCAACTAAGTAATCGCTGAAGGCGGATCGGTCTCAAAGATCATCTCCCAGTCGACTCAATCAACCCCCTCTCGATGACGAACCCGATGTCAAACTGGAAACCCTTGGTCATGGTGTATAGGAGGATCGTCTTGTCCTTCGTAATTGTGCTAAGGTGCAGGGTAGGCTTGATTTTTACCCATAAAAAATTATACTAGACCTTAGCCATTGGCGTGAGGGAGTGCATTTGAAAATTGGTGAAATCACCCATCGATGGTTGGCGTTTCCACACGCCTAGCCTCGGTGAGCCCCGCATCAAGCGCCATAACTGCGGTCGCAACAATGCTCTATACCCGCGACCGCCGCCATCTAGTAGGCAAGAACTCGCGATGGCCCGGGCACCAAACTCGGTCCACTTGCCTCGGACAAAACATCGTCTCCACGCTGAAGGCGCATTAGGAGTGGAACTCCGCACAACCTAGGCTACCCGGGACAGGGGTGCACAAAGTCCGGCGCCCGCTGCTCGATAGTGAAGTCAAGAACGCATCGAGGTGGGAAACCTCGTTTCGGGATAAACGAAATGGCTGAACAGGACTCAGATAGACCGCTCAACCTCCCAGGAAATGAACCTATTTGGATCTTTCGGAGGGGGTGGTGTCGCCCATGAGGTGGAGTCGGATCACTGTCTTTTGGCCTGGATCGACTTCCGTGGAGCCATTGTGGTCGATATAGGTTAGGGATCTGTAAACACACAAAAAAAAAATGAGAGAGGAAGAAGAAGGGGCGGCCAAATTTCATGTGGGGAAACAAGAGCTATCTTGATCATTTAAAGGACTTAAAATTGCGTCCCTTCTACGCCGCGGCGGAGTTCCCACGTTGAGACGGGAAGCGTGGCCACAACCGCGCAGGCCTCTACGCCGCTGCGCACCCAAAAGCTGGATGCTATGGCTACGAAGGAGGTAGGCTCTACGCTGCTACGTACCTGAAAGTTAGAAACGAAAATTTTTGTCTTCTACACAGCAGTGTAGAGATCTACGCCGCGACGCACCAGAAAGCATGGAACAAGTTCTTTTTAAAACACGAATTTGGCCCTCTCATGTTGTAATGAACATGTAATTGTAAATATATATGAGTTGTATTTATTTGTATAAGAGTGATGTAATTTAAACTCTTATGGACTATGGTTTTATAGTCATGTGCTTATATGTTCGAGACAAGTAGTGGCCCATGGCCATTATTTTACTCGATATAATCTTGTGTGTGGTCAGTTGTTAATATCGGGACAGGTTGTACTCGTAGAGCTCCCGCATGCAAAGAGACTCGCCCCAATTTTCGTGAGTAGTAACGGTAACCCGACATCCACTAGTATTCCACGGCCGACGGTTGTTAACGGACCTCCGCTGGGATCACAGCCTTGCATCGAGCAGGTATACGACTACCTAGGGCTTGAGGGACATGGGCTTAGCCATTGCTATGGCGATGAAACTGATACTAGCCATGGCTGCATCGGAGTTTAGGTACACACGAATACCTAGAAGGCTCATGGATCGTTTAAACCATTGCATGCATGGTGTGTTTCGTGTTGTGTTCTGATATGTGTTCCATGTTTGTGATTGTGTGATTGTGTGTTACACATTGCGTGGAAAATTTATACATGGTATGATGTATATGGGAAATGTGATTGCTTGGTTATTGCGCAGGAAAATTATATGCATGGCATAATGTATATAGGAAGAAGTGGAATGCTAAGGTTAGGAACTATAACCTTAGGGGTTCGGAAAATGAAATGAACCTAAAAGTATTGAATTTTATTGAAATAAATAAAAGGAGTGGTTGGCAAGGAGCACCACTTAGGCGATGAACGGGTTAGTTCATGGTTGTTAAGTCTATTAGTACTGGTGAATGCATTACTAGTTAGACTGAAATGAGATTAAATAAAGTTTGATGTCATTTGACATGTGTAGATGGCAAGTCGAGGCCGAGGACATAGAGGTCGTCCACGAGGTGTTAGCCAAGCACTAGCAATATTTGACCAGCAGGCCTTTGCTAAGGCCGTTGGGGTTGCAACTGCTACCATTACACAGGCTAGTGCAGCTGGTAGTCAGGGAGGTCCGAGTAACCTCTTGAGGTTCAGGTCACATCATCCTCCGACGTTTATAGGGGGAGGGGATCCAATGGTGGCAGACCATTGGTTCCAATAGATTGAGAATGTATTAGAGGCTATGGATATTACCTTCGATGCAGCCAAAATCAGGCTAGCTACGTTCCAGCTAAAGGGTGAGTCCCAAGTGTGGTGGGACTAGGTTAAGACCTCTAAGGATTTAGAGGCAATGACTAAGTAGAGTTCCATGGGCCTTTTATGAGCAAGTATTTTCCAAACGACCGCAGATACATGCCAAGGCCCAAGAGTTCCTAGAGTCGAGGCGTGGAACGATGATGTGTTGATGGAGTACATGGCTGCATTCACCGAAAGGTACGCTTTTGGTACGACTATGTGGCCACAGATATGGCCAAGGTCAGGAGATTTGAGAATGGACCTGTTGTCCATTCGGGCAGACAGCCTCATTTACGTGACACGGACTCTACGGTCGGGATGTACTTAATATAGAGAGAGATGGAGGATCTACGTGCATTCATGCGAGCGCGGGAAGATACGAGGATCAACCTTCTTCGTAGTTTGAAAAAGAAACAGAGGACCCAGAGGTCCCAAGAGTGCCCCGCGCAGTACGTGGCTACCAGTGGGCCGATGACATGTCATCACACAAGACGACATAAGGAAGCGGGATTGCCCACCGAGGTATGGATCCTGTGGCTTTGGGCGCAGACAATCCCAAGCATCATGTATGCGCAGACACTGTTTATTCCTCCACACCCCAGTATGGGTTAAAGGAACCTGTTTTAGTCGTAGAGTGCTATACAAGAACCTTCGACAAGATGTAAACAAAGCCGAGGGGTCGGATTATATCGAGGTCGTGATGTGGCCTACGACCAGACTCGGGACCTAAGGGCGTGTCTACGCCGTTGTACCACAAGTTGAGCGTGTCGATCAGCCGGTTATGCAGGGTATATTTTCATACCTTCATTTGTTGTTTGATGCATCATGTTCATTATCAGACCTCAGGTGAAAGGTCTGGAATTGTGAGGTCGAGGCTTCCTCGAGTGCCATTGTATGGGAAAATTCTCCCATATGATCTAGGGTGAGAGTTGGTCAGATATGTCGGGATTGTGAGTCAGAGATCTCAGGGATTCTTCTCATGGTGGACCTTCGGGTGGTAGACATATCGGGTTTTGATGTCATTCTTGACAAGGATGAGTTGACAACCCATCAAAGTTGTTAAAGTATTACACTAAGGCGTTATCATAATTCAAACGATCTTGAGTTGTGTAGGATTGCATATGGCGAGTGATACAGAGGTGTGTGGAATTTCGTGGACCTAAATTCGTTATGTAAAAGAATGTAAAACCCGAGAAAAAATTCAATTTTTCTGAAAAAGGGTAAAACGGTAATTTCGGTTGAAAACCGAAAATTCTCTAGATCTCGGATGATTTAAACGAACCGCACCATTAAATTGCCTCAAGAAAATTTAGTGACCCAAAAAAGTTTCGTCAATTCGAGACAAGCGAATATTTACGATTTTCTGGTGATAAACCGTCAATGGATTTCAGAATGATTTTAAGTGAAAATCTCAAGTCGTGAAGTGGCTGGGTTAAGTTCATTTAAAATAAAGTGAACTAAAAAGAAATAAATTATTTCCCTGCAAAATAATCCTAATGGCAATATGAACCATTATTCAAATGATAATAATAATAATATTGATTATTTATTATTATTATATAATATTATAATAATAATAAATGGAAAAATCAAAAAGGCGTAGAGGGCGTCGGGAGGAGAGCGTTGGAGAAAGAAAAATATTTTATTTTTTTCTTTTTGTTTATATCTCAGATCTACGAAAATTGGATCGTAGATTTTCATCGGGGCTGAAGGCAAAATTGATCCATGCGACGAGCGCTACGCGTGGGTACCAAAATCTTGGAGTTTCGTCAAACTCCACGAGGTAGGGAATTTTCTTACTTGTGTTATTTCTAGCCTAAAGGTCATTTAATGGTTGTGGATTGGCTTAGAGGTCGTGAAAGGTCGTAAATTTCAGTTCTCAAATTTTTGGACCGAGTATAGGAATTTTTAAAAATTCTTCAGATTGTTTAGACACCGCTTAATTTCCCGGACTGTTGGACAGCTTCAAAGGAATTTTCGAGACTATTTTAGATAATCATGACAGAATTGACTATTTTCAGCAGTCCCGATCAAGGCCAGACGGTGGCTTTGCTCCTGACCATGTCTTCGGGTTTTGTGGTGTGTTTTAGTATCACAATATTCGGTGATGAACCGTGAAGAAACCAAGAGGTGCCCTGTTTTATATAGGTCCGAGATTTGGGCCATTTTATGTGCTATTACTAGAAAATGAATAACGTGATTAGTAACATGAATAGTATGTGAATAGTGACACGAAATTATTTTTTTGTGTGAAAATGTGTATGGTTGAGTGATTCAAAATGAATTGTTCGGATTTGTTAATTAAATTTTACATGAGCTAATTCTTTGTGTAATCATTGCGCACTCAGATAAAGACGTTTACGCTGATGACTATAAGTATTATATATGTGGCATGTGAATATATTAGCATGAATGTGTTGGAATTGGCATCATGCATTCCATATGCCCCAGCAACCTAGAAATTAGGTGTGAGTGCATAGTTGAGATCGACACTCGTGTTAGGTGTTTGATGGTGTGGTCGTGGAGTACACGGTTGTGGATCAACACCGCGAGGGGTGTTGATAGTGGGCTTGACTAATAAGACAAACTTCAAATGAGTCGTGACGTGGTTAAGAAAATGGAAATGGCTCATTGCATTTCATATGCAATCGGGCACCCTAGAAATGGCCAGGGAGGAGTGGAAGGAGGTGGTTTTATCGAGAGAATTGTTCGGAGGATTGACCAACAATATTATTTATCGGAGTGTGTCCACTACAACATCAGAGGGTTGTCCATATAATATCAATTGTCAGAGTCTGCCCAATTGATATACATCGTCGGAGTCTGCCTAATTGATATACATCGGAGGGTTGTCCACAAAATAGATTATCAGAGTCTGTCCACTATTTATATCGGAGGGTTGTCCACAGTTAAAAACAAATACCTTTGTTTAGAAATGGTTTTCATTCATGGCGTAATGCATGTTTGAGGGAGTCCGTGAGAACTGGAGGCGTATGGGTGTAAGAGACCTGCGATATCATAGTTTTGTATGGGTGCAAGAGGACCCACAGATCACCCGGTGCCATTATGTTGCCCAAAGAAGACACGCGGTCATGTTTATCACATAGGATTTCACAGTGGTAGGAGTTTGATTGACTTCGATTTGCTGCTCCATTGACACTTGTATCGGGGTAAATGGAGCCGAGGGCTCGAGCATTCGGGTCATTGGTAATACCAGTGACAGTTGTCACAGTTGGCGTAGGCATGTGAGACGAGTCGATGAGCGACTCGGGATATATTACCCAATGACATATCGAGTGATGGAGCCGACGAGAGCCTTACATAGTACGGTGAATGAGTTTCAGTCTATGGCAGGTAGACATTCGTAGACATGTGTATGTTACACTTGGATGTGTGTTTGATTATGCTATCATTGCATGTGCACTTAGGTGGGAGTAGCCCTGTAGGAGATTATCACTGGCTTTGCTCACTGGCCAGACTCCCCTTTCGCATGTGTCAAAGCACAATTCAAGACTCGACCGCACATATGAAGAAAGCCGGATTGTGGCTTTAACATATACTTTGTAAAATATATATGGGTTGTATTTATTTGTATAAGAGTGATGAATTTAAACTCTATGGACTATGGTTTTATAGTCATGTGCTTATATGTTCGAGTATCGATGCAGGGCTCAAGTGGTCATTATTTTACTCGCATATGTGACCTCAGGTGGTCATTGTTGATTATTGGGACAGTCATACTTTGCAGCCTCGTACAAAGGAGACTCTGCCCGATTTTCGTGAATGGTGTCGGGTAACCCGACATCCACGAGTATTCCGCGGGTTGATGGGTTGTCAACTAACCCCCCGGTTTTGGGGCGTCACACTATCTCCCCATGAGTAAAGAATCACAGAGGTTGCTCCATGTAAACTTTTTCCTGAATATCTCCATATAGAAAGGCATTCATGATATCAAGTTGATGCAAATCTCAATCATAAGATGCAGCAAGGGAGATGAACAAATGGAAAGATGTTAGCTTCACTACATGAGAAAATGTATCAGAATAATCAATTCTATAAGTCTGAGCATATCTCTTAGCAACAAGACGAGCCTTCAATCTAGCAATAGACCCATCGGGATTAAACTTTACTGCAAACACCAATTGACAAACTTACCAAGTAAAAGCACTACAGTCTATTCCTTCCACTATGTCAATCGGGGCAGGAGATAAAACCTCACGGATATTGTTAGAAAGGGATGCAATAAAGGAACAAGAAGAAGATGACAAACGATTATAAGAAACAAACGAAGAAATTGGGTTGGCACACTAACATTTACCTTGTGGCCAACGGGGGGAAAATTTTTTGGCTAATACAAGGGACGACAATGGGAGAATTGGACGATGGCCTTCTCTCCTCTCCATCAGTCCCGATGTCAAAATTGTGTTTGAAGAAGAAAGAGAGAAGTGTTTTCTCTTTTTCTTTTTTGCTTGTTGATAACGTGGAAGACATTAGGGTAACTTAGGATATTTTTACTCGTATTGAAAACGCTAAAAATATTTCTTCTTCATTTATGTTTAATAACTTTTCCGAGTGTATACTGACCTACTTTTCCTAATATTTTCCGAGAAATTGCAAGAGATAAAGAGGGGAGGTAGGTAAATGCAAGGGACCCTAAGCAAGAAATATATGGGGGACATAGAGGGGCAGGGGTACGTAGAAAACTACGCAAAAATCAATGAGGCATTTAAATTCTCATGATTATTAAGTTGAAAAATTAGAAAAGTACACAAGAGAGAGAGAGAGGTAGGTAGAAAACTATGCAAATGACCCTGAGCATGAACATGGGCCGTCATAGATTCTCTTGATCATCGTGTTGAAAATTTAGAAAAATACAGCGGGAGTCATGTTAAAGGAAATAATAACTGGAGATTCCACGAAGAGACGTACACGTCTATCCCAATCCCAGTTACCGGCAAGAAAGAAAAATATGAGCTAATATCGAGGTGTTTGGTTCGGGTTTTTTTCTTGAAAACATAAGGTGTTCTATGATTTTAAACGGTGCTATTTGGATTTAATGTTTTTTTTTTTTTTTGTGTTTTTCAAAAAAAAGAAAGGTAAAAACAAATTAAATGTCTTATCCTTATTTTTCAAAACTAAAAACAGTTTTCAGAAAAGTAACCAAAGAACCCCTATGTATTTTCATTTCTCACCAAGTCGCTAATGCCCCTTAAAAATTCAGGCGGGAAAAACTTTCCTATCATGGTTCAAAGTCATGGTATTGGTCATCGATTCGAAGGGTTCTGAGATGTATCGGTTTTGATGTATCGGTTTGATATCGGCCAATACATAAATTAAAATAAATAAAAAATTATAAAAATTATAAAATTTATATATAAATTATTAGAGCATATATGTAATTGACTTAAAAACTAATAAAATAAAAATTATTTTCTGTTTAATACTATTTAAATAACTATTAAACATTCACTAAAAGAATTAAAAAATTATAGTATACTTGTTACAAATACCTGTATTATAAAATTAATTAAATAGTACATACAAAATAAAAATAATAGTTTAATTAATTGTAATTATTTATTTAAAATTTTTAATTAATTTTATTTAACAATAGAAAAAAAAATTTTTATCAGGTCATGAGATGTCTTAAGCGGTCCATGCAATACACGAACATGATTAAATCATACCACACCCAGACTAATCCGCATTGAAGCCAGGATGAACTACAAGACCGGTAAAACTCTACCACATAACACAGCTGTATTCATAGGGCTCGACCTCGAGACTTTTGGTTAAATTAGGAGAGACCCCAGTCATCTCACATATATATTTGGTGGTTTTAACAAAAGCAATATATAAAAATAATTCTAATTATTATAATAGTTTATGGTATGTTAGATATTTGGTGCATCTAGTCTTTATCTTCAAATTCATCTTTAAATTAATTTAAATAATAATTTATTAATATAAAAATTATTTATATTTGTTTCAAAAATAAATATCAATATTACAATTAAACATAAAATCTCAATTAAGCAAATAATAAGTAACCCACTTTCCCTAATTTAGTAGGAAGTTAATAAATTTATCAAAAACTCCCCCCTTCTTTCTCACTTCTCCCTTCCCTTCGTCTCCCTACCTCTTGGTTTTGTCTTTCCTACCCTCAAGCATACATCTATTAATAGGCTTTTATAATGCCACAACTACGGTCATCATCATAGACCCTTCGACCGTCGGCCGTTTCCACTCACCAACACGTCATATAGTGGTTTAACCACCACTATATAGTGGCGGAGAAAGACCAGGTCCTCGTCATCGTCGGTTGAAAAAGTTGCCTCATGGTCTCCAAACAGGTCGAAGACTGCCCCAAATGCGACATCCAATTGCTCCATGTTTCAAAAAGTTCCAAAAAGTTTTAATTTTTACTGATTTTGAAGAGGTATCTCATGAAAAGTTTTGATTTTTAGTTATTTGAAAAAAAATCTTTAATAAATTTGATTTTTTTTTGTGTTGAGTAAAAACAGATTAAGAATATGAGGAATCGGTTTTTTTCCTCTTTGAGAAGACCGAGTTGATCGAGTCAACTTGGAATCTCTATCGAAACAGCCGATTTTGGTCGATTCACTGTCGAGTTTGCAAATATATCGTATCTAATATCGGACTCGGTACAGTCACCTTCGAGACGGTTACTACTCGACCAATTCATACCGGACTCAGCCGAGGTTTTGAACCTTGCTCCCCACTCAATGGAGAAGCCAATAGAAACCCCAAGGCAGCAAAGAAATGGTCGGCGACTGGTGCTCTTCCCACTTCCCTTCCAAGGCCACCTTAACCCCATGCTTCAGCTTGCAAGCATCATGCATTCCAGAGGCTTCTCCATCACCATCATCCACACCCACTTCAACTCTCCCAACCCTTCCAATTATCCTCACTTCACCTTCCATTCAATCCCATATGGTCTATAAAAAGCCAAGCCTCCCCGACTTATCGGGTTTCATTTGACTCTCAACCTCAACTGTGTCACTCCATTCCAAGATTGCTTGTCTCGATTGGTAATGCAAAGTTCTGAGGAGCCTATGGCTTGCTTAGTTACAGATATTTTAAGGATTTTCACTCAGGCTGTTTCCAACAGCCTCAAGCTCCCAAGGATGGTCTTGCGTACTAATAGCGCTGCTTCTTTTCTTGCTTTCGCCACTTTACTCTCTATGCATGAACGTGGTTGCCTCTCCTTAGAAGGTGCGCTCTTATGGTTTCTTTTTTACTTCTATTCACTTGTATATATTGATCTTAGGTTCTCCCCATCCCACCCCTTTATCATTTGAGGTACGCCACAAGGGCTATGCTTAAAGTTATTCCATCAATATCAACTTCTACTCTAGATATTCAATTTTGAAAGTTTTTTTTAGTATACTTTTGCTTTACTTTTATTATTAATGTTATGATCCACACATGTACATAATGTTTGCTTTGAGCTTAGAGGCCTCATAATTTTAAAAATGTACAAATTTCTTTTATATTTAAAAATGGGGATATAAGACCCCAGAAAATTCTAATTTTCTGAAAAATGATAAAATGGTCATTTCGGTCAAAATCCGAAATTTTTCTAGATCTCGAATGACAAAACGTACTTCACCGTTGAAATCGTCTTGCAAAATCTAGCTACCACGTCGTATTCCAAGATAGTCGGAATTTCACGTTTTTTGAAACATCGAAAGTGGTGCGGGACACTTGGCGCACTTTGATTAGCTCAAGATGAGACACGTGTCAAGTGGAGAGCTAGTCAAACAATGAGCTCAAGTGTGGGCCATAGGTGACATGTGGCATCATGTCATTGGAATGAAATCTATGGTAGATGGATAAAATGATAGGGAAATCCAAGTCAACCAATGAGAGGTTGACATGTGGCAAGTGAGAAGACAAGTCTCTTTACCCCCAACTTGACCCGAAACCATTTGGATGGGGGAAAGGAGAGAGAAAAGAAAGAGGAAAGAGAAAGGAAGAGAGTTTAGAGTGAGAAGCTCTCACTTCTCTCTAAATTTCCCTGTGATCGGTCCGTCGAATATCGGTGAGGCAAGAGACAGTTTGTCCCCACTGCAAGAGCTACGCGTGGGTACCAGTTTTGTGGAGTTTCGACAACTACGGGAGGTAGGGGTTTTCTCCTACTTATCTTATTCTTTGGCTAAGAGTGATTTTAATGGTTAGATGTTCGGGGACCGAATGGCCGCTTATCTGCTTCCAAGATTCTTTGACTGAGTGAAGAAATCCCTAAAGTGTTTTTGGATAGTCCCGAAACTGACCGTGGACTGTATGTGTTGCTTGTGTGTTGCTATGTTTGAATAGCATGATGTTGTGTGTTGTTTGTGCGATGTCCTGGGCAGTTCCAAGATGGATATAGTCGGATTGTATATTAGCCCATGTGAACTAATTTTATGTTATTGCTATGTATGAATGAATTACATGTTGATTGTGTGTAAATTATGTTAGTATATGCATGCTTAATTGTGAAACCCAGAGAAAATCTAATTTTCTAAAAAATGGCAAAATGGTAATTTCGGTTAAAATCCGGATATTTTCTAGATCTTGGATGACAAAACGGACTTCACCGTTGGAATTGTCTCGCGAATTCTAGCTACCCATCCAATTTCGTCGAATTCCGAGACAGTCAGAATTTACACATTTTTAGAGGCAACAAGCGCAATGCGAGACACTTGGCACATTTTGAGTGGCTCACAGTATGCCACATGTTAGGTGCAGAATGAGTCAACTTGAGCTCAAGTGTGGGGCCCACATGGACATGTGGCATCTCCTAATTGGGTAGAAAATTCAAAGTGGGTGGATTAAGTGGATAAGAAATCCAATAAGTCAATGATGGCTTGACAAGTGGCAAGTGAGGAGACAAAAGAAGACATCTCTTCTCCATTTGGCTAGTACGTGAAGTAGGGGAGAAGGGGAGAACATATTTTGAAAATGGAGGTGTTTTGCAGGCAGAAAAGGCAACTCTCTCTAGATTTCTAGCTGACCGTCGCCTCGCGGTCGTGCCAAGAAGCAAAGTTGTTCTACGCAGCAAGGGCTATGCGTGGGGACCGGTTTTGTAGAGTTTCGACAACTCTGAGAGGTAGGGGTCTTCTCCTACTCGGTTATTTTCGGTTTTAAGAGCCTTGTGAATGATTTGGTTGATTTGAGGTCATGAGTGGCCATTTGATCGGTCCTAAAACTTGGGACTAAATTGTTGGAAAATTTGAAACCCGTTTTGGACTGTTTGGGTGGTTTGTGTGATAATTTATGCAATAAATTATGATTTTGGTGTTGTTGGGCCGAAAATGGCCATGGATTTCGATTCTACAAAGTGGAACTGATGCTAGGAGAGAGGGCTGCCCACGGACAGCCCACTACTCAGTTTGGAACTGTTAAAAACAGTCCCGGTTCACTTGATCGGACCGAAAATGGTCCATGTGTGTTGTAAGCAAAACATTGCTTGAATTGGATGGCTTGAATTGTGTATTGGAAAATGAGATATTGATGCATGAAAATTAATGTGTTAACATGATGTCACAATTATATGAAATATACCAGGTGTAAGCCATTGGAATTAAATTGGATTGTTGATTAGCCCATGAGTGCTAATTTTGATGTTATTGATATGAATTGAATGACATGATGCATGTGAGTAAATTTATGTTAATATATGCAATTGAGATATATTAGCATGTGTTGCATGAAAATGGCATAATGCATTTCATATGCACCGGGGCAACCTAGAAAATTAGTGTGCGCATTGTAATGGCAAAAAGAAAATGGAAAAGGGTTGTGAAATGAATTTCAAGAAGATTTCAAGAATTGTCTTCAAGAGGGTCCAAACGCCATCTCTTGATGTCGACTCCATGACCCGTTTTCGAAAATGATCCCAGCACCCGCCCTCGGAGGGTAGTCCAATATATTTATCGAAACTCAGTATGAGGTTTTCAAAACAAAATCTTGTTTTGAAAACGATGTTTTTCACATTTGGCTTAGGCATGCGTGAGGGAGTCGCGAGGACTCAGAAGCGGGAAGGGTGATTCAGATTCTCATCCACATCGTAGACATCAAGTAGGATCATGCATTTACTTGAATGCGTTTCAGGTTGAATCATTGTATGTGCACTTAGGTGGGAGTAACCCATGTGGTGGAGATTATCACTACCGGGGCATTGCCTCACCCTATCGAGGAACATCATTTTAGGTACTGTGAGTGTTCTCGAAGACAATAGCCATTAGAGGTCGCTGAGAAGAAAAGCCGATATATGTGCTTTGGTATTTATTTAGCAAATCATGTATTAGAATTCTAAATTTTAATATATGTTGTATTAAGAGTGATGTAATCAACTCTTGAACTATTGTAATATAGTTGGTTAGATTTTTGTGAGTATTGATGTATGGGCCCAAGTGGCCATTTTTACTCATGTATGGGTCTCATAATATGAGACACAAGTATTCCGCTGGTTGACGGGTTGTCAACGGACCCCCGGGTTTTGGGGCGTCACATTAATATTTTAACATGAATTGTTATGAAATAGCATATTGCATTTCATATGCACTAGGGTAACCTATAATACAGCCAGAGTGTATGACATGAGTGGTCATAAAATGATTTTCAAAAGCAAGATGTTCAAGAATCGCTTTGAGAGTTGTCCACGCTTCATCTCGGAGGAAGACCTATGGATCAAGCTTCTGAGAATTACCCATCAATTCACTTTGGAGGGTTGTCCAATAGATTTCATCGGAAATTGGTATTATGTTTTCAAGAACAAAAATATTTTGTTTTGAAAACGGTGTTTTCTCACACTTAGCTTACGCATGCGTGAGGGAGTCAGTGAGGGCTCGAGAAGTGGGAAAGGGTGAGTCACATTCTCATCCATAGTATGTAGACATTCGAGTAGGAATCATGAATTCACTTGAATGTGTGTGAAACACATTGCATGAGCACTTGCTGAGAGTAATCCATGTAGGAGATTATCACTACCGGGCATTGCTCAATTCCATCGTGGATCCCCTTTCGTGCATAATATTCACTTAGAGGCCGCTTTAAGAAAAAAAAAAAAGCCGACGTGTGACTTGATTATATATTTTTGTAAAACATGTATTAGAATGCCTAAAATTTGATATATGTTTGTATAAGAGTGTAATTAACTCTTGCAACTATTGTAATATAGTCGGTTATATTTTTGGTGAGTATGGATGTATGGGCACGATGTAGCCATTTTTACTCATGTATGAGTCTTATGATATGAGACACACAAGTTTCATTGTGTTAACTGCGGTCACCAGACTCCCCCCGAGGTTAGGGGCGCTACAAGGAGCTAGGAAACATGTGGGGACCCTTTCGGCCCGACTCCATTGGGCGGATTCGAACCGAGTCCGGGATGCCACTAAAATCACTCAATCACTCAAAATCATATCTTTGCGGAAGCGATTACAAAATTGGGCAAGCCCATAAACATTTAACAAAATACATTTACAATGAAGTCATTCAAGCCTTTTCAAAATGATTTACAAAATAGATACCGTGAGTTCAAATTGTTTTTACAAAAATATCAATATCCAAAAAGAAACATGGAATGAATGCACATGCTCTGGTTAATACCCCAAATTTCCTTCTTTATGACTCGACGCCCTCGATCTTGGTCCTCTTTCGATCACTATCTATACTGCAGTATTTTTGCATTGGTAACAACATGCGGGCATTTCATGCTTAGTGGTTCTATACAAATCCATTTCCTTAGTTTCAGTTTAAATCAAATCATGCAATTTAACAATTCAAAACTTTCAAACCATTATGGATGATCAATATAAATACAATACATATACTTGTTTTATAAACAATCGGTTATGGTTCACGATCATCCAAAATACACTTTCATATTCAATATTTCGTAATCTCAAATCAATTTAATTATGCTCACAAATTCGCCTCGCTCAGATTTCAATTCAATTTCAAAATCAATTCAAGTATGCCAATCAATTCATGGAGCTCTAACTAATTTAAACATATGTCTTCGACATAATGTGGATATCGTGAGTCACCGACACGGTCCCACTGGGCTGCAGGCCGTATCACATGGTTTTATAACACACGGCCCCGGGCTGGTCAGCCGACCGGGTTATAAACAATCAAATAGTGAACATTAATGATAATGCGGCCCCGCTGGTCAGCCGACCTGAAAGTGACACATCAATATGCCAATAGTTCGAAGTATCGCTATTTGACCCCTATTGGTATACTCAATCCATCCTTTAATATGAACTAAATGGTTAATATTCTATTATGGTGTTCAAATCCCCTTTATAGCAAAGTACAAGATAATATGCATTCAGATAAATAGTTCACTTTCAATAGTCATGCAATTTTCATATGCAAACATTTTACAATCAGTTTCTTCAAATCATTTAAAACAATTCAATATGCTTTTCTTATGCATTTAGAACAAGCATTTCAAATATTGAAACGAGAATAGGAAAATATAGAACAAGCATGCAAAAACTTGAAACGAGGAATAGGAGTCGGTAGAACAAACATGCAAAAACTTGAAACGAGGAATAGAAGTCGGTAGAAAAAACCCAAACATCTTTGCACTTTGATTCCAATCCTTGGAATCTCAATCTCAGTTTGGCTTTTCCTCCTAAGCCACCTCATTCCAAACCATTAAAGAACAATATTATTCATGTGTACTAGTAGTTTTGCTAGGATTGGATTTTCGGAGTTCAATATGAGTTCCAATTTCAACAACCATGTATAGATTTGGATTCTTGACTAATGGGCTTCCATAGAGTCCAAGAACCCCTGAAACGAGTTCGACAAAGAAGTTATGACCTCCGGTTGAGGTCATACGTAGTCACACGAAGCTGATCGACCGAGCTGACCACCTCAGTAAACTCGGTTTGACACCTCGGTCTGACATCTTCTAGACTCCTCCTCAGGCATATGAATGCATTCTTGAATTAAATGCTTTCCATAGAGTCCAAGAACACCAAACGGAGTCTGATTTAGCCAGCTATGACCTTCCGAAGTTGGAGGTCATACGTAGTTAACCCAAACGAGCTGACCTGAACTGGCCGCTACAGGATGAGGTCTACAGGCTGTCCTCTGCTGACCTCTACTGAATGAGGTCTTCTGACCTCTATAGGATGAGATCTGCTGACCTCTACTGGATGAGGTCTGCTGACCTCTGCTGGATGAGGTCCGCGATTTCTCCAGGATGAGCCTACCGACTATTGTGATGAGGTCTACCGACTCTCCATGTGATGAGGTCTGTTGACCTCTACAGGATGACCTCTGTTGACCTCTACAGGCTGACCTCAGTAAAAGGACCATAACTTGGTCTACAGAGGTCCAAATTGAGAAATTCAAAAGCCTAACATCAATTTCATTGATGTGGCTACAATTTACCAGTAGGACTCACTATCGAATTCCCTTTATTTCTTACTCAAAAATCAGCTCTAAGGTCCAGCTAATGCTCAATACCACAACGTGGCAACTTCCCATGGTTTAAAATACAACCAAACATTCCCCTAAGGCAAGATAACCACCTACACAACTTACGTGAAAATAACCAGTGCGTAGGAGAAGACCTACCCTTGGAGGTTGTCAAACTCCCCATTCCGCTTACATGCTCTTATCACGAAGGAAGGACTTTCCCCCGCTCTCTCGTCTGGAGACCTATGGTTCGATTTTCTAGTATTCCGTAAGGAGGAAGGTAGAGCCTCTCTAACTCTCCCTTTCTGTTTTCCTTTTCTTATGGATCACCTTTAATCGTATTTAAAATGAGGAAACTTCCTCCCTCTTCTTTCCTATATGCCACATGCCCTTCCTTGATTTTTTCTTTATTTCTTTTGTATTTGTGTCCCTCTATTTCTCCATTATTCTTCATTTAAGTCTCCTATTATTTTCCCCTTGCCCATTTATTTCTCCTAATTTCACTTAGACATCTAAACTTATTTGCAATTGACCCTTAGGTCCCTATTTTACAATTTCCATATTTTCTCTTTTTCACTGGCTTATTTCCTGACTAGTCAATCATTTAAATCGAATATTCATCTACCTTTAATTCCTGCAAAAATAGTCTTAAGTTGGCCCAATTATACCCGGAATATATAATAATTTTTATTATAAAATTTAGGTATTTTTAGCATGCTACAACTCTCCCCCCACTTAATAAAATTTCGTCCTCGAATTACCTTACTAAACAAGGCTGCGAAAATCGCCGCATCGCTTTCTTCACTTTCCCAAGTGCTCTTCAGTCTCTGTGGTTTCTCCATAGCACTTTGACTAGCTTAATCTTCTTATTCCGTAATAATTCTTCTTACCCCACGAGCCAAAATCTCTACCGGCTCTTCTTCATACGCTAAATTTAGCCTCAAATTTCAATTGTTCCGAAGAGACTACATGTGTTTGGTCCGACGCACTTCCATAGCATGGACACATGAAACACATTGGTGGGATCTTTTCCAATTCCGGAGGTAATGCCAATCTGTATGCCACTGGACCCACTTTTTCAATCACTTCATAGGGGTCAATAAATCTAGGGCTCAACTTGCCCTTTTTCCCAAATCTCATCACCTTCTTCCAAGGCGATACTTTCAAAAACACTTTTTCGCCAATCTCATATCGAATATCTTTTCTTTTCATGTCGGCATATGATTTCTGTCTATCAGTGGCCACCTTCAATCTTTCTCTTAATCATTCACTTTTCTTCGCCTCAGATCAAGCCTGTGGGCCAATCAATTTCTTTTCACTCAATTCCGTCCAACACAACGGTGTTTTACATTTTCTCCCATATAAATCCTCAAGGCGTCATTCCAATACTGGATTGAAACTATTTGGCAGTTACTAAAATTCAACTAAAGCAATGTGTCGATCCTAACTACCTCAAGGTCGATCACACAACTCCTTAACATACCTGCATCCGAATCACTTCCCGATTGTCCATCCGTTTGTGGTGGAACGTTGCATCGTAATCCGCCGAGTGCCCAAGGCCTCTTGCAATTTTCCCTGCGCCCGAAGTAAACCCCTGGACTTTTGGCCTGAAATAATGGATACGTAGGTCTCATGTAACCGAATCCATTTCCTCGATAAAACACCGCTTAGCTTGTCAAGTGAATAGTCGGTTCTCAATGGTAGGAAGTGAGATGACTTGGTCAATCGGTCTACTACGACCCAAACTGAGTCATGCCTTCTCCCTTTCAATGGTAACCCAACCACAAAATCCATGGTGATTCGGTCCCATTTCCACTCCGGTAATAAACCGGAAGGAACTTGATGCTCTGCCTTTACTCTTTAACACACCAAACACTTGGTTACAAATTCTGACACGTCTCTTTTCATTCCGAACCACCAGAATGACATTCTTAAATCTCGATACATCTTTATGCTACCGGGATGGATAGCAAAAGATCCATTATGTGCCTCTTCAAGTATGGATTTCCTCAAATCATTCAATCGGCTACACAAACCCAATCCTTATAATACAAACTCCATTTTCGCTCATTGTGAACTCGCTTTACCATTTCCAATCCGACGATTGTGGCAAAGAATTTTCTCATCTTTCTTTGTGCCTCTAGCACTCGATTCAACAAACTCCTGGCCTCTCGCTATCAACTCACTACAATACCATCACTACATAATGACAATGGGCAAATAACGCTGAAGGCCGTATTGACTTATCAAAGCTGCCACTACATCGCCTTCCGTGTGATAATCAATCACGCAAATATAATCTTGGACGCTCCATCCATCTACGTTGTCTCAAGTTAAGCTCTCATTGTGAGGGCAAATACTTAAGACTCTTATGATCAATGTAGATGAAACACTTCTCTCCATACAAATAATGTCTCCAAATTTTCAAAGCAAATACAATTGCGGCTAATTCCAAATCATGCGTGGGGTAGTTCTTTTGATGTGGCTTCAACTGTCTTGAAGCATAGGGTACCACTTTACCTTCTTGCATTAGGACACATCCAAGTCCATTTAGCGACGCATCACTAAAAATCACATATTCTCTACTACAGGTCGGTTGAGTAAGAACCGGAGCCCCAAGAATGCTTTCAACTTATCAAAGCTTCTTTGACATTTTTCACTCCATTCATACTTTACATTTTTCCGGGAGTAATCTGCCATTCTGGCCGCAGCCATAGAAAACTCCTTAACGACCTTCCGTAGTATCCTGCTAGTCCCAGGAAACTACGCACTTCTGTAACATTTCTTGGTGGCTTCCATTCAACAACCACTTCTATTTTCTTTGGATCTACTCGATTCCTTCTTTCGATACTATGTGCCTGAGAAAGGACACTTCATTCTTCCAAAACTCACACTTGCCTCGGGCTGCAGATACAATTGCTCCTTTCTCAAGGTCTCAACACTACTACTAAAGTCGCACTTTCCCGATCTTTTTGAATACACAAGAATGTCGTCATGAACACTAAGCAACAAATTGATCCACATACTCGCTGGAAAACAGATTCATTAGGTGTCCATGAAAGCCGCTGGAGCATTTGTCAATCCAAACGGCATTACAAGGAACTCATAATGTCCTGGCGTATCGCCCCAAACGCCGCCTTATGCGGGCATCTTTAATTTCAACTGATGGTACTCCAGATCGCAGTCAAATTTAAAAGATACTTGCACCTTTAATTGGTCAAACAAACCATCAATTTCGCAATCGATACTTATTCTTTACTATTAACTTGTTCAGTTGTCTATAATCAATACATAGCTTAAGTGTACCATCTTTCTTTTTAACAAAAAGCATGGGAGCTCCCCATGGTGATACACTTGGTCTAATAAACCCTTTTTCTAGTAGTTCTTGTAATTGCAATTTCAATTCCTTTAGCTCTAGTGGAGCCATTTCTGGCATTTGGCAGTAATGGATGCCTGGGTGGTGGCACCCGGTACAACGTCAATAGCAAAATTAATCTCCTACGTGGGGCAATCCTCGTAACTCTTCCGAAACACATCCCGAAAGTCAATAGGGATATCGGATACTCAGCCTTGCTCCCTTACCAGATCAAATCACATAAGCCAAGTAGGGCTTCACATCCTTTCTAATATTCATTGTTCTAGCAAAGGGCGTGCAAATATCACATTAGATAGGTGATTTGACCTCTCACCGATGAAAGTTACTTCATCTTCATTTGGTGTTCTTAAGGTTACTCTTTTCATTCTACAATCGACTATTGCTTGATGTCGGGACAACCAGTCCATCCCCAATATCACATCAAACTCCCTGAACGATAACTTAATCAAATTTCCTTACAATTCATACTCTCGTATTTTGATGGGACAATCTCTATACACTCTGTTCACAATAACACTATGGCCGAGCGAGTTCGTCACCAAGATGTCATACTCGGTTTCACTCCTCGGTAATTTACCCAAGTTGGGTATGTCGGTGCAAATATAAGGAGCGGGTCAATTCCTGGGTCAATCAATGCATGTACAAAGTAAGACAAAAGATTCGAAATTGACGGCCATCAGCATTTGAGCGCCTGTATCTTCCACCAATTCATTGCATATGCTCTAGCCGGAGCGACAAATCCATCTTGCCTACTCCAAAGTTTGTGTCCCTTGTCTCGAACACTCTGATGCAACACTCTGTCAGCTTTTGTACCACTAAAGTTGTACCCCCGGGCCTGGTGTCAGAATGAACTAGCTCTAGAACAATCTCGTTTATGCTCTTGATCCACAAATCAAATAAGCACTGTGAAGTCTCCAACATTCTCCTTTTATGATTTCTCCTACAATGGGAGCACGGGCGCCGTCCTCTAGAAGGACTCTCTCGTACTCGCAACTGAAGGTGCTGGTAGAGTAGTATTCCTACCAGTAGCCTGAGCTGTAGGCTGACTGGAACCCTGTGGTCCCTTGAATTTCTTCATTTGATGTTGTTGCGAACTGGACTGACCGGGATTTTTCTTTCCCTGTCTTTTATCCTTTCTCTCTCTTTCCTCTTTCTTTACTCTTTCCACATTCACCACATGTAAACAATTTTGGAGAACTCATGGAAAAATGTTGTGACATGGCTCATTTGATATTATTAAGGTCGTCTAAACCTACGGCACTTTTCTTCCTCACTCACAAGTACCTTGGGAGCATACTTGCACAACCGTGTGAATTCTCTTTGATATTCGGTCACACTCATCTGTCTTTGCTTCTGATTATGAAACTCCCGTCTCATGTTGTTAAGATAAATGCGACCCACATAGTGCTTCTTGAACTCATCCAAGAAGAACCCCATGGTCCTCTCCGGGCGTGCGGTCCTAGTCACCTGAAACCCACCACACTGACAAGCCCCATCCCGTAGTAATGAGGTCGCATGATTCCAACTTCTGGCATGGGGCTTGTGCAATGCATTTTGCACAGCATTTGCTCTGGGCTTCCTCTCAGTTCCAATTTTCGCCATGGGCGCCCATCTTCTTTCTCCCATAAAATCTACAGGCCTGGTGACCTTGCCATTCTCTCAATGGCATCGCTTGAGCACCCGCCGTTCTTGTTGCCCTGGGCTTGCAATGACCGAACTAGCTGCTACAGAGGATACCCATAAGACCTCCCGCCACTTGTCTCCGTTCATTCATCAGGGGTATGGATGCTTGCCCACCTTCCACACTAGCAGGACTGTTTGGGCGAGTCCCGTGGTCATCCTCGACCCTAAGGGAAGCTGAACTTTCCATGTTTATCCTATTAAGACCAGCAAGATCCGTGTCAGAGTCATGTCATCCTTTATATGCAAATGAAACGCATGTTATACACAATTTCAAAATCATTTACAAACAATTTCAAAATCGTTTTGTAGAACCGCCTAAACCTAGTTCGACACAATAAAGTTTTGGACCCTTCCCCTACTCTGACCTGCTTTACCTGATCCGAACCGAACCGGATGCCACTAAATCACTCAATCACTCAAAATCATATCTTTGCGGAAGTGATTACAAAATTAGGCAAGCCCATAAACATTTAACAAAATACATTTACAATGAAGGCATTCAAGCCTTTTCAAAATGATTTACAAAAATAAATGTTCAGAGTTTAAATTGTTTTTACAAAATATCAATATCCAAAAGAAAACACTGAATGAATGCACATGTTAGAGCATACCAAATTTCCTTCTTTATGACTCGACGCGCCTCGATTCGGGTCCGCTCGATCACTATCTATAGCTTCCTGCACTACATTGGTAAAACAATACGTTAAGCATTTTCATGCTTAGTGGTTCTATACAAATCCATTTCCTTAGTTTCAGTTTAAATCAAATCATGCAATTTAACAATTCAAAACTTTCAAACCCTTATGGATAATCAATATAAATACAATACATATACTTGTTTTATATACAATCAATTATGGTTCATTGATCATCCCAAAAATACACTTTTATATTCAATATTTCGCAATCTCAAATCAATTCAATTATGCTCACAAATTCGCTTCGCCCGCATCCAATCTGGCTCAAAATCAATTCGCCATGTCAATCAACGCTATGTCAATCAACGGGCTTATGTCCTTAACGAATTTAACCTATGCTTTTGATACATGGGCTGTGATATCGTAGTCACCGTGACGCGGTCCCGCTTAGGTCAGCAGTCGTCTGGGTGATCAAATGGTTTATAACACAATACGGTCCCCACGGGCCATCGACCGATTATAAACAATCGAATAAAGGAACATTACCGATACTTGCCCCACACCGCTCACGGAGTGACATCAATACAATAGTTCACAGTACTGCTATTTGACCCTATTGGTATATCAATCTATCCTTAATACGAACTAAACGGTTAACATTCTATTAAGGGCGTTCAAATCCTTTATAGCAAAGTACAGTACAATATGTACATTTGTATAAATAGTTCACTTTCAATAGTCATGCAATTTTCATATACAAACATTTTACAATCAGTTTCTTCAAATCATTTAAAACAATTCAATATGCTTTTCTTATGCATTTAGAACAAGCATTTCAAATATTGAAACGAGAATAGGAAATATTAAACAAACATGAAAAAACTGGAAACAAGGAATAGGAGTCGGTAGAACAAACATGCAAAAACTTGAAACGAGGAATAGGAGTCGGTAGAACAAACCCAAAAATCTTTGCACTTTGATACCAATCCTTGGAATCTCAATCTCAGTTTGGCTTTTCCTCCTCGTCAGTCCCTATTCCAAAATCATTAAAGAACAATATTATTCATGTGTACTAGTAGTTTTGGTTATGATTGATTTTCAGGAGTTTAATATGAGTTCCAATTTCAACAAGCTATATATAGATGGATTCTTGACTCAATGGGCTTTCCATAGAGTCCAAGAACACCCGAAACGGAGTTCGGACGAAGAAGTTATGACCTTCCGAAGTTGGAGGTCATACGTAGTCACACCCAGCCGACGATCGACGAGCTGACTCGACCTCAATAAACTCGGTTTGACACCTCAGTCTGACATATTCTATCCTCCTCAGGCACATGAATGTATTCTTGACTCAATGGGCTTTCCATAGAGTCCAAGAACACCCGAAACGGAGTTCGGACGAAGAAGTTATGACCTTCCGAAGTTGAGGTCACACGAAGCCAACCCGCACGAGCCGACTTAAACCGGTCACTACAGGATGAGGTCTACATGCTGTCCCTCCGCCAATTCTACGGAATGAGTCCCGCTTGACCTCCCGCGACCTCATAGGATGAGGTATGCTGACCTCTCCAGATGAGGTCCGCGACCTCCCCGGATGAGGTCCTCGCCGACCTCGCCGGAAGAGGTCCCACGATCTTCCACTGTGATGAGGTCCGCTCGACCCCATAGGTCGACCTCGCGAAAAGACCATAACTTGATCTACAAAGGTTCAAATTGAGAAATGCAAAAGCCTTACATCAATTTCATTGATGTGGCTAAGCACTAACCGTGGCGACTCACTACCAAATTTTATTTCTTACCCAAAATCAGCTCTAAGGTCCTGGCACGCGCAATACCACAACGTGGCAGCTTCCCATAGTTTAAAAATACAACCAAACATTCCTAAGGCAAAGATAACCATCACACAACCCTTAGGGTGAGTAATAGAAACCAAAGAGAGAAGAGATCTGCACTTCTTGAGGTTGTCTAAACTCCTCGATTCCTAGCTTCTACATACCTTATCACGGCGAATCGACTTTCCCTCTTATTTCGCCGGCATCTATGGTCCGATTGTTTAAAATCCAGAGAGAAGTGCAGAGCCTCTCTCTAACCTCCCTTTCTCTCGCTTTTCCTTTTCTTATGGATCACCTTAATCGTACTTTAAAAATGATAAACTTCTCCCTTTCTTTTTCCTACATGCCATGCCCTTCCTTGATTTTTTTTCTTTTTATTTTTTGTATTTAGTCCCCTATTTCTATTATTCTTCATTTAAGCCTCTCTATTATTTTCTTCTTGCCCATTTATTTCTCCTAATTTCATTTTATTATCTAAACTTATTTGTAATCAATCTCAGAGTACTCAACCCACTTTCTATTTCTTCTCTTTAAATTACTTTAATGGCCTAAATTACTAAAATTCTCTCAAACCCACTCTCTATTCCACTCTCTATTTCCTGGGCTTAACCCAAACGTTTGACTCAAATGCTGAGAGCTATTTGCTTCCTAAATTCTCTCTTCACCTTTTCTTTCTCTCTATCTCTCTCTATATATATGTTTTACTTTCTAAATTATTGAAGTTAGTGAAAATTGCAAAATAGAGAGTGTGGTTGGAGAATTTTAAAAGTTGCTAGCTAAAAAATAGTGAATTTAATATTTAAACATATTTTGAGTAGTTAATTTATTGAGGGTCGAGATTTTAGGTCCCCATTTTACAATTTGTTTTCTCATTTTCACGGGCTTATTTCCTATCAATAATCATTTAATCAATATTCATCTAACAATTCCCGTAAAAATACCTAAGTTGGCCCAATTATCTAATATATAATAATATTTATTATAAAAATTCTAGGGTATTTTTAAGGCATAAAACAAATCTAAACTAAACATATTTTTTCCATTTTTCTTGTTATCTTTAGTTATTGTTGAGAACAAAAACAATTTTAAAAAATAATAAAACAAATAGGCCTTTTAAACAGTTTTGCTTTGTTCTTTATTTTTTAAGAATAGAAACAATTTTCAAAAATAAGAATAAAATAAACCGGTGTTTTGAAAAATTGTTCTCAAAAATAAGAACCAAATAGGTTAAAATCTTATTTATAGGAAGTCAAATTAAAAACAAAAATTATTTTTATTTTAATTCTTAACTGAAATTAGGAGAAGGGAACTAACCAGAATTGTGAAAACCAAGTTATGGCATTTTTCGTGATTATATACTAGATGCAACCCATTTTCCAATGAACCTAAAACCTACATTCTCTTTCTTTCTTCTTGATTCTCTCGCTCTCTCTCATCTTCTTTCTACTTCTTCTCCATTTCTTCTCGTCTTCATCGCACCACTTCGCACATAACCCACCCTTCCATCGGCTCTGGCCTGATCATCTCAATGAGAGTTTTCGTTTCCACTCATCGTAGCATTGGAGCCATTACCGACTCTCGAATAGGGCCGCTTATCTAGGTATGTGAAAAATTGTTAATTTTGGTACTTTTTGAATAGAAATCTCATATTTCTAAAAATTGGTTTTTTTGTTGATGGGTAAAACAGATTTTTGGTACTTTTGAAGAGAAATTCTATTTCTCGTACAAAAATGGTTTTTTCATTGGCCGATTTAAAAAGGCGAGCCACAGTTTCTGTAAAATGGTTTTTTTTTTATTGTGATGGGTAAAACAGACAGAAGGTAGGGAACGGTTTTTTTATTCCTCGAAGACTGTTAATCGAGTTAACCTCTAATCCCTACACAAATCCTAAGTTTGGCCGATTTAGTACCGAGTTTGTGATGGTACCGTATCTGCACTCCACTTCTGCGCTTACCCCTAGATCGGTTACGAAGGGGTCCCAATGCTTTGTCAGCCGGGTTCGGGGACCAAAAAGGTTAACGCGAGATATGTGAGTGAAGTTTGGAGAGTTGGGTTTCATTGAGAATGGGTTGAGAGAGGAGATAGAGAGGACAATCAGAAGACTAATGGCGGAGGTGTAAGGGCAAGAGATGAGAAGAAGAGCTACACATTTGAAAGAGATGGTAAACCTTGTCTAAAGCCAGGTGGCTCTTCAACACTTCTAGAGCGTCTTGCTCACTTTGGAATCCTAATAATGTTTAAATTTCCTAAACAGCTGCCCCTAGAGAATATCTAATTTTTCTTTGGCGTTTCTTTCGCCTTGCATCATGGCCTTGATGCATTATTTTTTGTTTTGTTTTGTTTTTTCTTGATTTTTTAGTTGATTAGTAAGTGCCCACGTGCACAGCACGTGATCTTTTTATATTATAATAATTAAAATTATTATCAATTTTTATAAATATTATTTATCATAATTGTTCTATTTTTTTATTTGACGTTTTTTATTAATATATATCGTAAATTATTCATTATTTGCACAAGCCTTTTTAATTTTTGGGTTACTAATGGATTTAAATGTTAGTAACTTATTATATAGTCAAAAGTAATAAATGACTTTTATTTATTTTAAATTTATTGAAAATACTTTGATTTATCTTTATAAAATTAAATAGTTTAGAATATATAAACTTTAAATAATTTTAGTTATATAATTTTTATTATTTTTATAAGACAATTAAATATAATTTTTTTTTATACATTTTTTTCATATACACTTTATATGATTTTTTTGAATCTTGGATTTTTGCATATTTTACTTATGCTTTCCACTAACTTTTAACCCTTCAATTTTTTTTAAAAATTTCTGTCCATTTTTCTTTCAACCGTACAAATCTCTAACCCAAACCTACAGTCACATAGAGAGAGTCAATTATGTAAGTCAGTCAACAATTATTCTAACATTAAACTGAATAAATATAATATGAAGTACTCCATAATTTTATCAATTTCAAATTTTATTTTTATTAATTTATAAAACAGTAGAAAAAAAGAAAATGCTAATTTTTTAAATATAGAGTTGGAAAATATATATTCTTATTTACTTTTTCCATCCTCAATTCATTAAGGAAAAAATAAAATAGGAAAGAAAATTCTATAAACTTTATATTCTCAAATAAAAGAAATGAGTTAAATTACTTATAAAACACTTAAAATTAAATTTTATTGGAAATTTATTGACCAAGCATAGTTTAAAAATTGAAAAAGCTTAAAGAAAAAGGATCAACATCTTTTTAATATTTAAGTTTCTTTTTTAAAAAAATTATTTGTGCTTGTTTCATTATACTTAAAACTAATTTTATTATATTAATAATCTTAAATTCTTATAACTTTGGACAAACATCTTATTATTATTATTTTAAATTTTTATTTTTATTATTATTATTATTATTAATTTTGGATATGTTGACCGACATCAACCATGTGGCCCAAGACAACTCTCTTTCGACATGATGACCTTACTATAAAACCGAGAAAATTCAAATTTTCGAAGGTAAAGTGGTGAACGTCAAAATCCGGAATTTTTCTAAATCTCGGCGACGAACCGACTTCACCGGGCGACCGTCACAAACGCCACACGTCGAATTTTTAGTCGAATTCCTCGGCATAAAATGAATTTCACATTTTTCGCAAAGACGCCATCGGTGACCGTAAACAAATGTGGAAACACGCTGACGCGAAAAGTCATTTGCTGCATTGCATCACATACACGCCAATAACAGATGACGGCGAAACTGATCGTCAGACAAGCCAAGTGTCAAAAAATCAAGAAAATGGACACATTGGGAATTATTGGAAATGTTAAATGTATAAGACAAAATTTGAAATAGTTTTCTTCTCCAAAACAAAGGAGAAATCGAAGGTAGGTGTTGGATCCAGTTTTAGAGAGAGAGAGAGAGAGCCTTGGCCTTCTAGGATTTCGGTCGCTCAACCGTGGCCTGCTCTTGATCGGGCAAGCAAAGAGCCGATCTTACGCGGCGACTCCGCCACGCTGCGGACACCTCCCGATTCGTGAGTTCCGGTACAACCCAAGAGGTGTGGATCTTTTCCTACCGGTGTTAGTCTTGGCTAAGAGTCATGTAAATGGTCAGATGTCCTTAGCTAGAATTAGCCGCGCTTTTCATCCTCGTTTTCAACCGTAGCGGGAGAAAATCTCTTATCAGCCGTGGTCGTGAACGCGTCAACCCAAGAGTCAATCGCTCACATTAATAGCTAACTTACTTTAATTTTACTACGCCGAGCTGATTCAAATGTGCAATTGTTATGCTTGTTAATTAGCCCATGTGAGCTAATTGTTATTGATTGTAAATTTGAATATGATTTATGTGGATTAATTACGTTAGTATATACATGTTTTATATATATACATTTAGCCATCATTGGTATAATATATTTATATATGCACTGGACACCTTAGAATATTAGGAGTGGGTGCATGACATGAGGAGAAAATAACAAGGAAAATGTTTGTGAAAGGAATTTCTCAAGGAAGATTTTCCAAGAATCGCCTGAGAGTCGCCCAACAGATCACTTTACGAGGACTATGACTGTTTCTGACCGTTATCCAAAGAATTGCCTCCTGAGGGTAGTCCAATATATTTAATCGATCTGATAAGAAGCCGGTAACAAAAGTTGGTTGGAACTACGATTTTACTCAGATTTTACTAAAGATGCGTGGAGGGAAGCCTATGAGGGCTCGAGACATGGGATCGGGCATGCAGACATCCGAGCAGATTCATGTAATCGCCGGATGCGATCATACTCAAGACACAGACTTGCACGAGTAACCCATGTATAAATTATCACTACTCGCGTTGCTCACCCCGTCACGGATCACTATTTCGCAGACGTGCAGAGATATTAGTATGACGGCTTACTAGAGACCGCGCTAGAAAGAAAGTCGTCAGATTCAGTATTCGCTTGTATAACATGTATTAAAACTCTAAATTTTGATATGTTTTAAAGTAACTATTAACTCGAACTATCAGAGATGGGCTGATGTATTTTGTGAGTATTGATGCAGGGCCCAAGAAGCCAATTATTTTACTCGTGACGTAGAATTTGTACACATTGTAAACCTGCTTTCGACATGTCAGATTCAGGCAGCCCCGGGTACAAAGGAGATTCCGCCCGCCAGGAGTGGTATCTGCCGGCCCGACATCCACGAAGTATTCCAGAAGCCGACAGTTGTCAATCTGACTCCCTGCTTTAGGGCTACACATTTACAACATTACAAAATCCCAGACGCACAAAAGTTTCTAAAAATAAGCTAATGAATGTGTAACTTTATCATGGGCCTCAAGGCAACCTCTTTTTTGATGGGTGATGACCTTTCACAACATAATAAAATTTGGTCCTCCACAAAAAAAAAAAAGTTTATAGAAATAAGCAAATGAATATGGATAGATAAATAACTCATTGTAATTATGAACATCCAAACTCTTGGTTCATCACAAGCAGCTGAAAAAAGCGGTTTCTATTTGTGAGATTGAGAATGGTGAAAACGCAGGGTATGACTTAATAGCTTGAATGAATCCGTTAAATAAACCTATTGAAATTGATTTTTCAGGTGAAAGGGATCAAAGTAAGGATAAAAGCTTTATTAGGTACATTATATGTTTAACTTTATCAATAACTGTTATAAAAATAATATAACGGTTAAACTTTACATCGAACCTTTTTCTGAAAATAAAAGTGAAAGTAATGACGATTTTGGAAATTAAGGGGTGTAAAACAAGGAAAGTGAATTAAGATAAAAATAATATTAAAAAGATGGGAAAATTATGCTTTGGTTTATCAATATGATTATATTTTAAAAATAGTTTATGAGGAATAAGAAATCAATAGTAAGTTAACTCATTTAAAAATAATTTCTATTAGGCATGGGACAAATTAACTTATTTAAAAATAATTTTATTAGGTTGTTACCAATGTGTGGGATGTAGCCTGCTCCAAAATGCCATTTTAACCGTCATCAAACACAAAAATGGATATTTTTTAAATAACATATTTTGAAAGATTAAGAAAAAAGGAAGTAAAGTGTATTCAAAAAATATATATAATATGTTTGTGCATAAAATTAAAAATATAAAGTTTTGAAATTAATATTATTATAATTATAATTTTTATATTTATCTTTTTTATTTTGATTTATTTTAAATTATTAAAAATATAAATTCGTAAAAACTCTTAAGTATAAATATTTTAATAATTTATTTTAATAAAATATTAGAACATCATTAATTTTTTATACTTTAGAATTTATTTACAAATTTATATTTTTAATATTTTGAAATAAAATATTCATGATAAATCAAAAGATAAGTCTAAAAAATTAAAATTAAAAAATAATAGTATTTTCAAATTTTTATATTTTTTAATTTTATGCACAAACATATTATAAATAAATAAAATATATATATATATATATTGAATACACTATACTTTTCTTTTTCTGAATCTTTCAAAATATGTTATTTAAAAATTATTTGTTTCTTTTTTTGTTTTTGGTTTTTTACCATGGTTAAAAATGACGTTTTTTGAATAAGAAACTCTAACAACCTAATATCAATTATTTTTAAATGAGTTAACTTACCCTTGATTTTCCATTCCTAATAAACTTTTTTTTAAATAAAATCATATTGATAAACCAAAGCATAATTTTCTTGAAAAAATGACTATTAGCATCATCAAAATGGTATTTTATGGCAGTAGAAATAATAAAAATAACATAACGGTTCTAATATGTATTAAATCTCAATCAAAATGATTGAAAAGATGACTATTAGTATTGTGTAATTTTTAAAATTAAAAGTGAAAGTAAGGATGGTTTTGTAAATTAAGAGGTGTAAAATACCTAGTACTTTTAAGAGTGATATAGATTATAGATTATAGATAATAATAATAATAGTGAGTGTAGACTTGCTAAATGCGAGAATAAATGAAATAATAATAAATAATTTTATTTTCATAAGATTCATATTTAGGATTAAATAGAAATAACAATATTATGAATTATATATAAAATCAAATTAAATAAAGGATTTGAATGGATATATAAATAGAATTACTCTTATATTAAATTTTACATAATAAAAATTACATACGAATTTTTATAGGTTAAAAAATAAATATGGTGTGTTTGGGAGAGTTTATTTGAGCTTATCTTCTCACATAAGTACTTTTCAAAAAAATTATAAGGGTTTGGAAGAGCTTATAAAAATAACTTATAAGCCCATTTCAGCTCATTTCAATAATCTTCATAGAGAAGCTTATCAAAATAAGTTTAAAAAGGCTATACCTAAACCTTTAAACGATCATTTTAATAACAAAACCGCTGTTCTACAAATTATGTAAAAATAAGAAAATATATATGAAAAATAGAAAGATATTCCAAAAAAAGTAAAAATAGGTATTTTTTTTTAAATTTATAAAATGGCATTTTTTTTTTTTTTTGAAAATAACAAACAAATAGAAAAAATCCGAAAAATTATGTAAAATATGTAAATTTTGATAAAAATTATGTAAAAATAGGAAACTTTTTCTAAATAAAATGATGTGAAAAATAGAAAAAGAATTATATTACTGATAAGAATGATATTGACGATGATTTTCTTGATTAAGAATTTGATGCAAATCCATAAATTGCTCATTTTATTTAACTTAGACTTTTTGATGATGGGAAGCATTAATAATGTTTGTTATTTGCTCTGTAATGTTTGTGATGATGTAAAGTACTTATTGATGTTTGATTTTTTATGTTTAATGTTTTTACTTTATTGTATTTTATTATTAGATAAAAACTATAGCCAATATTTAGTGAGATATATAATTTTTATTTATATTAGGTAAGGTGTACATCACTTAAAAAAGCTCCGCACTGGGTGCGCCTTTGTGCCTCAAGGCCCCAAGAGCGCTGCCTGGGATGCTGGCCTTTTAAATAATCACAGCTCACAGACATCACATTCCAATTTATGTAAAACATTCAAAGATTTTAATGAAGAAAAAATAAAACTATAATATATAGTTTTATAATATCTTCAATGGTTACGAAACAAAAGTGAATATAAGATAATGGTTCATTAGTTATTTTTTATAATAGAAATTACATTTGAATGATAAATGTTTTTAGTATACAGTGAATATTTACTTTATTTTTAATTTATTTATTTATATATATATAGGTGTTATATATATATATATATATATATATATATATATATATATATATATATATATATATATATTGTGAAATCCCGAGAAAATCTAATTTCTTTTCTCGAAAAAGAGCAAATGGTAATTTCGGGTCAAAACTGAATTTTTCTAGATCTCTGATGTGACTAAACTGACTTCACTGAATCATTCGAAATCTAAATTTTACCACATCGAATTTCGTCGAATTCGCACACCTAATTACTGCCGATAAGAATGAACAGAAGACGGATACTTGGCACATTTTGAGTGGTCACAAGCCACATGTCAGGTGCAGAATCAAATAACTTGAGCTCATGTGGCCCACACGTGACATGCAGACTTCTAATTACAGAAAATTCAAAGTGGGTGGATTAAGCGATAAGAATCCAACGGTACTAATAAATTCAGCCGACAAGGGAGAAGTGAGGACAAAACGAGAATAAAATGAAAAGGAAAAAGAGAACACTTCTCTCATTTTGGGGCCATGCAGTGGGAGGAGAAATCGGCTTTAAAAGAAAGAAGCCCAACTTCTCTCTAGATTTTCGCTGACCTCTGTCAAGGCTTCGGTCAAGAAGCAAAGCTGTTCCCACACGCAGCATCACACGTGACACCGATTTTGTGCAGCTCGACAACTCAAGAGTAGGGCCTTCCTACTGGTTATTTTCTGGGCTTTAAGAGTCATGTAAATGGTTTGGAGTGTTTGAAGTCGTGAATGACTATTTGGTCGGTCCCAAAACTTGGGACTGAATTGTTTGAAATTTTTTGACTCAGCTTAAAGCAAATTCCTTGACCGATTACATCGTTATTGGTTCATGTGTTATAATTTATGCAATAAATTATGGCTTTGCGTTGCTCGGGCCTGAATGGTTATGGATTTTTGCCCACTTTGTGGAACCGATGCTAGGTGAGAGGGTCGCCTGATAGCCCAGCACCGCCGTTTAGGGAATTCAAAAATAGTTCCTATTGTTTGACAATCGAAATGGTCCATGTGTGTTGTAAGCAAAATATCGCTGAATTGGATGGCTTGAAATGTGTATTGGAAAATGAGATGTTAATGTATGCTAATTGGTGTGTTAACATGAGTGTTTGAATTATATAAAAATATAATTGTGTGAGAACCATTGGAATTAAAACTGATTGTTGATTAGCCCATGGGAACTAATTTTGATGTTATTGATATGAATTAAATAACATGTGGTATGTATGTAAATTTTGTTAATATATGCATAATTGATATATTGGCATGTGGTTTGGAATGATAATGTATTTCATATGCATCGAGCAACCTAGAAACTTAGGTGTGAGTGCATGACATGAAGAAAGAAATGAAAAGGGAAATGGCTAGAAAGGAATTTGCCAAGATTTTCCGAAAAATTGCCTTAGATAGTGGTCCAACAGCTTCATCTCGTAGGTTGCCCCATGACTGCTTCGAAAACATCCAAAGAATTACTGAGGGTAGTCCAACAGATTTACCGAAACTCGAATAGTATGTTTTTCGAGAACAAAACCTTTTGTTTTGAAAATTGTACTTTTCTCTCTACACGGCTTAGGCATGCGTGAGGAGTCAGTGTGAGGACTCGAGAAGTGGCGTGAGTCACATTCTCATCCATATCATAGATATTCAAGTAGGATCAAGGTATTTGTTTGAATGCGATGTTGGAATCATTGCATGTGCACGTAGGTCGTAACCTCCATGTAGATTACTACTAGGCATTGCTCACCCTGTCGAGAGATCATTATTTCAGGTATAGGGAGTGTTCAAGAAGACGGCGCTTATTAGAGGCCGCTTTGAGAAGAAAGCAGACTTGTGGCTTTGGTATTATTTTATAAAACATGTATTAAAATTCTAAGATTTAATATATGTTGTACAAGAGTGATGTAATTCAACTCAATCCATAAGCACATACTATTAGATTTTTGGTTAGTATTGATGTGAAGGGGCCTAAGTGGCCATTTTACTATGTATGAGTCTCTTATGATGTGAGAAATGTGTTTTCATGTTGACGTTGTCAACAGACTCCGATTCAGTGTCATGCACATTACACACACACGTGTATTATATATATATATATATATATATATATATATATATATATATATATATATATATATATATATATATAATATTAATTTGTAGTTCTTAGTTTATTAAAAATTATGGCAAATGCATTTTTATTCAAACACTTCAATTTTATAAGTGCTTATGATGATCTTTTCAGTAATTTCAACTGTTATAAGTGTTTGTGTAGTAATGTATTTTACCGTCTTAAATACTATGCTGCTTTTTAAATATGCATCCAAACACAAATAGTTTATTTAATAGTACTTATGACATGTTTTCATCTAATAAGTTCTTAGAAAATAAGTGTTTAATTGTTGTATCCTCATTTTTTTACACAATTTTAGTTAATTATTTCAAGCATAGTTTAAATATAGTTTTTTTAATAGTTATAATATTTAAAATTTATTATCACCTTATTTCTATTTTTGATAAAATCTCATAAATTAAAAAATCCTTTATTATAACCATTTGGCCTGTTTACCTAATAAGGAAAAACAAAAGCCTTATTGATTTAACTTTTAAATTATTCAAACTAATACGGTAACAAATTCTAATTTTACCAAAAAAAAAAAGATTGTGATTTAAACCATGAAGTAACAATAAATAGTAGGTACAACAAATAAAATAATAATAATAAATAGTAGTCACAAATAAATGATTGTAAACGCCAATTGAATTATACGAAATCGCTAGGAATCCAAAATTTCAAAGTAAATCTAATTTCTATAAATATAGACCTATATAAATTAACAAAAGAAAAGAAAATTGATTATTTTTATTATAACCCTTGGAGTTCTTATCTACATAATATGGAAAACAAAACTATAATAATTTACCTTTAAGTCATTCAAATTAATAATGATAACAAATTCTGATTTTTCAAAAAAGTATACAACCAAACATAAAACAACAATAAATAATAATAAATAATAGACACAAATAAATTATTTTATAAGGAATTGAGATTAGGTATGTACAAAATCGATACATATCTAAAATTTCAAATTAAATTAAATTTATAAATATAGGATCTCATAAATTATGAATTAACAAAAAAAGAAAAAGGAAATTATTTATTATAACCATTTGGAATTCTTATTTCTAATGATAATTTACCTATACAAATTTAAAAGATCAAATAGTAATAAATAGTAGGTTTAAATGTTTCATAATGCTAATTAATATGAATAGGATTATTTTAAAGAAAGTAAACATATATTGATATGATAATAATATAAGTATTTTTTAATGTTAATGGTCCTTATGGTATTAATATTGTAATAAAATAAATTATAATGTTTTTTTGAAATAAAAGATAAATTTTAATGTTAAATATTAATAGTTCTTAATAAATAAATAATTATTTTTATAAATAAAAAGAAATTAAAGAATATTTTCAAGAATAAAAAAAAATTTAACAAACATTTCAGATAATGTTATACTTAATGACGTTTTCAATCTGGAATCCCACGGCATGTAGTTAAGCCGGGCCGACCTCGGACTATCAAGTGTCAAGTTCAGTTTGACGCGGCAATTCCTCTCGCAAAAACAAGGAAGAAGTACCCAAGGCGGCTTCGCCCGCGGCGCCCCGACGCCAAGCTCTTCGCTTCTTGAATTCCTCGCAGAAAAGATGGACTGCTAGAGGGGCGAACGTGGTTACAGAGTGTTTCGCACTTTCACCTCACGGTGGCCTTGTATTTAGTATATGTTTTCCCACTGATGGTGAATAGATTCTTTCCATTGAATGTGGTATTATTTTTTATCTAGATCCTTTATCTATATTATTCTGCAGAAAGACATGAAAGAGCGCTTTTATTCGGGATAATCTTCCTTCCTTATTTGGGATCCTACTTGATCTCGCCCGATGAGTCACTATATCATGAACATATTCAGTTTCCTTACAGAGATTTGCTGGATTTGCAAGATAAAATTATTATCGGGATTATTTATTTTTATCTATGAGACTTCGTAATCGGCCTCAACAGCGGATTGGCCTTCATTCCCGGGCTGGTACCAAAGGCTTGGAATGCTTTTAATGGGCATACTAACGGACAATCTTCATTCAATGGGTCAGGCGTAAAAAGGCCTGAATGTTTCAATGGGCATGCCTCTCTTCGGGATTTAGCGCGTAGTGGGCCTCATGGTGCCCATTTTTCAAACCCTATCAAGCAAACTCCCCACACTCAAGGCACGACGTGTACGGGCAAGTGGCCGTAACGCTTTCGTATTGATGCAGTAATTTCCACGTAACGCCTGTCCAAGTACTTAAGGCTCGCTCGTCGTACGCCTTGCGCATAATGATGACTCTTGGCTTCGCCTCATCTTTCCTTTACTTCTTCGCTTCGCCCTTTCATCCTCTCGTCTCAGGTGCCTCTCGATCCTCGAGACCTTTCTCTCGCCACGCCGAGCCCACTCTTAGCCTTCGTCTCGATCCTTGCAGTCTTTTTTTCTCTCGCATCTTTCGATAGCTTTTTCTTCTATTGTACTCGGGTTCACCAGAGATTCTCATCTCCGGGTCTCTTCGAGCGACACGACGAGGCGCTCAGTGGCCAGTTGGCCAAGTTTTGCTTTCATTATTTTATTTTCACTGATAACCAGTCGCTCTTCTTCTCAGGCATTGATGTGACTTCACCGCTGGGGTCGCCTGGATCTGACCAGGCTCTCCGACCGCCTCCCACGGTTGAACTCGACGCCCAGGGCGCCCCCTTCCTCGGGACAAGGGTAAGGAGAAAGTAGACCCGATCAACATCCTGGAGGGCCTGAATATCTAAGATTCAATCGTGCTCAAAGATGCTTTAACCTGTGGCCCTCAGCCACATTTTCCAAACGTTACCGGCCTCCCTTTGGCGTTCGAGTGTGGTCCCCCAATGTTTTGACGCTCTATGTGGTTTCCGTGCCTAAGATGGTGTGCGTTTTTCAAGGGCCTCGAGAGTCTGGCTCTTTTTCTCTCGCATCCCTTCATAAAGGGGTTTTGCGTGACTTCAATGTCCGTCCTTCAACTCGCGCCCAATGGTCGGGGTATTTGGTTAGTCTATCGGGTTTTCTTTAGGGACAGGGCTTCGTGTCCCTGTAGCTGGGCTCCTTTATCTTTTAGCCCGAAGGAGACCGCGAGGCTTTCTATTTTCTAAAGCGCTCGCGCTCCTCGGCGAGATTTCTAATCTTTCCCTCTTCCATGTGTCAAGGACGCTACTTTGTTAGTGGCCGTAACTGAATATGACCCTCTCGACAAGGACGACACCCATGCCCGATGGTTTGACTCACCCTCGAGAATCTTAGTGAGTGTCTGCCTGCTTTTGGCATAACTCGTGTGTGGTCATTGGGCATTTTGATCTGCACCGTCTACATGCTTCCTCGTGTGCTCGAATTCGATCTCGTTGAAGATAACGTCATAGCGCCACGCACGAAAGGTCCTCCTCGTCCCACGGAGTCGCATCGTCAGACATTCCCACTCTTCGTACTCGAGGCCCGCCTTCGCCCGCCGCTCGAGGCTCTCACCTTCCACCATGAAAGTTCCTCCATTAGCCCTCCACGCAAACCCCACTATGGAGAACTATCGTCGCTGAGACGCCGTCTTCGTAAGCCCTTGAGAAATTTAAAACTCTGACTCCGCGAGAAAGATCTCGCTACTTTAATAAAGTTCCACCAGGTGTTTCACCTTCCGCCTACTCATGTTCGAAAGTCGGAAATGGCGGTACGCTCCTGGCCAGCCCGTTTGAGTTCATACTCGCTCGGGTCCGTCGCAAGGCAAAGGTCCTCGTGGGGCCGCGAGCCCGTCAAGGCCATGCCATCTGGAACCCGCCAACGAAGAGTGTTAAGTCACCTTCTTGAAGGGCGGAAGAGTTGAGGAGGAAAGATCCGGAATCCGAAATCAGCGGAGACGAGGACTCTTTGCTTCTCAATGCCGAACTCGCGGTAGGCGCAGTCTCGTCCATTCTTAAGGATTCTGATCTCAAGAATGAAAGTGCTGCCCATTGATGAGGCTTTCAAATCTATCCTCCAAGGGGTCGCTCCGTAGTTCCCACCTTGGTCGCATTCGCTCTACGGAGCTGATGCCAACTTCGCATCGATGTTGATTCGGCGTCGGGTGCAAAGTGTGTGGCTACTCATTTGAAGGGTTTGGCCAAAAGGCCAAATCCAAACGAAAGTCATGCCAAAGCCACCCTAAGCCATAAGGCGAGGTTGGCTTCCCTCACATCTGAGCGGGCTGAGCTGCGGGGTCAGGGGCAACGTATGACCGAGGAGGCAGTGAAGCTCAAATCTGATTTGAAGCATACCATGTCGGCCCGTGCTCGAGCCGAGGGTAGGGAAGATGAGGCCCGAAACAGCTTGAGAGTGGCCGAAGGCGAGCTTCGAGGTCTCGGATGATTCTCAGGCTGCACACAAATGACTTGTTAGAGGCTGGGGACTCCGCGCAATGCCCAATATGAACTTCAGATGGGTTAGGGATGAGCTTCTCACATCCCAAGGCGAGCTTCGGGAGTCTAAGGAAGAATTGCGTGATCAAAGACGATCTGCGTGATAAGACTCGGGCAGACCGCCGATCGGGGTTTCAGAAGCAAGGCCATCGCGCCGCTAATGCCCGACCGAGTGTCGAGGGCTGCGTGGGAACCTTCATCAGCAAAAAATTTTAGTTGCTCAGCGGGACGAAGTTATAGGAAGATTGAGGGACCAAGCCGCACTCGCGGGCTTCGGGTGGTTGCCGTGAAGAAGGCTGTTAACGCTTATCCAGGTTTAGATTTCAACTTCGACCTCCCTAGCTACGAGGAGGCAGAGGAGTCTTTCTCCGCAAACCCTTCTGGAGAACCTGATACCCCTACTGAGGCTCACTCCCCTTCTTCTGATGTATAATCTTCTGCGTATAGACATATGTAGCCTTTTCTAATGAATATTCATTTTTATTTCATCACTTCGTTTACTTGTGCACCCGTGCTATTCTTCATGATCCGTGAATAATTTCGTCGCATGGCCTAATTTGAACGTCCGAGTTGGATATCTGATGGGATGTAGAGTTGAAAAGTTAAGCTCTTCGAACTGGGCCGTCGAGACTTCATGGGCTACTCTGCCTGGGCTAAACAGACTTTTAAGCTGCATGGCCTGAGTGTAATAGCGTCGAGGTCACAAATCGGGAGTCAGCTGGGCTCGCTACCGAGGCCCGGCTATTCAATATTTCGATGATCCGGAGTCATAGGTCGCGATGACTGTGTAGAGTAGACGAACTCACAAAGTGAGCTATCACTCGGGCGCGAGGCCTTGTCGGGCGATATAGCCCTGTTGATCTCGACTTCTTAGGTCGCACGACCCGTGCAGAGGTCAACCTGCTGGGGGTGAGCTACTAGCCTCCGACGCTAAAGCCTGGGTGGCGATCTATCCTGAGCGCCCATCACTCTAGGCCTCGGGCACCGCGCAGTAGTTGAACTCACAAAGTGAGCTACCGCCCGGCGCCGAGGCCTTGGTGGCGATCCACCTCGAGCCGATCCGAAATTCTAGGTCAGGTGGTCAGCAGAGCAGACCTAACTTGTAAAAGTGAGCCATCGGGCTTCGAAGCTGAGGCCTTGTCGGGCGATCCACCGGGAAATGACCTAACTCTTTAGGTTGCACGACCTCTGCAGAGTAGTCGAACTCGTCAAAGTGAGCCACGGCCCGAGCCGCCGAGGCTCAGCGGCGATCCAGCCCCAGCTGATCCGACCCGAGGCTGCGTGGCCTGCGTAGCCGAACCTGGCCAAAGTGAGCCATCGGGCTCCGGCGCGAGGCCTGCGGCAATCCAAATCTGCCGATCTAACCCCAGTCAGCGCGGGCCTGCGCGAGTAGACGAACTCGCCAAAGTGAGCCACCGCCTCCCGGGCCGAGGCCATGTTACATCCACCGAGCTGATCTCGACTCCTAGGCTGCGTGGTCTGGTGTGCAGTAGACGAACCCATCAAAGTGAGCTTATCGGCCCGGCGCCGAGCGCCTGGTCGGCAATCCACTCGAGCCGATCTCGACTCCTAGATCAAGGCGGGCTCGTGGCGCAGTAGACAAACTCACAAAGTGAGCTACTAGACCTGTGCGCCGAGGCTCCAGAAAGTTACATCCAGCCTAAGCTAATCTAACTCCTTAGGCTACGTGGCTTGTGTAGAGTAGTCGAGCTCATCAAAGGGAGCGCCATCGGCCCGGCGCCGAGGCCTGCCAAGGATCCAATCCTGAAATGACCGACTCCTTAGGCCGCATTTTGGCCCGGTGGCAGTAGTCGAGCCTGGCCAAAGTGAATCACGCAAGTGCGCTCATTCGACTTCTAATTTTCTTTAGAAAGGTGCAGCGCCTTTAATGTCGATTTATGGATAATTTGAAACGTTTGTGCGAATTTCCGAGTGCTTTGGCCCTCTTATAAATGGCGGCTTCATTGCTATGGAGTTTATACTTTGGATATTATGCCTCTTCTGGTGCGTGACTGAGATTTGTGCGAGATGAAGCGTCGAAACTTGATCGTCTTCGCCGGATCCATAATGGAAGATTCTAAAGTTCGCTTATCGACTCGGGCCATAGAGTTGTGTTTTCCTTAGTCTCCCTTTACTGAGTTTCTCATGTTATTCCCCAACTTCGTGCTAGGAATGTGTGTTTCGAGAGGGCCGCATTACTTCCTTGTGCCGCCTATTTTCCTGCTCTTCTTTCTCTTCCTTTCTTTCTGTCTCTTTCTCCTTCTCCTTCATTCTCTCTTCCTTCCTTTCTTCTTTTCTTCCACATCTCATTCTCCCCTTTCACACAAACTCTTTCCATCCCTTTTTTCTTCTTCTCCTCTTTCCACCTCGTTTTCCTTTCCTCTTTTCTTCCCAAAGTTTTTTTTTTTTTTTTTGAGGGAACTGCTTGTACTATGTGCTTCCAAGATGTAATCGATGACACCACTAATTGTAATTGAATGTAACTGATTGGAATAAAGAGAGACTTTTTCTTTTATGACTATGAACTTTCATTCTCGTTGTATGTAATTTTTCCAACATTATATATCCGGGTTGCTTCTGAGACGCCTAACAAGATAACTGCAACGCCAATCGCCATCCGAAAATTGATAAATCTTCATTTAAGACATAAACCGACGCCACCATAAAATGTTTAAGGTGTTCCGCATTCCAAGCATGATGTAGAATTTTTCCCTCCTCTGTCTAAAGCTCGTAGTTGCCTGGTCTGACGACTCGAGATATGATGTAGGGGCCTTCCCAGTTGGGGCCTAGTTTTCCGTGTGCTGGATTCTTTCTAGCTGGCAGAGTTTCTTTAAGACTAGATCACCCGGCATGTAGCTCCTGGGTTTGACTTTTTCGTCAGAAGACTCCACCGTCTTCCTTTTATAGCGTCTTCCTCGTACGCCTTAGAAACTGCTTCACGCTTCATCTAGAGATCCAAATTTAGACGGAGAGCTGGTCATTGTGTTCCACTGTTGCTAACTCGATCCTTTCGTGGACTTTAATCCGACTCCTCGACAGGCTACCGCTCATACAAAGGCTGTATGACTTCAGTTTCCCTGTGTTGTCGACTCCTCAAGGTTGTTCTGTAGGGCCCATAGCACCTCGGGGAGGTATTCTACCCATTTTCCTTTAAGATCTTCCAATTTGGTCTTCAAAGCGGCCTTAAGGGTTCTGATGGTGACTCTACCTGACCATTAGATTTGCATGTCAAGACGAGTAATAATTTTACCAGCCCTGCATCGTAAATCTCGAACTTACGTTGTCAAACCGTTTTTCTTTCTCCGTTGTCTGATACCAGGCTCTTGGGATACCAAACCTGCATATGATGGCTCGCCACACAAAATTGCGCGTGATCTTCGCTTTTGTGATTGTGGCCAAAGGTTCTATTTTAAATTTCACTTGGTGAAGTAATCCATCAGCGACGATGATTGATGAAAGTGCCTAAACACTCATATTATACTCGTCATCACATTTTCCTGCTTATTTTAGAGTAATTTTATAGTTTTTAGACTAGAATAAATGAGTCGATGTCTTTGTGAACGCAGGAGATTGGGTGAAAAGAGCAAAGAACGAAGCGTGATGGAGCAATGGAACAAGGCTACGAGGCGCCATTACCGCGACGCCCCCATCGCCCTAATCGCCTCACGCCGCGACGCCCCCACGCCGCGTGACGCCGCCACATCGCGGATGCCACCACGCCGCTGACACGCCGCCACGCCTCGACGCCAAATAAAATCTACTCTCATCACAGCAAATTAATTAAATCAAGGATCGGAGCAGACTAACGAGGCACGTGTGTTTCGAGCAGAGGACACCGACTGGTGAAGTGCCCGAATTGTAACGCTTTTCATTTTTTCGTATATTTCCAGATCTTAGAACAATGTTTTCTTTATTAAACAGTTTCATATTTTCTTTCATTATGTTCTAGATCTCTTTCTAGGGTTACATCAAACCCTGTCATGTACAATGGATTAAAAGTTTGATAATTCATGTTATTCAGTTGTTATTAATCTGTCACATCTACTCTATACCTGCATTTCAATTATATGTTAATGTCTGGCCAATGTTAGCATAATCGAACTCGAGGATCCGGTGATTCAGAGAGAGAGGGTATTCGTGGATCTCGTAGAGTAGCTTTTAGCCGATTCGATAATAGAGATATTCAACCCGAAGGTGTGGCATTTTGAGGTTAGAATATTTAAGCATTTCGAATACCAGTCGAGATAGAGATATACTCGATTCTATTCTACCTAGATAGGCTGATATACCTCGAGAGAGGATATCTCGAGGCAAGATCACCGCTAATTGACATATTACAAATAGATTGAATACGCTTCTTTAGAAAAGTAATCCACCAACGTGATAGGGGGCGATTTAACTCCTAGGCACAACACCATTAATTCACTAGGAATCAACAATGTAGTCGGGCAGCTTCCACTTACTTTTTACTCCTAAACTCTTGTTCGTGATATCGTCTCGAAAAGTAGAACCTTCCGGTAGTCAATTTACCTTTCCCTCGCGGATCGACATCCGTATCGCTATACACTATATTACTCACACGCTGCACACCCTGCGCATCTAGGGCATTCATTTTACACACCGCGTTTTCGGCCTGTCAAGTTTTTGGCGCCGTTGCCGGGGAAAGGTTTAAATTGATATAGAGAAGTGAGCACATAGATAATATTCAATTTTTCTTTACTTTTGTTATTTTTCAAGTGCCGGTAATCAAGTTTTGTTAGTTTGTGTGTTATCAAGCAGCATGTGCTCAGCGGAGTACATAGCATAAAGAAAAACCGAATTAATCAACACTTCAGGTGATCCCGAGCTGTAGCAAGACTTCTACGTATTGCGCCGAACAGAGAACAGAATGCAGTAGAACCAATAGTCATGGAAAACACTAAGAACAAGATTTTGGCGCTGAACAAACTGGAACTACGTAGAAGCGTAAATAGGAATCAAGCGCCTGTGCCATTTATACAAACTGCATCATCCAGCATGCTATTAGGATGAGTTTGTTTTTTACCACCAACGCTTGTTCGCACAGCGATCGTATCGCCATTCGATTCAAGCAAACAATTTCGAATTGAAGTCACCACAAGACAGATGCTCCTAACATCTCTTTGCTCCATGGACTACCCCATGAGAATCCGAACATGCATTTGACTAACTTCCTAAGCTCATGATACCATCAAGTGTAACTGAAAGTCACCAATAGCTCCTAAGACTACTGCTATTCCTAATTTCACTCCTGGGATGTGAGCTGCCATCAAGCAACTAGCCACCCACCGCATTCCATTACATGGAACTTAATTGGTACAAGTTTCTCGACCAAGTTTTTTTCCACCTTCAAGATCGTACAACCGTGCAAGAGAGATCAATACGCTCGGCCAATTAGAGGGGGAGAACCTCGCGTATATCGACAGTTCCATGAATTATTCATGAAGTGTCCTCACCAATCGACTAACTGCATGGATGCAAGTTCAACACCTTCTACAATGGTCCGAGAAATACAACCCGAACAATGATAGATGCCTCACCGGAGGATCATTGATGAAGAAAACCATGCACTGTGCGTATGAGATATTGGAAGATGTCGCGAACCAACATTAATCGGCCTGTAGAGAAGGCTACACCGCGAAACACCGCTGCGGCACTGCATAATGCAAATCTCAACAACTGGTAAATCATGTGGCTCACCGACTAAACAAGCCTAAATGTACGCAGGAACAAAGATACGCCATACGCATCACCCACGGAGTCAGGTGAACTCGTGGAGGACAAGACAACAAATAGCTGAATGCCGGGCCAAGAAACACTACAAGAGCAAGCCCAAAGACGTATCGGCGGTTTAATCGTAATCAATCACAAAGCAAAGAAGGGACCGTATGGTGGGCAATGCTCTACCGAATCGGACCGTGGACAAGGGTGGGCGTATCAATCGTAACTTTAATAATCAAACAATCAAGGGTATGGATGGCGAATAACCGTAACAATATGCCATCAAACTCGGCTAATGAACCACCTCCCGAAAAGAAGCTGATTTGTGAGCAAGCTCTCAAAGACATGTTAACTTCAAGATTCCGCTGCTCATGAACGACTAAGGCGAACATGCAGCAAAGAACAACCCGCTTAAATAATCAAGCAAAGACAAATGCTAAGGAGTTTGAGGCACAATGGGCCAAATGGCAAGCTTACTACGGAAGGCAACCTGCTCTCGCGAGCAATTCAGAGGTAAAAACCCAAGAAGAGATGGAATGGAGCAAGCTAAAGCAAGCCACGCCGAAGTGGGAGAATTGAATCACAAGTAACCCCACTCGTAGAGCGCTAGAGATCGGGAGGAGATCACATGCCTTAACTGTAAAGATGATGGGCTAAAGAACAGCCACAGAGAGGCAGCCAGCAGAGACTCCTAGTGAAGCAAAGGCCAAAGATACCAGCCCCTTACTCATTAACGTTCAAGAAACATAAATCGACAAGCACCCACGGTTCGCGGATGTTTTCAAAGCCCATATAAACATCCCATTTGTCGATGCCCTGTATAAATGCCTGGGGCTATGTAAAAGCTCATGTAAAGACATTTTGTCTCGTAAGAGAAGATTGAAGTTAGCATCGGTGATTCGTGAACTTGAACGAGGAACGCAGCACATCCTTCGTAGGAAGCCACCGCAGGCTCAAAGACCGCTGCGCTTTCACTATCCCGTGCACAATTGAAATGCGATTGAGAGAGCATTGCAGATTTGGGTGCCAAAGATTAATCTTATGCCCTTATCAATCTTTGCCGCTGATTGCGGGAGAAGTCTCGTCCGACTACAAGCCACTCTTTCAAATTTGCAGATATCTTTGAAAAACACCCGAGAGGGATAATAGAAGATGTCTTTAGTAAAGGCGACAAGTTTATCTTTCCAGCCGATTTCATAGTTTTAGACATGGAGGAAGATAGAGAACAATCGATTATCTTCGGGGAAGACCTTTTCTAGCAACTATGTGGCAATGATCGATGTGCGTGAGGGGCGAACTGGGGTTAAGAGTACAAGAAGAAGTAAAATTCAATGTCTTCGAGGCAAGAGACACCACAGAAGTGATACGTGTTAATGGTTGATATAGTAGAGGCTATAGTGTCTAACCAAAGTGGTCTCATCGAATTCTTGAGACTAGCCTAGTGGCGAATGCATCCAGAACCCGAGTGACGAGGCGTAAGAATACGTTATGGATGGATTCGCATAATAGAAGGAAATATCAATCGCTGAGTAAGGAGCTGTCACCGGTTCCATCAATGGAGCAACCACCCAAGATGGAACAAAACCCCACTCATCCGAAGTATGCATATCTCTGGGTAGAATCTCCACACTACCCGTAATTATCTCATCATCCCTAACTCGAAATGGAGGAACAGAAGTATCGAGGGTTCTTCGATCACAAACAAGCACTCTGGGATGGTCTCTAGCCGACCTAAAAGGGATCCGCCCCTTCTATGTGTATGCAACTCGTATTTTATTAGAAGATGGCCACAAGCCCCGTGGAAGCGCAGAGGGAGGTTGAACTGGCTAAATGAAGGAGGTAGCTCCAAAGAAGCTCTAAATGGCTAGATATCGGGTGATTACCCCATTCGCATGTCAAGATGGGTAAGCCCTGTTCAAGTAGTGCCGAAGAAGGGAGGAACAACCGCCATCGATCAAACAATATCTTATCGCTTATCTGTAATGTGCTGACCGTGGAGAATTCCAGACACTATAGAAAGTCAACAAGGCCACCAAAAGATCACTTTCCACCGCCATTTCTAGATCGTGATGCTCGATCGACAACGCATTATTATCGCTGGATTGGGATATTCCGCACCAAATCGCCATAGCGCTCGAAGATCGTGAAGACAACATCTCACTCGCCTTGCCGGGTACATTCCCTACGATGCCCTTCGACGGCAACGTTCTGTACTTTTCGATGCATGATGGCCATATTCTCCGACATGGCAGAAAAGACGATCGATTTTCATGGATCCATTTCTCAAGAATGGGAAATTCATTTAATAAATTCAGTTCAGCAAATTCGAGCCGTGCTAGCAAGATGCAGTTATAATCATTAGTACTAATCGGGAAAAGTGCCATTTCATGGTACAAGAGGGTATCGTCTCGACATCTATCTCAAAGAAGAGGGATAGAGGTAGATAGGGCGTAAGATTGAAGCAATTTGAGAAGTTACCGCCACCTTTCTTCAAAGCAAAGGGATCCTAAGTTTCTAGGCCATGTCGATTTTATAGGCTGGCTTATCAAGGATTTCTCACGCATCGCGAAACCATTGTCTAATTTGCTAATCCAGTATCCCATTCAATTCACTCCAATGCGTACATGTTTACCTGTATTGACATCAAGTTGATCTCACCCTATTGCTGTAGTCTGCATTGGTTCTTTCCATTCGAAATGATGTGTGATGCAAGCGACTATGCGATCGGAGCAAGATTGTGGCGTAAACGAGAAAATCTTTCGTGTGATTTACTATGCAAGGTGGACTTTGAATGACGCTCAACCGAATTATGCCACTACCGAGAAAGAACTATTGGCCATTGTCTTCGCTTTCGGCAAATTGTGCCATATTTGATTGGCAACAAAGTCGCACACGATCATTCTACCATTAAGTACTTGATACCAAGAAAGATAAAACCAGATTGATTCGGTGGGTCCTTCAAGGTAAGAGTTCGACGAGAAATCAATGACAAGAAGGGCACCGAAATTTAGTGGCGATCACCACACCGGGAAGGGGCCGTAGATGATGTTCCTATGGAATGACCTAATTTCCGCACGAGAAACTTCGCTATCGAGACAAGAGGCGCTCGTTTAGATTATGTAAACTATTTGGTAGCCAAAGTGATTCCCCGCACTTAACTATCGAAGAAGAAAAGGTTTTTCGCACACCTTAAGCACTACTATTGGGAAGAGCCACCTCGCTGTGCACTGTGGTCGACTGTGTGATAAGGAGATGTGCCCGAAGATGAAATGCCTCAAGATTCTCAACCATCAAGCCACACTCTATCGCGGTGGTGGACACTTCTGCGGGCCGTGAGAACAGCACCAAGGTTCCCATAATCGGTTTTTATTGGCCTTCCTTATTTGTTATGCTCATCATTTCGCTTCCACTTCAGACAATGTCAACGAATGGGGAACATCTCTAAAAGGACGAGCCACCCATGATCCTATCTGTATAGAATTGTTCGACTTATAGGATCGATTTCATGGGACCATTTCCCCGCATCATACAACAATTTATACATCTTGTCGTCGACTATGTCTCAAGTAAGTGTGTTTATCTCCAACACGAACCAATGATGCCAAGATTGTAGCTCAATTTCGCAAAGAATATATTTCACGTTGAACTCCTCGAGCTTTAATCACGTATAATGGTAACATTTCAATACTGCATAGACAGGTTTGCAGCATGGGGTACAACATCGTACATCTCTTGCATACCACCGATAATCAAATCCAAGGTGAGGTATCCAACCGAAAATCAAGTACATCCTCGAAGACAAATAACAACTCCGGATTGGTCTAAAAAGATGAACATGCACTCGGGCATACCGCACCATTTAAACCCTTAGGTATGTCCCTGTCAGACTTGTTTTATGGCAAAGCTACACCTTCCAAGAGAATTACATCGAGCCTATCAAATACCCCGACAACTAAACATGACAAAGACTTCAGCCGGTGAAAACGACTCACTCCAACTCGCAGCTAGATGAGTTCAACTGGCCATATGAGAAACGCCAGATTTATAAGAGAAGACCAAGGCCTGGCACGACAAGCACATCACCAGAAGAATTCACTACGGACAAGTCCTTCTATTCAATTCCCCAACAGTTTTTCCGCAAACACAGTCTACTGTCCCATCTTCACGTAATAAAGTTCATTATTGAAGCAAGTGTCGTTGATCCCGAAAGGCATATCGCCAAATGCCACCCAACGCCAAGCCGCATTCATGGGCGAAGCTTTGTGCATATACAAGTCATTCCTTTGACAGCCGCTGGTAAGAAGTATAGTCAATGATCAGAGTTTGAATTCCTCGTTAATATCGAGTTTCAGGTCGCCGAGCTAACTATAAATGATACGCTTCAGAGGGAACCTAGTTTCTTTCAAAACTGTTTTGGTTTCGCTTGTCGTTTTCGCAAATTTACTTCAGCCATTCGCGATCGAGTTTCGCTTTGGTTATCGAACTTATTTGCAGCAGGCACTGGCGATCGGCGCAGTGTTCGGAAGTCCGCGGCGGTTACGCGAGAGTTCTTCAAAACTGGGGCGTGATGATAAAACCCCTTATCTTCCGCCACGCCACGGCGATTTCGTTTAACGCCATTTTGAGTTTGCCGGTCACGCGGAATTCACCGTCGCCACGCCATTTTGTCATCGCCGCGACGATCTTCACGTCAACACTTCGGTTTCACGCCGCCGACGCGATCTCACGCCACATCATTTTTTGTCATCCACCGCCACGACGCGGATCTTCGCCACATTTAACGCCACCGCCACGAATTCTCACTTCGCCGCTGGTCGCCACTGGGTCATTTACTCGCCAATACCGCTGACGCGGTCCCGCACGTCGCAACGCCATTGTTCGCCTCCACGCCGACGCGTGAACCCGCACGCCGCGACGTGGCCCCGTTTTTAGCCCAAGAAATGGTCTTACTTCCACCTTCACCGTGACGCCTCTTTACTCAAACCCTAGCGCCCCGCATCCCACTTCACCTGACTCTGCTGAGTTTCCATCACACCGGCCGAGACCACCTTGACCGCCGCCAACAACAAGTCACCATTGGTCAGTTTTGTCATAGTGGTATCCCCACCACCGTGCCCGATTCTAGCTGGGGTACGAGCGTTTAGGGTTCATTTATTGCTTTCGCAGTTCAGAGGTATCAGAGTCTCTCATTTTTGGGTCGGCCAGCCTTCAGGACTCTAGAGTCGATTTAGGTTTCAGGAACTTAGATAGCGTTATTAGTTGTTTCAGGTGTACATTAGGGTTTGATTTTTCTTCTTTGTCTAGGTTAGTATGTTCAAGTAAGAGGCTTCAAGTTGCTCGTCAAGCTGAGTCGGCCCAAATGAGGACCGACCCACGTCGACGCCTCAGGTTTGTAAACAGCGTCACTGACCTGGCTGGCATCATTTGCAAAATCGTTCATCAAGGAGAAGGGGCTCTTTAACACCCGAATGATTTCTTCCGCAAGACAATTGAGAATAAGGGGATGGCGTGCCTTACGCCAACCCCTCGTCCATCGGCGATGAGGCGAGGCGCGATTTACGCCAACCTCGCCTCCCATGTCCTCAAAAGGTCAGGTGCGCGTATTACCACCAGCGAACACCAATAGCTTTGGTGGTTTAGAACATGTCCTGTCGGAACTCGACACCACAAAGCATCCCGACCACCATGAGGCCTGGTCTGCCAGATCGACCAAAGGCCGTGGTGAGTGAGGATCAATGTTGCGGCCATGCTGCCACTTCAAGGCCAAGCATTTGGCCTACATTCCCAAGGCTTTGCACTCATTTATCACTCGCATCTTATCCCGACGACACGCGTGTGAGGTGACCGCCCAAATGGCTCTGCTTAACTTCATTATCCAGCATATACCTACATCTGATGTAGGTGTTATGAGGATGCGATCTCCACACAACCGAGATGTTGTAAACTAACTGGGACACCTCTTTTCGTTATTTGGCTTCAGGCAACGTCGGGGTGCCTCGACGACACCGACACTGCTCCACCCTATAAAAGCCAGATTGCCGCTGACACACCCGGTGTCCCAACCAGGGGGGACCACGATTCCAGTCACGAGCTCCTGACGAGGACGAGCTTTATGAGTATCGGGCTCCACATGATCCCGGCGATCCCCTGAGACCTTGGCGCCCTGTCCCACCATACCTCCTCCACCATCCCAAACACCTCCACCACCTCCCCTGAAGACACAGCGCCACTCCTCCTAGTCCTTCATTCCCATCTCGAGACCTGCTCGCGCCACGAGCTTGACGCCTCTCGGGATGAGACCCAGAGCACCGAGTCCTCGCTACCCAGACATGGAGGCGTTGCGTGTCGATATGCGACAAACTCGCCAATCAGTCATCATTCCACAGCCAAAGAAGAAAGACTTTATGCAGCCCAAATTTCGTCAAATTCTTCGGCTTTTCACCATCCACCACCACTCCCCCACCACGTAGTGGATATCTAGGAGTTCCCTTACCCCCTATGTTTTTATCTCGATGTTGGGACATCAATATTTGCTCAGAGGGATTTAAAGACCAATTATGTTTTGTGTTTTGTTTATCAGGTTTTGCTTCGGGAGGTATTTTTAAGGTTTTCTCGCATATTAGTGTGTTTTGTTTTCAGTTTATTTACATCGCACTTTCATTTCATAGTTATGTGTTAGTTGTTTGGATTATATTTGTGACATTCTGTAAGAATATTGCATACATGTACAGTGTTGAAAATTGAGGATCACGTTTGGATTGAGTCTAATTATAAACTCGCTCAATTGCATACATTTGCTTGATGCTCGGTAATTAGATTGAATAGTTGAAAAGGGCTAGTGAATCAATCCCGGGTAGTCAAGAAACCAGTTCTCAAAAACCCTATCACACTCACACACTAGTGACTTTCAGAGTATGCATAAGTGCCGAACCAACTACTAAAGTTCGATCAACCTAGGAGATTCGAATCCACTGAGTGATGGGACACCTAATCAAAGAGGATTGCCATTGAGCCCCCAACCAAAAGAGAAAATACAAAACAATAGAAAAAGAGAAAAAGAAAAAGAAATATACGCACTGTACAGAGATAGGAATAAGCTGGATCATCCAATCGAATCCTGCACAACTGAAAGCCCATCAAAGCCTAAATGCCCGGGTACCAACCAAACGAGTCACACCCCACCGCCCGCTACATTAGACGTAAGGACATTGTCACTCGCAACCTGCGGCCGCGAGCCTCATTGGATGCTCCCACAGCCAGCTTAATCAATGCTCGGTGCCCTAACTAACCTGGTGGGGAGTCACCACTGATCCCCATGGGCAACACTCCTGGCCAAAACTTCGCACTAGGGTCTTCTTCCATTTTGTTTAGAAATGTGAGGAAATCTCTAAAGTATGAGGACATGAATAAACGGGTGCGTCTTATCCTTTCCCTCCTAGTTAGCTCTTCCTAATAAAGTGAAGCCGAGCTTAAGTTTGGGTAATTTTGACTAAAGGCATCCAGGTCAGCTCACTTCATAAGCACTTAGAGACTGGGAAAGGCTATTGAACACCATGGATTTGATGCACCGGGCCGCGCCCACCTATCTCACTCGAAGTTACCGAAAGTCAAATATCTGTATGCCTTTACTGAACATTGAGAAACAGGCGCGTGAGAGTCACCCAAATTGATCCCCATTTTTCAGCATGTGCACATCATATTAGTGAGTCACACTAAGGCTCCGGGTAGTGTGTCCTGTCTAGAGTCGGTTCTTGCCTGAGGACAAGCAAGAAAACTAAGTTTGTGGGTGGATGAGTGCCTCAAAACACTCATATTATACTGCCGCCACATTTTCCTCGTTTATTTTAGGAGTAATTTTATAGTTTTTGTGACTAGAATACTGAGTCGATGTCTTTGTGAATGCAGGAGCATCAGTGAAAAGAGCAAAGAACGTAGCGCATTGGAGCAAATGGGAACAAGGCGAGAAGTACTCACGCCGCTGACGCCCCCATCGCCGTGACGCCCTCCACGTCAGCGACGCCCCATCGCCAGGATCGCCGCACCGTGATGCCACCACGCCGCTGATCGCCGACGCCGCGACGCCACCAAAATCCGCTTCATCATTAAAAGCAAATTAGGTGGCCTATAACCAAGGACCTGAAGCGCGATCAAACGCAGGTACGTGCTCGGTGGAGCGAGTGACACCGGCTTCGAGGAAGTGCCCGGGAATTGTAACGCTTTTCATTTTTTTCGTATATTTCCATCTTAGAACATGCTTTTATTAAACAATTTCATATTTTCTTTCATTATGTTCTAGATCTTCAGTAATACATCAAACCCCGCTATGTACAGTTTTGATTTAAAAGTTTCGAGAATTCATGTTATTCGGGCTTGTTATTAATCATTACATCTACTCTTATACCCGCATTTCAATTCTCATTATATGTTAATGTCCGCCAATGTGCCAAGATAATCGAACCGGGAGATCCGAGATCGAGAGATGAGGCATCTGTGGATCTCGTAGAGCAGCCTTTGTACTCGATTCTTTGATAATAGATATGCCTGAACCCGAAGGTAGCATTTGAGAAGTTAGAACATTTAAGGAGCCGGAATACCGAAATGAGATGTAGATATACTGATTCGGTTCACTAGATAGGCGATATACTGAGAGAGGATATCTCAAAAAGATCACTGCTTAATCGACATATTACAATAGATTGAATAATGCTTTAGAAAAGTAATCCACTGAACGTGATAGGGGGCGATGAACCTTAGGCACCAACACCATTCACTTAGAATCAGAGTTGCGCTTCCCTAATTACTTTTTACCTAAACTTCTTTTGTTCAGATATCGTTCAAAGCGTAACCTCTCGACAATTTACCTTTCCCCGCGACTACATCCGCACGCGCACAATATTATCAGGCTACGCGTATTCTGCGCACTTAGGGTATCTACTCACACCGCGCTGCCTGCCAATGATGAATTTGCATCGTTCCTTCCCACGGGCAAGGTCCTGGCCATGTCCAAAACCCCATTGTCGCGCCAAAGGGTCATGGATCGGTCGGGCGGGCCTGATGGGGTGGGCGTGAGATCTCGCATGCTCCCGGCGCATCTGTGATCGACTAGGCCTACTGGCGCCTTCGAGTATTGCACGCATATCCCCCGTCTTCAAGACCTTTCCTGCTAATGCCCGAGCTCCGATATGATTTCCCGCGACATACCTTCTCGCGGTACTTCCCTTTAACACGTGCGATCTCAGCTATTCCTTCCCCTACATGCACGGCGGATGGGTGTGAAGAATCCTTGCTTGTACAAGCTTCCCTTATGATTAGTGAATCTAGCTGACCTCGTCCTGATTTTGGCTGCTTCTTTCGAGTCGTCGAGTAGAAGTTGATGAGCTTAAAAGTCATCCATTTTCAGTCCATTTTTCTGATTGATTTCTATCTAAAAAAAGGACTAATTTATATGCAGAAATGTGGAATAACTCACCAAACCATTATGCAAACAGAAATTCAAGAGTAAAGAGGATATCAAGTAGTAGAAGGAGCAGTGGCCGAGCAGAATGACACGATCGGTCGAATAGATGTCGCAACAGAGAGGTGCACAAGGAAGAAAGGACCTACGTCGCGACGCCACAAAGTAATGAAGAATCACATCAAGGTCGCAACCACAAAACCCGGCCACATGCGGCAATCGGCTGCGCAACGAGCAGACGCAACAAAAACTCCAAGTCAGCAAACTATAAATTAATGAAGAACAAGACATGATGTCGCTGACATCATTTCCCGAGGTCATGGCTGCACTGGAAGGCCGAGCAGACATGAGGTCGCTGGCCAAAGAATCAAGGTCGGACATAGGAAGAGCCAAGGGATAAGTAAAGCGCAAGTCGCCACCAAACAAAAGCTTCGCGACAAACGCTTATAGTCAAATCGATGTCGCATAAAGAATCGAAATTATTAACAACCAAATGGGCGCTTAACTGAATCACTATGAGGCATCAAAGTTAGCCCAACTTCAACCCTATAAATAAGCAAATTGCTAATGGCGAAAGCAGCTCTCTTTTGCCACGTAATCTAGAGATCCGGCAGCCTACGTCATGTATTTTAATTTCTTTTCTTTGTTTTTGCTGTTATTTTAGATTAGATTGTTATTTCTTCAAATTTTGATCCGACGTTATCGTTAAAGTAGAAGTCGAATGCGTAATTCTATTTTTCAAATATCGTCGATCGTCTCAATCTGCACAATGAATTCAGATTTCCAGTTGTCCGATCTACGCGGTTCTCTTGATCGTAAAGCCATCGTGAAGTGTGTAATAAAGTACCAAACCGTACTTCCACGTTAATAGACTCGTTATTAGAATCTCATCTTCCTAGAAATTTGATCGCAAAGCCATCGAACTTCGCTTATAAATCTATCATTGCTATGAATATTCGTGATCCGATCCCAATATCGTTGTCCCATACCCGCAATAGGATTGTTTCATGCTCGATTTCCAAGAGGCCTCTCGAATGACAATTTCGTAGAAGGCATTCCTAAGAGTAGTAATTACCTCAAAGGTACGAACTGGAGCAATGAAGATTCAACATCTATGAATGTAAGTCGATAAATCGCCTTCTCACTTGAAATCTAGATTGCGGTTGAATGACTTATCAATTTAAAAAGCGTAGAGTTCACCTCGCTATCTAAACAGTAAGTTCAACTCCGCGGTTAGCAAGGATCTAATCATGAAAGGATGAATCGCTCCAATTTTGGAGGAAGAGAAACTCGCAAAGTGTAAACCCATGCTATAATGCATGTTCAGAGCTAAGGTTTCATACCCATGTTCGTATGAAGTATTGAAAAGAAAATATCCGTAACAAGGCAAACTCGTATTAGAAAGAAGCTATCTAATCCTCTCTGCCTTCAAAAGAATCCAGTGGAAGATTAGATGATGAATAAAGGCTGTAAGGAGAGATCCAATCGACTTACCTCTATCCTCGACGTTTTAAATCGTGGTTCATGAAGCAAAGTTACAGAAAAGAAGTCTCAGGAATTGATGTTTTGGCAATAGCATATATTTTCAATGCTCCCTTAAAAGATAACTGATCATCAATTTGTTATTTAGATTGGCTTTTAATTCATTTTAAGGTCACTGGTTTTTATTATTTTAAGGTTTGCTAAGAATATTTCAATTGCCTATCAAAGTCCAAATAGTATAGAGTTCGAGTAGTCGTGGTAGTTGATTGAGAATTCCTCGAGATCTCGTGAACGATATCCGCTTAAATCCAATTTACTACTTGTTCGACCTGCATGACTTGCAACATCCCGGATCAAACCGTAAAGAAATGATTTACTCTTAAGGAAACCGTATGACCCAGACAATAGATAAGGAACACAACAAACAAGTTTCATGGCATTATTGGGTTTCAGATTAGATAATGTTTCGTAATAACGCTATAAATTCTCAGATGTAGTATTTTGGTCCATCACGTAAAGAGGTGAACAGTTTTGGCGCCGCTGTGGGATCGAAAGAATTTGGTGAATCAATATTCGCACTAAAAAAAGTTTAAATAATTAGCTCGACATAATTTATAAAAAGAAAAATAGAAAATTTGCAAAGTATGATTCAACACAAATAGTTTAGCAAGCTACCTAAATTTTTGTAGAGCTTTCATGTTAAATACAATTTTTGGTATCAACGACTCCATTTGATCTCAAGATATTATAATTTCGGGAGTTAATCTACGCATTTAGCTGTGGAGCCGAATTGTCGCTACTCAGACACCGAGATCGAAAGAACACTTGCAGGGGGCTAAGAAAGGTTAAGAGGCGTAAATAGCGTAGATGGCGCATCTAAGGATCGACCAAGGCCAACCAGAACCGCAGCTGGTAAGTACCTCTGCTTTGAGACACTATGGAGGACTTCGAGACCGCTTATCCAAGATGAATACTCGCAGTTGAGACAAACCCAACGATAGATGCTACACTCTTGGAGTCGCCACTCCGATCACCATGGTTCAATGTAACCAATTCACTGTGTCACCCTCCGAAGATCCCAACGAACACTGACTCGCTTCGAGAATGGCCACTACGCTTAAATTAAATGGTGTGAGACCGTGGTTATTGTCAGCAATATTTCCATTCTCTTATGAGATATAAATGCATCATGGTTTGACTCACTACCATATGATTTGTTAATACATGGAAGAGCCGATGGAAGCTTACCGAAATAAGATTCTTCCTCCATCCCTCACTTTGAACGAAGAGGGAAATTACTACTTTCAAACAAGTGGGAAGATGAGAGTCTGCACACCGCCGGGGAGAGACAAGCAAGAGGTCAGCCAAGAGATGTCCCATGCACCTGATGTAATCTCGAAGACATAAATGGGACATCTTCTACCACTCCATGAATTATACCTCAAAAGGTATAATAGATGCAAATATGCGGCTACATTCAAGAAGAGCAGAAGAAGCAAGACAATGATCGAGGATCTTGTTGTGTGCAACACGACCTCCTTCAATCCTCATGGAGCAACAGCAGCCAAGGAAATGGAACACGAGCCGAACAAGATGTCCTACTTATGTAGGGCCGTCGATGCATTGATGAATTAAGGATAAAAGAATGCACTCGCAAATGAGATAGGAGCAAAGTGGGAAAAAGAGAAGGAAGAGTAAATAATGCCGGTGGGCTACCGGTGGGTTCCACGCAGCGGAGGAGGCTAACTATTTGAACGCAGAGCAATAAAGCATATCATTTTAAGCCTAACCCCAACTCGCAACCCATTATACCCCAAAGATTAAGGAACCATGAGAATTTCTCTTATGGGGCGGAGGAGCACAACATCTCAAGACATGGCAAAACTTTCAAGAAGGGTATTTCCACCAAGGTTCCAGCAGAGCAAATGTGAGAGGGCGTAAATGAACATCGTGAGCGCCAAAAGGACTCGCACCTTGCGTACTGACAAGCGCAGCTCATGGGGGAAAATAAAAAGTCATAAACTTCCATGAACAGCGTTTGCACTGCTTTAAAACCAATTCATAAATTTTTCGACAACCACCAATGCCTCTCTAAGAACCTGAAACGCAAATAGGCAACCGGCCCTAACCCCGCAGAATCAAATTAAAGATGCTTTCCCAAAGGACACGAAGAAAACCAAAAGACCGCATGGTTGTGCAAATGAAGTGAAAAGAATTATAGAAGGAAAAAGTCGAGAAAATGAAAGCAGTCAGCGGAGAAGGGATCCCTGAAAATGCCGAGTCACGGAGAAAGAAAGGAAGAGAGCAAAAGAACAAGAAGAAAGAAGCAAGAAAGCCCAGAACTCTATGCCTACGCTCCATTCCTACGTAGACCGCAAAAAGTTATGATAGAGGAGCAACAGCAAAGTTTTTGAAAAACTTTCCTTGTCGAGATAAGTATGCTATCTACGTAAGTGGTAACTCAATGCCAATTTATGCCAAATTCTTGAAAGAAATTTTAAGCAAGAAGAGAAGATTTTATGATAGTTGGAGTAGTAATCCGACCACATTTGCGAAGTATAAAGGATAAAGAAGAATTTAATGAAAGAAGACAGCACTGTGAGTTTCACCCATTCCTCGCACTATCGAGGATTTGAAATTAAAAGGCTCTCAGGACTGGGCAAGAGTTAACTTAATGCCATTATCTATTGCAAGGAGATTAAGTTTGGGGGAGCTTACTCCCACTACTGTTACTCTCCAAATGGCAGACAGAACAATGGCGAAACCTGAAGAGCCAATAAGATGTGTCATAAGGTGGGGAATTTGTTTTTCCTATCGACTTTATCATCCCGGGACATCAAGAAGATTCATTAAGTCCTCTCGTCGCTAGGGAAGGCCATTCCCAGCAACCGGAGCCGCTTTAATAGATATGCGTAAAAGAGTTCTCACTCTCAAGGTCGAGAATAGCTAACACTTCAACTCGTCTCCAAAGTTTGAAGAATTTAGACACAGATAGGGAAGATTACAAGTTAGTAGATGATGTTTATCTCAACAACTCTGATTGTTATTATGATTGTAATGCTTAACTTCCTATCATTGAAAATGAGATGAATTTCCAGTATCTTGAAGGTGTTAATTCTGATTTTCCGCACATCAGTTTGCACTCTACCGAAAAGGTGTTGAGTCTTAAACAAAACAAGATGACAATGGAGACAATAATGAAGAGTATGAATTTCATCAGAGACCAAGGCGTAAGGGCTAGTTTTAAAAGAGTTGCCAAGTCATTGGGCATGCTTACTGAGCTACCAAAGAGTAAGCCTGATTATCTCGCTTAGACTCGATGCCAAGAACGTAAGTCGCGAAAATTTTCAAGAATCATCAGAGTCGATTACTTGGTCCATAGATGAATTAAAGGGTATTAGTCTGTCAATATGCATGCACAAAATACTATTGGAGGAAAATGCAAAACCATATGTTGAACATCAAAGAAGACTAACCTACCATGAAAGAAGTAGTCGAAGGAAGTACGAAATATTGAATGTCGGTTTTATATATGCAATCTCGCATGCCTCCTCGGGTTAGCCTAGCTCATGTGGTTCCCAAGAAAGGTGGGTTCACCGTGATCCGAAATGAAAAAATGAGTTAATTCCAACAAGAATCCAAGTGGATGGATGGAGAGTATGTATCGAGCCACCTAAGTCGAACACATCAACCGAAGGATCATTTCGTCCCTTCATCGATCAAATGTCGAATGTGCTAGCGTGACACCCCATTTTTGTTTCCTGGGATGGATATTCCATTTATAACCGCATTGCCATCAGACTGAGGACCGTGGAGAAAACCACATTCACATTGCCCCATGGCACCTACCTCTCGTGGATGCCATTTGGGTCAGGCAATGCTCCCTCAAGCATTTTTAGAGGTGTGTATGATGTCCATGTTCTCGCATTTGGTTGAGGAGGTCATGGAGATTTTTACGGATGACTTCATTAAAGATATGGATCCGCTTTGAGCATTGTCTAAACAACCTGAAACATTGTTTCAAAGATGCAAGGACAAACAAATTGTATTAAACTGGAAAAGTGCCATTTCATGGTAAATGTAAGGTATTGTTCTTGGTCATAAAATTTCGCTTACGGACTAGAAGTAGACCAATCAAAGCTCGATTATCAAGACTCTTGCACCACCCACAATAGTAAAAGGGATAAGGAGTTTCTTGGGGCATGCCGGATTCTATAGGAGATTCATCAAAGACTTCTCAAAATAAAGACCATTATGACATCGGAGAAAGACACAAGGTTTAATTTTTATGACTCGCGAAGGCAATTTTCAAGAAATCAAGATCGATTAGTTTAAGCACCTATCATGGTCACACTGTATCGGGATCAGGGATTCGAAATAATGTGTGATGCCAGTGATTTCGCAATGGGAGCTGTATTAGGGCAAAGAAAAGAGAAGATATTCAGAGCCATATACTATGCTAGCAGAACCTTCAATGAAGCCCAAGAAAACTATTCAACTACTGAAAAGGAGATGCTAGCCATAGTTTTTGCTTGTGAGAAATTCAGGCCATACATTTTGGGATCCCATATTATTGTTCACACTGACCATGCAGCAATCAAATATCTGATGTCGAAAAATGAAGCTAAACAAAAACTGATAAGGTGGGTGTTGTTACTACAAGAGTTTGATCTGGAAATTAAAGATAAGAAGGGTTGTGATAATGTGATAGCTGATCACTTGTCCAAAGTAGAAAAAAAAACAAAGTAGAAGAGAAGGAGGCAGAATTAGCAGAGAACTTTCCAGATGAAAGAACCTGCGAATTGTCATTCCAATTCCCATGGTATGTCGACATCGTGAATTACTGGCTTGTGGAGTAGTGCCTCCCGACCAGCCTACCAACAGAAAAGAAAGCTCAAACCGACAAATAGTGTATTACATCTAGGATGACCCATTGCTATTTAAAAGAGGTGCTGACATGATTATAAGAAGATGTGTGCCAGAGAGTGAACAATGCAAAATTTTGAATGAATGCCATGCATCACCATATGGGGGACATTTTTCCGGAGAAAAAACGGCTCATAAGATACTCACCCGGGATTTTATCGCCCAATTATCTTTGTGAGACTGTAATGAATCGGTCAAATTATGTGATAGATGCCAAAAGATTGAAATATCAGCAAGAAAACGAAATGCCCCCCGGTATATGCATATTGGTGGTGCAAATTTTTATGTGGCGGGGGGGAATAGATTTTTATGGGACCCTTCCCACCCATCATTCTCGAAACTTGTACATACCGGCCGGGCAAGGATTATGTGTCCAAGTGGGTGGAAGTACTGTCATTCAAAGAACGACGCTTAACACAAGAGGAGTTTCTCGTAAAGGAACATTTTGAGCAGACGAACACCTGTGACTATCATCATGATTCGGGAAGCCACTTTGCAAACAAAATATTTGCAAAGCCTATGAGTGTGTATGGGATCAAATATATAATGAGCCTCGCTTATCACCCCTGCACTAATGGACAAGGTGAATTTCCAATAGAGAGATTAAAAGGATCCCGAAAGACTGTAAGTTCAAGCAGAAAGATTGGTCTTCCAAACTTTATGATGCACTTGGCTTACAGAAGGCATTTTAAACTCCCATCGATGTCCCCATACGCAGTGGTCTTTGGCAAACCATGTCACCTCCCTCTTGAACCGAATACAAAGCCACGTGGCCATCAAGAAGCCGAACTTCGATTTCAAAATACAAAGGAAGAGAGACCTGCCCAATCGAATGAACTGAAGAACCGGGAGAAACGAAGCCTATGATAATGCTAGGAATATACAAGGGACAAGACAAAGAAATGGTAATGCATCAAAGGATTCGAGGAAAGAGTTCGTAGAAGGGGATCAGTTCGCTATTTAACCTGCATTCGGGGACATTTCCAGGAAGTTGAAATCAAAATGGAGGGACCATGTACAAGCAGGTCATACTACCTTTCGGGAGCAACAAGAATAATCAGGATCGATGCTGTGGAAGAATTCAAGGTTACTGTCAAAGACTCAAGCACTATCTTTAGGGAGAAAGAAAAGGAAGAACTCAAGTCAGGAATTGAGAGAAGAAGGCTTAAAACAAGCTAGTCCATCTAAGGACTCAAAATATGTACTACGGAGGCAACCCATATAGATTTTTGCTTCTTTATATAGATTTTGATTTTTTAATTACTCGCTTTGGATTTTTTTTATTCGGTAATGATTTTTGTGGACTGCTGGTTAGTATTTGATTAATTAAACCCTTGAAATTGTTACAAAGGTGTGCCTACGCAGACCGCAGGCCTGTGTGAGAAAGAACCAACCTGTGACAGCCCAAAGACTTCACAGATGTATGACTTGAAAAAGGGAGTATTTTTCCCTAAACAAATTCTCAGAAAATAAATAGAATGCACGCTTGAATTGTTGTTCGAGTACTTTATCGATGTTAAGAATTTGCAAAATTAATAAGGAGTGTGTCGCTCGATCATCACCCTAGGGCAAGTATGCACTAAGTCGCGACCAGATCATCAAATTACTTTGTTGGTTGCAACTTAGTAAGTACTGAGGGGAGAACAAGAGCACAGGTCGCGACAGAACATTTGAGGTCGCGACAAAACATTTAGGGTCGCGACAGAACATTTGGGTCGCGACAAGAACAATTCCTTCAAAAGAATAGTGAAGGTCACGACAACTCAACTATGTCATGAAATTACTTGTCGAATTAAAAGGGTGAAATGCCAACCAACGAATTGGATCCTTGAAGAACAGAGCAAAGAGGAGAATGACAAGAAGAAGAAGAGAACTGAAATGAAGTTTCCCAAATTTCCTAATTTGGCTGCCCTTGATCCGATCCTCCCAATTGCTTCCTCCCAAAAGAAAAAATAAATCTTCCCATTGATTTATCCTTCTCTTCCTCTCTTCCGGACTGTTATTCTCAACTTTTGCATCATATCATGAATAAAATAAGAAAATTTGTTAAAATGGAAATGTTTGATGTTGCTTGCAGTTAGATTGTATTGTTACTTCATTGAATTGTCGTGAGAATAATATTAGATTCGGGGCTTCAAGAATGAAAATGTCGACATATCATAATTTGAACTAGTTTCACAGTTTGACTAGAAGATAAGCCAACACAAATAATTGCGTAATAAGGGCAATAATGACATATATTGAATTGAAAACACAAATTGCATAATTGACTTGAATTAGTTGATGAGTCCAAGATAAAGGAAAGTCATACAATCAAGGACAAAATATATTTTCGAGTTTGAAGTATAAACAAGAAGCCAAAGAACCCGTGAACCTTAAATCATGTAACCTCTCATCAATCGAAGTGAGTCAAGCGAAGGTCCTTAAGGTTAGTCACAGTTAATCAAACCGAATTCTATAACTTGTTAGATTATTGATCAAGGCGAAATCCTAGGTGATACAACTAACAAGAAATGATGCAGGCCATCCTTGGTAGTTTGAGCCATTCTAGCCACCCTTATTTATATGCTTCGCTACACCTTAGTTCCCGACCGGAGCTTAAACAATCCTTATCTTCAAACAAGCCATTGGAAATCCCAAGCCATCCTAGATAATTAATGCTCCAAGAAGAACCTTGATTACCCAAAAATTCAAAGAAGGAGGAAGAGATAAGTTCGGGGAGTATGTATTTTTTTTTTTTTTGGGAACTAAAGGAAAATTACAAAGGTGAAGAGAGAAAGATCTAAAGCAGCAAGATACAAATGTAAAAGAAAGCTTAAAGGAAGAAGTTTTGTCTGCGCCAACTCTCTTAAACAATTGTTTGCAAGGTTTCAACACCTAGTACCCTAATGCCAACTGGTATGGGAGATACTAACCCAAAGTTAGCTAAGAGTGTTAGAAAGCCTAAAAAGACATAACATTGCACTATTCCTGAATGGTGACAGAGAAAAAGTTCCAACTGTGTGAAGTACAAATGAGAAATGGGAATGAACAATTTTAAACAGAAGAAATCAAGAAGATACCCCAAAGATGAAGTTTGAGGGAATCAATTAAAGAAATTGCAAGGAAAAGAAAGGCAGCAGTTAAGTAAGAAAGTGATTAGTGCCCAAAAAGTGCTATTTTGAACCCTATTTATTATAGGTTTTGAGTGCTTTTTGTGTACTAATCATGCTAATTAACCCGATGTGCACATTAAGGTCCCTACTATTTTATTGATCGCATTTTGTGGCAAATTTTGCAATTTTTGCGAGCTAATTATGCCGAAATTGTTGAGTCGATCCAAGCACGAAGAATCTGGGTCAAACTCACTACGGCAATCAAAGATCAGAAGGGAAAAGAAGAGAAAAAATGTGGATGAAAATTGACCCCGCAGAGTGCTGCCACAAACATCGCGGCATCCACCGCCTCCACGATTTCTTTTTCCCGTTTCACGCCCGCTTTTGCTACAATTTTTGTTTTTCTCCTTTCTACCTCGTTGTAATCACTTAAGTTTGATTTTATGGTATTTCACTTGGTTTGTAAGGCTATATAAGCCATTTTTGTATACACTGTAAGGGACGGATTTTTTGCTGTAAATAAAGTTAGGGTTACATTTCTCTCGTTCTTTTCCCCTTTCTCATTTTCTCCCTTTCGGGTTAAGCCAAACACCTCCAAGGATGACAACTCGAGGATGAGTGGCTAAAACCTCTTCCTCCTCAAGAGGAAGGCTACTGGGCAACGATCTTAAGGTAACCTCGTCTCCCGTTTTCACGTGAGCGCATTTTTCCATTCGCTCCCAAATTTGCAACCCTATTTAAAGCTGATGCACTTTCTTGGCCAATACTCTAAGAAGCTTGTGGTTCGGGCGTATTCTTAGCATTAGATGACCGATATCCATTAGTTGCTCACGAGCCACCTGGGAGGTGTTAAGGGTTGATTTCAACTTTTAGGTTAAAATCTCTTAAGCATGCTTTCCTAATGTGTATTTGGCAAGTTTTTTAGGTTCAATGGATACTTTCACTGGGATTCCACCGATGCCCAATTAGTTGTCTCTTATTAGTTATCAAGGGTGTGGTTTCGACATGTTTTCACCCGAAGGAACCATAAATGTTAAATAAATGCTTTCTATCAAAAGGAAAATTATTAGGGTTTAGTTTTTAAAGTTAAATGAAGATCCGGTTCGGGAGATGACTATATGGCATCCTCCCCAACGCGAGGAAAAGATCCTGGGAACCCTTAGTTACCCTAGGAATCCCACCCTAGTAGCCTAACAATTCAAGGAGTTCTATTTTACATTTTATTTTATTTCTTTCCGCTTGCAAACTAACCACTCGCTATCCAAACCTAAAAATCCAAATTTAATTCACCCGCTTTGATTTCACTCTCAAATCATTTGTACGAAGAAAAACCCATCCTCAGGTTCGACCCTAGACCGCTTATACTCACAAAGAAATTTGACTACAGCCAGTAGGGAGGAACTTAGGATACAAATTTTGTCGATTCCGATCACCCTACCGTGGGTACTAATCAATTGGCTCGCCGGGATGGTGCCTTAGTGTATTTGATCTAATCATGGAACACTTCGTGATCCTCATCACAAGTCTTAGAATTTCCTTTTATCATTTTACAACTATTTTTCTTAGTTTTATTTCAATCGTTAAAAAAAAAAAAAAGTCACAGGTGAATGTTTTGGGTTGCCCCGTCTCGTCGCAGAATCCATTTTCAAGTGGATCGTACCAAGGCAAGCATTCCAGCCTGTGTTCCGTGGGAAAATTGACCGAGAGAAAATGGAACCCCACATGAAGAGCAATAATACTGGGGAGAGAACCCTAGGGCATATAAGGCGACAACAGGGACTATAGGAACTCGTATGGAAAATCAAAGAACCCTGGGAGAGAAATCCAAACTCACCTAGATCCATGAGGGACCATGGTGAGACCCATCGGATGAGTGCACCCTCCTACATGGTGCCTCCACAAGATGCTCGCCTCGTACCAACCACCACAAACAATCTCCCCAATTGAGCAAGCAATTTCGACCTTACCAAACTAGTGGGTGATGTCAAGGGTGGTGAACAAAAGGAATTCAATGTCCAATTGAGTGAAAAATCCACACCGAGGAGAATTCCCCGACCAAAGATTGGGAGCAATAACAATGATTTTCAGCATGAATGGGACAACCCGCAAGATTCCATCAAGACCTAATTGATCGGCTACGATGTCCACCGTAGGAGGAGGCCGCACCATGGTAGAGGAGTTTCGTGGCTTCACAAGCAGTACCACAAGAAAACCCGTGGAAAATTTTGAATCCTCAACAGGCCGCTTATTCGCTTAGCCGGGAGAAGAAGGAAGCAACCTTCCCATCGACTGAGAAGAGCAATGGACATGAAATAGGGGAAGAGCCCCAATAACCTATCCTTCAACCAATCGCCATGAAGTTGAATCCTGCCACCGCCTGCACCAAACCCACCGCCAAGCAGGCCATATCGCCCGGCCTCAAAGACAACCAATCCCTAAAGCACCCACCATAAAGTCCAACACATCACTGCCTATTCTACAAAACTTCAAGAGATTAGTGGCCATTGTACGTAGCCGCCACTACCTCAAAGTTAAGAATAAATGCTTCATACTGCTGGTGGCATAAGGATGGTTCGAAAAAGCCGCCTGATTTGAGTAACTAACCCCTATACATTTCGAAGCTCGCGCCCAAAGAATTCTCCAAAGGCCTAAGGAAGTGGCCTGGGGAGCACAAATTCCACACTCCTTTGCTTTAAATTTTCCTTGTTTTATTTTATTTTATCGTATTTTATCTTGATTTCTAATTTTTCTTCTTAGGTTTTATCTAATTTTAAGCTAATTTATGTTTTTAAATTAATTTTTGCCTTTCGCAATTTCTTTTTCCTAATTTTTCGGTGTTAATTTTGCGCCAGGTTCAAATTTAAGCCTGATTGAAAATCACAAAGTGCCAGTAAAGCGTAGAAATTTTCGCAATGATATTAAAATTCGCAATTTAGCGAAATTAAAATTCTCACAGAGTGAATTTTCGTCGCTAGCGAAATTTTGCTACTAGCGAAAAATCCCGTGAGACAATGAATCAAGAATTTCGCTAGGAATGCTGGAGTTCGCTAGCCAGCTTAAAATTCCAAATAAATCAAGATCCACTACAGACAAAGTCAAGTATGCCATTTTGTTTTTTTATTTTATTTTATTTTTTGTTTTTGTTTATTTTATTTTATTATTTTATATAAAAAAACGTTTTGTTTTTCTTATATATTATTTTTATTTCTCAAAAAAAAAAAAATATTTTTTTTTTTTTTTTTTATTTTTTTATTTTATTTTAACTTTTTTTTTTATTATATAAAAATTGTATATATATATATAAATTTGAAAAAAAAACGTTTTTTTAATATAAAAATTTGGAAAAAAAAAAATTTATTTTTATTTTTAATTATTAATTATTTTATTTGAAAAATTTTTTTTAAAAAAAAAAAATCAAAAATTTTCGCTATTGGGACATAAATAAATTCGCAACATAATGAAAATGCTTAATTTTTCGCTAGCTTAGCGAAAATTTCCAAGGCTTAGCTTAAAATTTTTCGCATGTCCTGCGCTGACCTCCACTTGCTTCACTCATAACTTTCATCCGAACCTCGTTTTGTGCTGCTTCGTACCTTTGAAAGCTTAGAGAGTCTAGAACTAAATATGACCAGAAAGAACATTTTGACACTTTTATGAAGGTGTAATTTAAAATGGTCCAACTAGTCACCTTTCTTTTCTTCCCATAACTTGTTCATTTGAAGCCCAAACGGAGTGAATAAAGTGTCGATGGAAAGCTTACGAAGTCACCTATCCAGCAATGATCACATCTCATCAAGGAGGTAACACTTCATTCTCTAATTTTCCAATCCGAGCCTCACTTACACCATTGGCCGGTGAGAGTTAGTGAAGCAAGGGCTGTATTTATTCTTTGTATCATTTTGAGCAAGCCCATTTTGTGATAAGCTTAGTGGCTTGCTGGGTCCCTCTTCTATAAAGTTGTTATACCATACGCCTTATTTTTTTCACAACTGGACCCAATTTGCAATCAAAATTTTTCGTGGTTCGCTTAACCCAAGTTGGAAAATTCTAAACTTGTCCAATTCTATTGATGCTAGATTGATTCCATGCTCGGGTTGGAGGAATGATTAGTTGAATTTTATTGATTTCGACATTTTCTTCCACCTTTAGCTAATCCACACACAGAAAGTAATGTAAAGTGAGGTTTAATGATAAATAAAACTCACAGAACTTCATTTACTGCATAACCTAATTTAAGCCATTGACCGCCTTTAATGTGTTAAGGACCCCAGAAAAGAAAAAGAAGAAAAAAAAAAAGAAAAAGAAAATAAAAGAATAAAATTGCAACGCTTGTCTTAAAAGTCCCACACCGAGGGGTATATGGCTTAAAGCCTTTAAAGCCCTATGTCTCTAAACCTTCATCGTCAGGGGAGCCACCGACTTGTTCGCAGGCAGTGACGGGTGGAGTTTGACAGCTGTAGGCAGGCCGAGTCTCGGTAACCATTCAAGTTCTGGGTGAAACCTCGTGAGAGTTTGTGGTCGAAAGATCCTTATGGCTCGACAGCCCTAAACCCACTCATTGGGAGTCACCTGTAGGATCCCTGCATGGACTTTGTGAGGTCGCATTCTCAGCATCGCACCCTACAACGCAAAAAGAATTGTGGAATGAAGAGGTGGGTCCCGATCTATTTAGGTTGGCTAGCATACAGTCGTGGTCAGAGCTAGGTCAGGGGAAGAGTGCATTTGGACAACTTATCGCTACAGCCAATCAAATAAACACTTAGGATTTTGGTGGAAGCTGCTGACACGAGAAGGAAGCTCTTTTGACACTCAATTTTGTATGGCATTCATTCTCTCATGATAGTTATTGGACACGACTTTGATGATTTTTCCTTAGGGTTAGGCATTACTCATTCACAACCTTTTTGAAATATAATTTTTGTGAACGTAATTTTGTTATCGTTTTGTATGCTCTTTCTTTTTCATATCGCTTAAGGGACTAGTAATGTGTAGGTTGGGGGTGTGATTAGTGCCCAAAAAGTGCTATTTTGAACCCTATTTATTATAGGTTTTGAGTGCTTTTTGTGTACTAATCATGCTAATTAACCATTTGCACATGTCCTACTATTTTATTGATCGTGATTTTGTGGCAAATTTGGCAGCTACAGCTAATTATGCCGAAATTGTTGAGTCGATCCAAGCACGAAGAATTCAAGTCAAACTCACCATTGCAAATCAAAGATCAGAAGGAAAGAAGAGAAAAATGTGATGAAAATTGGACCCTGCAGGAGTGCTTTTGCCACAGCCACTGTGCATCCCGCGAGCACTCTGCTCCTCCCGCCGATTTTTCCCGCTTCTCACGCCCGCTTTGCTACAATTTTTGGTTTTTCTCCTTTCTACCCTTGTTGTAACTACTTAAGTTTGATTTTATGGTATTTCACTTGGTTTGTAAGGCTATATAGTCATTTTGTATACACCGTAAGGGACTCGATTTTTGGTCGTGAAATAAAGTTAGGGTTACATTTCTCGCTTTTCCTTTCTCTCATTTTCCTTTCGTTGCCAAACACCCTCCAAGGATGAATAAATTCGGAGGATGAGGGCTAAACCTCTTCCTCCTTGAAGATGAAGGCTACCAAGTAACGATCTTAAGGTAACCCTCGTTCCCCCCGTTCACGTTAAAGAGATTTTTCCCCCCATTTTGCCCCAAATTTGCAACCCTAGGTTTAAAGCTTTTGATGCACTTTCTGCCAATACTTAAGTTTTTAGGGTTCAAAGGTATTCTAGCATTAGATACACTGATATCCATTAGTTGCTCTACTTGTGCCACCTGAGGTAGGTTAAGGGTTGGATTCAACTTTTAGGTTAAAATTCTTAAGCATGCTTTCCTAATGTGTATTTGGCAAGCTTTTAGGTTCAATGATACTTTCACTCAGATTCACTGATGCCTAATTAGTTGTTCTTATTAGTTATTGAAGGGTAGGTTTTGAGACATGTTTTCACCGAAGGAACCAATGTTAAATAAATGCTTTCATCAAAAGGAAAATCTATTGTGGTTTAGTTTTAAAGTTAAACCGAAGATCCTGGTCGAGATGACTATATGGCATCCTCCCAACGCGAGAAAGATCCCGGGAACCCCGCTACCCTAGGAATCCCACCCTAGTGTACTTAACAATTCAAGCGGGAGTTCTATTTTACATCTGTTTATTTCCTTTCCGCTTGCAACCAACCACTCCCGAAGCTTTATCCAAACCCAAAAATCCAAATTTAATTCACCAGCTTTTGATTTCACTCAAATCATTCAGACGAAGAAAACCCATCGCTGTGTTCCACCCTAGACCGCTATACCCGCAAGTAGCTGATCACTGGGCAGCAGGAGCAACATGGGGATACAATTTTTGTTGATTCGATCACCCTACCGTGGCACGAATCGAAAGGAGAAAGGGCCCGGTAAGCTTAACCTAAAAGTTCCATCCATCCCACCTGCAAGACTCCAAGCCCTCTGACATTACAAACCTAAAGACCCGATTGATTCAAGGTTGGAATTACCTACATTAGTGGAGATCAATATGAACAATGTAAGCATATGGAATTTTGAAAATCTTGAAAGGATCAAAACCGTATGACCCCGAGGGTTAACCTATCTACCAAGAAAAAGAGGAAGAAGGACCAACTCATTTTCGCCAGATCAATCGACTATACCGTTTATAAACAAATTCAACAATTTCAGCTTTCAGGCATCTGATTGAGTGGTGAGATCAACCTCATCTGACTTGAAGCTAGATATACAGAAAATGCAATTCTAGCCTTCACTAAATTGGTTGCACCGCAAATAAAAACGTAAAATGTCCTTTTATTTGAGGACAAACAAATCTTTCTTTTCTTTGCTCGGAGATAAGCAAAATTTAAGTTTGGGGGAGTTTGATGAGCTTAAAAGTCATCCATTTTCAGTCCATTTTTCTGATTGATTTCTATCTAAAAATGACTGATTTATATGCAGAAATGTGGAATAATTTCACTAAACCGCTTATGCGTTAGAAATCAAGAGAAAGAGGATATCATAGAGAAGGAGCAGAAGTGGCCGAGCAGAATGACACGATCGGGCCGAACGATGTCGCAACAGAGAGGTGCAAGGAAGAAAGGACTCGATGTCGCACGCCTTGGACAAGAATGAAGAATCACATCAAGGTCACAACCACAAAACCCAGTCGCCGATATAAGGCAATTGAAGGCGTGAACGAAAGGTGTCGCAAACAAAACTCCAAGTCGCAACCATAATTAATGAAGAACAGATTACGATGTCGCTGACACCATCGAGGTCGCATGTAATTCGAACAGCAAGAGACATGAGGTCGCGACATGTGGAAGAGCCGGCGGAGCGCAGTGCGTTGCGACTAAATAAAAAGCTTCGCGACAAATGCTTAAGTCAGGAATCCGATGTCGCGACAACACCGAGGTCGCCAGATTAACAAACCAACGGGCCGCTTAAATTGAAATCCACAAGGAGTATGCATCGTGTTGCAGCCCAACTTCGTAACCCTATAAATAAGTAGCCGCATCAAGGCGTTTCAAGATCTTAACGATCCGTGGGTAGCCTAAGGCTCATGTATTTTAATTTTCTTTTTCCTTTTCTTTGTTTTGTTGTTATTTTAGATTAGATTGTTATTTCTTTCAAATTTTGATCTAATAAGCATCGTTAAAGTAGAAGCTGAATGCGTAATTCTATTTCTTTTCAAATTATCGTTTGATTGTTTGACCCCAACAAATTGGAATCTCGGATTTCCAAGTGTCCGATCTGATAAAGGGTTCTCTCTTGATCGAAAGCCATTTGTAGTGTGTAATAAAGTAATTTAGAAACCCAGCTTCCATTGAATAGACTCTCACAGCACTTATCTTTCCTGTAGAAATTTATCGGTTCATCGAACTTCGCCTTATAAATGTACTTGCTGGTTATGAATATTCTGTATCTGATCCCAATATCAGTGTCCTATACCCGCAATGCACTGTTTACGCTCCGATTTCCGTGGCGCCTCCGAAAGTGACATAGAGAAGCGTATTCCTTAGAGTAGTGAACAATTTCTCAAAGGTATGAACCTCGATAATGGAGATCTAATGAGCTCGCGGAATGTAAGTCGATAAATCGCCTCTCACTTGAAATCGAGATCGAGTCAATGACTTATCAATTTAAAAGAGTTCACCTCGATTCGAACAGTAAGTTCAATCCCGTGTTAGCAAGGATCTAATCAAGGAAAGATGAACTGTTCCAATTTTGAGGAAGAGAAACTCGGGCAAAGTGTAACCTATGCTATACCTATGTCTAGGAGCTAAGGCTTGATAAATTCATGTTCAAGGTATGAAGTATTGAAAAGAAAAAAATATCCAGAACAAGGCAAACTCAGACAGGTAGTTATCTAATCTTCTCGGTCTTCTCAAAGAATCTGTGTGAAGATTAGATGATGAACAAGTGTTGTAAGGAGATATCCAATCGCACTACCCTATTCCTTGACGTGTTTTAAACTGCGGGTTCATGTGCCAAAGTTACAGAGTAGTATGCAGGAATTGATGTTTCATAATAAGCAGTGATTTTCAATGCTCTAACCGATCGCTCCAATTTGTTATTTAGATTTTCAGTTTTAATTCATTTTTGTTATTAAGTCACTTTTCTTAGTTTTTATTATTTTAAGTTTTGCTAAGAATATTTAATTGCCTATCAAAGTCCAAATAGCGAGTTCGAGTAGTCAGTAGTTGATCGAGACCTGAGGATCTCTCAGAACGATATCTCGACTTAACCAATTTACTACTTGTTCAACTCCGTATTTGCAAAGATCCTCGATCAAAACCGTAAAGAAAATGATTTACTCTTAAGGAAACCGCTTTTTAATCAAGATAATAGATAAGGAACACAACAAACAAGTTTTTACGGCATTATCGGCTGATTAGATAATACCAAGGGGTATTAACGCTTATAAATTTGTATAGGTATTTTGGTCTATCACAAAAGAGGTGAACAGAAGTCCATCTATTATATAATCCCAAATGGGGTCCATGCAACTCGGCTCGGACCCGACCTGGGCAACTTCCATGTCACAGAGATCTATAAAGGGCTCTCGCAGTATTCGATGTGTGTCGACTGGGCCGAGTGTCTTCCCGTAAGGCTATCGCTAACTTCAAGCAAGGTCGGCCGGGGAGCTCGCTCCGGGGACATGTCCGACCTGAACCAAAGACGTTTAATTTTTTCTAATAAATCTCGTACCTTTGGAGGTATAGGATCATCCTTCCACTTTCATTCGTGAGGGTACCTTCTATTTGTCTTACTACCACTGGGAGTCACGCAAACCTATAGCTGGTCAACTTCGCTGAATGGGTGAGGCTGGTAGCCCGCTTATGACGTACTCATACTCTACTCGCTTGGTCGGAGGCTTGAACTGGACCAAAGGCGTACTAATGTCTATTCCTTCCGAAAGGTCGATTAGACTCGCCTCCGCTCCTCAGGCATTCAGGCTCCATCTACAGAGTTTCCGGGATGGGGAGGTCGGGCCATTGTTTGAGCGTCTCACAGGTTCCTCAACAGGTGAATTTCCATGACGGCTCGCAAGACTCGCCTCTTTACCGTAGTTTTCGGGCCAGACTCGATGTCGACTGCCAAATTTCTATGGCCCACTTCATCACCCTTCCTGGAGGTCTCGGTTTATGTAACACTTGTTTATCGCATTCTGCTATTGAACTCTATGGTATGAGCCCGGAAGTAGGGGCTGAGTTTCGAAATGCGGCTACCAATGCCAAAATTAATTTCTCCATCCTCAGGCCCCCCTCTCCGCTCTTCTCGCAGCCCTACGTAATAGTAACCGGTGCCGTGACTCGCTCTGTCTCTGACGAGACAGCTGGTCGAGAAGTCCGACACGCCTAAGTATATGAGGAGCCCTTCATCAGACTTACTAGACGGGGAGGGGAGCTCAAATATGTTTTCAAAGTCGAGAATGCCAGACTTCGTATCCTATTGAAAGGCCTTCTTCAGACTCTAAAAGAAAGGTCAAGATTTGTCACTAGCTCGATACGACCGGCTTAAAGCAGCAATCCTTCCGCCGACGCCGGACTTCCTTATACCCGATGGCACACTTGGTTGATTCGCCATGTTGTAATTCTCGTGATCCGAACGCCTTACGCATGAGCTATGTGGAGCTCTACTGGTGGATTTTGCACAATGCAGGTGACTCCATAGCTTGTGCCTATCTGCTTCTGGAACATCCTGTTCACCAGCCTCTAATAGAAGCTCCCGCATTCTCGGTTCAAATCCAGATCACACGATAACAATAGGTTCCCTACACTGTGATCGAACGAGTCTTTTCGTCGCCCTGGGTCCATACCTCCATCCGGTTGTAAATGGGAAGAAGGCGTCAATAAAACTGAGGAGTTCATGGCTGGTTGTGGCATCTACGATGAGGTCGATCCTCTAAAAAGGGAAACTGGCCCTTTTCAAGTAACACTCGCTGATGTCGCTGAAGTCGATACGTAGTCGCCACTGCCGCTTGCTTTTTGACAAGTACGACGCTACGCCAACCACTGTGATACTCCACCCTCCCCGACGTTCCCGCCGAGGAGTTTCCACAATTTCGCTGATGGCTTTTTGTCTTTTCCTCGTAGCAAGCTCCTCTTTGTTTGATTAGTTTGAAGGATACGACGCTCAGCCTATGAGTGATTACTCATAGGTCAATTCCTCCCATGTCCGCGCGTTTCCATGTGAAGACGCCTTGCTCCCTTCTATCTCAAAATGGGTAAGGAGGCTGAGGTCTTCCTCCGCTAGCTGGAGCCGACATAAAGTAGATGTTCTGGGGTCGCCATCCAACGACATACCAATTCCAGCTCGAGGGCTCAGCCCATGTAGCACCTCGCCTCGCATGTCGAAAGCTCGCCCAATATATTTTGTCGACCGCTTACTTCATGGATGCCGAGTAGCATTCCTCGCCACTCGTCGACTTCTCGAACCATTCTTACTCCGCCTATGGTAAGAAACTTGATCATCATGTCGTGATGCGAGGGGATGGCTTTTATTGCATTGAGAGATGGTCTGCCTAGCAACATATTATAAGCAAGTGGGGCGTCATAAACGAGGAATCTTGTCACATCGCTTCCTCGGAAAGGGGGATTCCTGGGTAGTACTAGTTGTATCAACCCAAAGGTAATACTCTTTCCTGAGAACCCCACATTGCGGTGTTGACTACGTTCCGCTCTCCTCCAATGCCCATCTTATTAAAAGCTGATGCGAAGATGATGCCAGCTGAACTCCCGTTGTCAACTAGGACCCAATGAACTGTTTTGTTGGCCACAACTATGCTAACTACCACTGGTCATTACGGGGTGTCGCATCCCTCCATTCCAGTCGTAGAACGTGGACGGACGTGTCGAGCCATAGCGCTGACATCGCCAGATTTCCGCACCCGCCGACCGATGTCAAGCAGATGGGCCTTCCGAAATGAACCGATTCTCCTCCCGCGAACTTCCGATATCACATGGATTTCTCCTAGGGGTTGTCGTGCTGAGTCGCCATCCGCCGTGGTGGTCACAACCGGCCCGGCTCGAGCTTGATTCTAAGACTGATTTTCAGGGGATATGAAGCGTCGGAGGTACCCGCACCGTATTAAGTACTCTATTTCCCTCTTAAGTTGCATGTAGTCGTCCGTGGCGCGTCTGCAGCCCCTATGGAACGCAGTGACTGCTGTCTCTCGCGGGCTGGGTTTAACTTACCTGAAAGGCCACCTTAGGAACCGCTTCATTTTCAGACTTCACGCAGGACCTGCGATACTGAGGCCTTTAAGGGGGTGAACCGCTGGAGGCGACAACGCCGTCGCTCTTCGGCCGCGGTGGCCCAAACGATCTCTAAGGTTCCTACGCCTGGGACCGTTCTCCATCTTTCTTCGAGACCCTTCCTGGTCATGGTTCAGGCTTCGCCTCATAGCTTGTCTGGGTCTCCGCTTTTTCTTTTGGCGGTGGAAGAGCCTTTCTTGGATATGATGGCTTTTCACCGTTAATATACTCTCATGAGTACCTCACCTATGCTTGTTCGGGATTTCGAGATGGAAAACATCAAGTCTTTCAACCGCACCCCTAAGCCAACAATGAATGAAGTGGATCGCGAACTCTCATCCAGATATCTACCTTCAAAGACTCTCTACATTGAATCTCCGGACATAAGACTCGTGCTTTCTTTATGAAGCCATTGATGGTCAGCAAATGATAACTTGGCTTTCTATACGTCCTGGCCCCAATGAAATGAGAGACGAATGCAATGGATAGCTCTCTGAATGAGGAGATTGACGACGATGGAAGCCTATTAAACCAGGCCAAGGCTGGGCCTTTTAGCGTGATAGCAAAAGCTCAGACAGACCGGATTCGACACCCATGCCCATTTGGTTTTTGTAAGTGTTGAGATGATCGACTGCATCCTTGACACCATCGAATGCTTCCACTCGCGGGCATCTTGAATTTTGGCCGGAAGAGGGAAGTGAAGCACCCTCTAATGGAAGGGTGATTCTGTCATTGCACTAAGGTGTCCATAAATGAGCGTCCTTTACTACCTCCTTCACACGGCCGAGCTCTTGCTGAGGCTCAAATGCTCCCATGATAGTTCTCCTGCTCCTTGCTGAGGGTGGCGTAGTTCTTCGTTCCCGACATGCTCTCCGAGTGTTGCTTCATTGCCCTCCTCTCCAGGGGCCAATTGTGGTCCTTACCCCCTGTCTCGACTAGACTTTGCTTCTGTTTCAGCGCCTCGGGGAATGTAACGCCCCAAAAATACCCTAGAATTTTTATAATAAAATTTATTATATATTCCGTATAATTGGGCCAACTTGGGTATTTTTCTGGGAATTATTAGATGAATATTGATTAAATGATTATTGAATCTAGAAATAAACCCAAGTGAAAAAGAGAAAATATGGAAATTGTAAAATGGGACCTAAGGGTCAATTGTAAATAAGTTTATATGTCTAAGTGAAATTAGGAGAAATAAATGAGTAAGGGGAAAATAATAGGAGACTTAAATGAGGAATAATATAGAAATGAAGAAACCTAAATATAAAAAAGAAATAAAGAAAAGAAGAAAAATCAAGGAAATGACATGTGGCATGTAGGAAAGAGGGAGGAAGCTTCCTCCTTTTTAAAGTACGATTAAGGGTGATCCATAAGAAAAGGAAAATAGAGAAAAGAGGAGATATTTTAGAGTTAGAGAGAGAGGCTCTACCTTCTCTCTAGATTTTCCGACGATCGGACCATAGGTTCAAGCAAGAGGAAACCGTGACAAGAGCTACAAGTAGAGACCTAATACAGAGTTTCGACAAACTCTAAGAGGGGCCTCCTGTGTGGTTATTTTCTACCCTAAGGATCAGGTTATCTGGGCCTTAGGGAACAGTCCGGGCTGTATTTAAACCATGGGAAGCCGTCATTGTGGTAGTCCGTATTAGCTCTAACTTAGAGTTGATTTCGGGTACTAAGAAGGGAATTTGGTAGTGATTCCTTCTAGAAAATTGTAGCCTCATCCAATGAATCCTGGAGGTTAATGCTTTAATTTCTCACCTGACCTCCGCATCAAGCACAGTCCTTTTCTCTGAAAATATAAAGAGAGGTCAGCGCACTATGTCCCGTGGAGTCAGCGTATTCATCCCGCAGGCCAGCACTTATAGACTAGAGGTCGCTGTACCTCATCCAACAAAGGTCAAAGCGCATCTTATCCTATACCGACGCTCAGTCACTCGTTCTGTTAACTGGTCGCATGACCTCCAACTTCGGAAGGTCATAACTTATTCGTCCGAGCTCCGTTTCGGGTGTTCTTGGACTCTATGGAAAGCCCATTGAGTCAAGAATCCATTCATATGCCTGAGGAGGATGGAAAATGTCAGACCAAGGTGTCAGACCGAGTTTACCGAGGTCAGGTCAGTTGTTTGGCTGGGCCTGATCGGGCATGACTAACGATGACCTCCAACTTCCTGAAGGTCATAACTCCTTCGTCCGAACTCCGCTTCGGTGTTCTGAACCTATGGAAAGAATTATTGAGTCAAGAATACATTCATATGCCTGGAGAAGGATACAATATGTCAAACTGAGGCTGGGACTGAGTCACTGGCTACCAGGTCAGCCTGGCCAATCGGGCCTCTCGGTGTGACTACGTATGACCTCTAACTTCGGAAGGTCATAACTTCTTCGTCCGAACTCCGTTTCAGGTGTTCTTGGACTCTATGGAAAGCCCATTGAGTCAGGAATTCATTCATACGCCTAAGGAGGATAGCAAATGTCATAACGAGGTGTCAGACCGAGTTTACCGAGGTCAGGCCAGCGAATAGTTCAGTTTCGCTCGGTCGGGTGTGACTACGTGATGACCCTCCAACTTCTAAGGTCAGCACAACTCCTTCGTCCGAACTCCGTTTCGGGTGTTCTTGGACTCTATGGAAAGCCCATTGAGCCAAGAATCCATCTATATATAGCTTGTTGAAATTGGAACTCATATTAAACTCTGAAAATCAATCCTACCCAAAACTACTAGTACGCACGAATAATATTGTTCTTTAATGGTTTTGGAATAGGGACTGACGAGGAGGAAAAGCCAAACTGAGATTGAGATTCCAAGGATTGGAATCAAAGTGAAAATATTTTTGGGTTTGTTCTACCGACTTCTATTTCTCGTTTCAAGTTGTTGCATGTTTGTTCTCTAACTCTATTCTTATTTCAAGTCTTTTAGGTAGTTTACCAAGTAACTATGAAATGAGTACATGAAAGAAAATATATGAACATACGGGAACGTGCATATGAAATGAGTGCATGAATGTGAGTATATGAAATGAGTACATGAATGAGTATATGAAATGAGTAATGAACAAGAGAAAGAGTATAGATTCATATAGTCTTTGAAAAGTAGACATTACAAATGAATATGGAATTGAAATGTGATATTTGAAAACAGAATGAGTGTGATTGATAAATTGAATTGTAAATGAATCGGTCAATTCCTGACATCTTGAATTGCATCGATATACCGAATGAACCGCCTGACGGGATGAAACCACAATCCAGACGGCCACGGCGCACCCTCGAATTGTTCAATGTCCCACTTGGCGGATGCACTCAATCAACATCCGCTGGCGTATGGCATGGCATTTAAGAAATGTCCACGGCGGATGTATCCATCCGCATCCGCCGCGATGGCGTATGGCATTTAAGTGATACCACATGTCGGGGTGCACCAAATGGCATCCGTCATGATGGGAGACCGAATTGCGAAATGTGTAAGCACATTACCGAATGATAATAAAGATGAGATTCATCATACAAAATCCATCAGAAGTGTGATTTGAATAGTCAAAGTGAAATAACCAACATTGACGAGTATACGCTTAAATCTCATAAATTGAATTGTGAATTGAATTGTTGCATTGAAATTGCATGTTGTGATATAATAAATGATTGTAAAATGAAAGCATGCGAAAATGAATAGTATGAGTATATGCAGATATAATAGGCATGGTTTAATGTTAAATATGTCGTTAAATTATTTAAATAGAACTGTATAGAACCACTAAGCATGAAAATGCTTAGCGTGTAGTTTTATCTATGCGCAGGTTTCGAGTAGACAGGAAGAAAGACAAGATCGTGAAGCGCAGAGTCATAGAGCAAGTTGCGGCGTATAAGTATATACCCCGCCATATGCATATCATTTCCTTTTTAACATGGGATATTTTGTGAACAAAATAGTTGAACTCTGAATTAATGTTTTGTTTTGTATATCATTTTAAAAAGGCAAAGAGTGCCTTCAGTGTAATTGCATTTTGTGAAATGTAAATGTTTATGGGCCTCCCATTTGAAAATGCTTCCGCGTAATTAAAAACCTTAAAACAAATGACATAAATAAATGTTTTGATAAGATAAATGAAAACGTCGAGTAAACCGGCTCCTGTCGGACCGCCCTTCAGTCGAGTCGGATTCGGGGTCACAACACTTTGGAAAAGAAATCAATAAAATGTAAAATAAAAAGAATTAAACTAAAGGCCCTCGGGCTCTTGCCTGATCCACCAAACCGGGCCGCCTGCTCGAGGTCGCTACAGAATGTCAGATTTCAGGCTCGCCTCTTTCGCGAGTGGGAGGAGTCAGGACCTTCTGTGTTTGTCGGTTTCCTGCGGGCGCTAGGGACCACCGTGAGTTGTTCTATCCTCCCATCGTGCCGTCGGGTGAGCAGGCTGAGCACCCCCACCTCGCTCTACAGCCCGCACGTTTTCGTACGTGCCAGAGGTTCATGCCCGAAGGGCCGCCGCGATCTTGCATCCTTAGCCGATCGGGCGCCGCTCCCGCTTGTGTTCCGTTGATACCATCAGCAATCGAGAAATCGCTTATTTGTAAAGAACCGCCGTTCCTGCCGCATCGCGCCAACCGATGATGCTTAACCGCGGAACTGGCCGGAGCGTGTAGGGTCGTTACCGACTCCGATCACGCCGCACGTTTTGTGTGCCTGGACGTGGCGAATCCTCCGCAGTCAAGGAATAAGGGTCGGAGTGGGCTTCGCTTCGCGGGCCGCCCGATGCCTGCCGGCTTCTTTCCAGAGCGCGCGATAATCGCTGAGAGGGCTAACGCGTCGCGTATGTTCGCGCACTTCACCGGCGAGTGTGGCCTTGTTTATAGCATATGTTTCCCAGCCAGATGTTAATGTGATTCTTTCCATCGGATGAGATATTTGCCTTTTTATCTGCATCCTTACTCCAGATTGATCTTGCAAAGACAGAAAGATAGCTTATTCGGGATAATCTTCCTTATCGGTGGGATCCGCTGACTCGCCCGATGAGTCGCTATATCGTGAATTATCTTACTTCCTTACTGTAAGATTTGGTTGATCATGATAAATTATTATCGGGATTATTCGCTCCCATCTATGAGAGACTTCCCACCTACGCCTAGCGATTGGCCTTCATTCGGTCGGTACCAAAAAGGCTTGACTGCTTCAATGGGCATAATGAAGCGGTAATTGGCCTCATCCCATTATGTAAAAGGCTTCTGAATGCTTCCAATTGGCATGCCTCTCAGATTTAGCGAGGGCTCAGGAGCCCCATTTTTCAAAAACCCCATCATTACACATATTATGAATTCGCAGAAATGTATTTGAAAAGAAAAACAATCTTGAGAAGAAGAAGGGCAATTTTAATTCAAATTAAGATTATACACTCATTATTTCCCAAAATAATCATATTACAAAAATACCTGAATATCTTGAGACAATAAAAATATGTTACACATTTTGTTTGATAAGTATAAGTATAAAAGTTAGTTTGAGCAAATTTTGTAAAATACTTCACCTTTCAAACATAAGTATTGTGTAATGTATTGTTAAAAAAAATATATTTTTTTAATGCATATACATGAAAATAAATTTTAACATAAATATTAATAAATAATTAATTTTTTTAATGAAATACTTTTAAAATAAAAAATTGAAAATTATGAAAATTAAAAAGCAGTCTTTAATGAAAATATAAATTAAAAATATTTTAAAATAAAAATTTGACTACACTTAATTACTTATACCTATGGATTTGGTTGATGAAATGTATTTTTGAGAAAAAGAAGAGCAATTTTTAGAAATAATATGAAAATAAATAAAATTTATAATAATAATTATAATACAAATTATTAAATATATCGTTAAATTAAAAAAGTAAATAAAGATGGTTTGAAAAGTTTTCACAATGTCCAAATATATTAATATTTTATATTATTAATTAGTATTAATAAGGTGATAAAATAGATTTTAACCTTGTTACAAATTGTTATAGTCATAGTTATTTTTAAATTTAAAATAAAATAAATAAATCAGTTTTAAAATAGAAATTTGACAATCCATTTGTAACTTTATGTGATTTGGCCAAAGATGTTTTTGAAAAACGAAAAAATTAAATTCATATTTTAACCCGATTGGTTAGTGATGAATGATTGTGCAGGGGACAAAGGGAGGGGAGGGTTCAATGTTGAACAAAGATATGGAGAAGAATCAAAACGGAGAGATATAAAGTGAAAAGTGACAGACAACTTTCAAAACATTAATAATAATTAAAGATCTCATAATTTGTTCAAAAAGCATCCTACATATTCAATTAGATCTGATAGAATAAAAAAACCCATTACAACTTTGATTGATTTGAGACAATAAAAAAACTGTTACACGTGTTTGGTAAGTATAGTATAGGTATTAAAAAGGGTATTTTTGTGAGCAAATTTTGTGAAACACTTGGATACTTTGGGAAGAGTAGTATAGAAGGTGATAAATAGATTTTAACCTTATTAATAAATTGTTATGCAACAAGTAGCGGTCTTTTAATTAAAAAATAATTAGTTTTAAAATAGAAATTTGACATCTTTAATCTTTCTATTATGTGATTTACTATAGGTATTTTTGAAAAGAAAAATAAGTCCCACATGCCTAAATCAATTGGTTTTTTTTAAACTTTGAGTGCTCAGACAACTGAGCTTGTTAGAGCTAGGCATGCAGACTTCTTTAAAAATATTTATTTTTAGAGGTTATGATTAATTTTACTTAAAATAATTTAAAGTTAAATAGAAGAATCAAAGAATTTTTTTATGCATACATTTACTTTTATTAAGTATGTATTCCAAAGATAGTTTTAGAAAATATGGACATTAGAAATGGTAACTGTATATATATATATATATATATATATATATATATATATATATATACATATATATATATATATATAATTATTTTAAATAGATGAAGATAATTTTAATGCTAAAATTATTTAAATAGATGAAGATAATTTTAATGCTAAAATTTTTTATATAAATAAGTCAAACCCGGAATTTTTTTTAAAAAATATTCATTCAAAATTATTATCTTATTATATATTTAATGAAATTACTATTAAATAATTTAAATATTTCTAAAGATATTAATAATTTTAAAGATATCATTATAGAAAAAATATTTTAAGGTCAAATATTTAAAAAAATTTATTTTTAGAGTTTATAGTTAATATTATTTATGAAATAGTGCTGAAATAAATAACCTGAAATAACTTATTTATGGAATATCAGGTAAAAGAAATTGATATTTTTTTACTAAACAATAATATACACCCTTATACACTTAAATATTTCAAATTTATTAATAATTTCAAAGATATCATTATAGAAAAATATTTTCTAAGTTATTGTCCATGTTATTTTAAATTTTATTTTAAGTTTATGGTTAATATTTATGAATTAAAGAATAACAAGAACGAATAATCGGTTTGTGAATATCATACACTGAAATGGATATTATTTAAACCAAGATAGTACCTCTTTGATCTTAACAACCCAAACTGATTTGTCTCCATTGCTATATGTTCTAGAACACAATCATTTTATTTAAGATATTATCATAAGCCAATGTCCCAATAACACCAGTGATTTAAACTATGTTCAGATTAACACTTCAAATAAAATAAGATTAAACCCACGAGAGACAAAAGTATGATATGCCTAAAGTGGGTACCATGGTCTTTAGGCCTACTACTTAATGGGCCTAGGGGCCGCTTGGTCCATGTTGTGACACCTCAAAATCTCGCATCCCATCACCAACCGCTGTTTTATAAAACTCAGTGATATTTGGGCACTAGATACCACACCATCTCAGTCCCATTTACCAGATCGGGTCCACAATTTAACAACTAAATGACTACTTGAGTCCATTAATCATCCTTATTTAAAATGATGCAATATTTTAATTAAAAATAGCTCTATGAGGGTTTACACTACAACTCTCTTGTATTAATAAAACACATGGCCAAACTAGTTTGCACATAAAGTTTACATAAAGATTTTGTAAAGCCACAATTCGCTTTCTTCACCGCTCAACGAAAGGCCGCCCATTGATGTTCCCCTCGCACTGATATGTTCTCACACAAAGGGTGAGTCACGCCTCAATAGAGTAAACTCCAAGGTAGGCTACCCCCACCTAAGTGCACATAATGTTCTACACATTTACATCAACATTCCCTGTAAGACCTAGCAAATTCCACTTTCTGAAAAGCGGCAAAATCATAATTTCGTTACATAAATTGTACTGCCAAAAATTTAAAATTTACCTGATCTGATATGAAACGGATTTCACCGTTGAATCGCCTCATAAATCTGGGGCTAGCACATAAATTTCGCGACTCAGATCGTTTTAATTGGCACGCTTTTCTCGAGGCATCAATGATTCGTGTCAGAAATGATTTAGATGCAATCAAAGTCATATAACACGTACTCATGTACCAGGCGTGCGAGTGAGAAATGATGAAAAATGGATGGTCGAGATAGTGCCGAAAATAAAACTCGAAAGAGGGATATAATGAATATATTTCGAAATCATTTTAAAATGATAATAAGACAAAAGGGAATAGTGTCGTCTCTTACAAATCAAAAAGGAGGAAAACGGAAATGGAGGAGAGAAAAGATGCAGCAGGGTGATTTCATTTGTTTTAGTAGAGAGAGTATCAAACTTCTCTCTGTAAATGCTACGATCCTAATCGTTTACTGTACCTTCTGGACAAGAAGGGAAGCCGGTTTATGAGGCTGATGTGAGACTGATTTGTGTGGAGTTTCTTCAACTCCGAGAGGTAGGGTTTTCTCCCTACTTGGGTTTTATTCATTTTTTAAGTAATTTTGTCGATGTTTGAGTCAATGAGTCAATATGGTCGTTGACGGCCCCAAATCTCGGGACCTAATCGACAACCAAAACTCAATGAGTGAATGTGGATCGCTACTTCTGGGCTGATTTCGCTGTTAAATTCTTGCAAATTATGTATTAAATCATGCATTGGCTCGATGAGGCCTGAATGACCGTGAAATGCAGGATCACAAAGTGACCCAACGATTTGATGAGCGACGTAACACAACTGCAGAAGCCACTGCTCATAGGAATAGTGACATGTAAAATATATTTTTGTGCAAAAATGTGTTTAGCTGAGTGATCAGCCGTTGAATTGCTCAGCTTGACTACAGCCCACATGAGCTAATTTTGATGTGATGAAATGTGAATTTACAGTGACATGATTGTGTGAATTAATTTTATACATATATGCATGATATATTTGTACGTGATATGTGATCGTATCGGGAATTGCATTCATACATTCCAAGGCGTAATCGGAACACCTAGGACGACAGAAGGAGTGTGCATGGAGGCTAACAGAAAATGGTTCTGAGGGGTTGCCTAAAATGATAATTACTCCGAAGGTAGTCCATACTAAAATATCAATCAAGCCAAGACTACCAATTGATATATACACACTCCGAGGGTTGCTCCATCAACAAATAAATATAATAATCTCACAATAGGCTTAGGCGAGTGTGAGGAGCCAGAGGACCCTGTATGAGATGATCAGTTAGATATTCAAGTAGGATCATGCATTTTCAATGTATGTGTTTATTTTGGAGCATTGCAATCGCACTTAGGTGGAGAGGAAGCCTACTTGGGGTGATTCCACTATCAGCATTAGCTCACCTCCAGTCAGCGGGAACATACTGTGCACAAAGGAGCCACGGTGAGATGTGTGGCTCGCCCCAGAGTGCTGAGTTTGTAAGAAAAGTCGATTGGTGGGCTTGATGACTTTGTTATTGGTATTAATTCTCTAATCTTAATATATGTGTTGTATAAGAGTAAAAACATTCAATACTTAGAATTATCGATGTAAATGGGATTCATAGTTGGTGCTGTTTATGGGCCTAAGTGGTCGCTTTACTTATGCTTTGTGATTATATCGAACGCTGGGATGTTTCATGCAAATATTTGGGTTTCTCCCATAAAGGAGACTTCGCCCGATGCCATGACGTCGGGTAACCCGACATCCACTTGTATTCGCTGGTCGACGCGTGGTCAACTTTGACCCTCAGTTTGGGTGTCACAATTCCAAATGAAGAATATGTCAATTCTAAATGGAACTTCACATGTCATGCAATGAACAGACACTCAATCTACGATCATGTACCCCAGTCTTACTGACTTATTATACTTGAGTCATCACTCGAATTTTTCTACCACATTATCACATGTCCATGTGCGATAAATCAGAATTTATATGACATCCAATGATCATTTTCAAACCAAATTCATTTGTTTATAAACCAAAAGCTTTTTGGATGTTACATCTCAATGATCATTTTATTTTCAAAACTCATGTGTCTTTTCGGGCAGTGAATTTTAGTGTCGCATCGTAGGCTTCGTGACGCCCTATACATTTTCACTAAGCCATCACAATTTCAGATATAACAAATACCGGGTCTTTCACCCGAGAGGGTATCTATCCTTGCTTGTTATTACCTGACACATATTTTCATTTTCATGTATACAACCATGCGACTCTATTGGACGTTGTCCAACGGTACCGAGCCCACCCAATCAATCACCAAATGCAGTGTTGATTATAACCATGCACTCACACTCATTCAATGCGATGTCCCATGCATATGCAATGCAATGCAATGCGTCATTGCATGTTAATATGTTATATCATGCCACATGGACAACATAATCCACACCACTCACCGAGAGTCATGGACAATCAGCATCACCGCACATGACTGATGATGCTTTTTCAACCTAACTAGGTTGGAGTGTGCGGGGTCAGCGCAATGGACCATTGTTTTGGCGGATGCAAAGGCTCGGGATTGCCCGACTGAAGTATGACCGCTGCCACCGATCTCGCAAACCTTGGTCGTAGCACTCCAAAACAAAGAAGGCAGTCATGAGTAAATGCCTATGCCCACGCCCGATGCCTAAGTCGGCTTTCTCCTCGAGAGAAAGAGGGACTACTTAGAGGGCGAATGTGTTGTATATGAGAAGGCAGCCCAAGAGGCATTACACCGTGGCCCCAGATTTATAGTGTAGGCTATTCCCACTGGAGGTATGACTTTTCTCCCATTTGATGGGATATTTATCGCTCATCTGATTTTGTAAAGAGATATTGAAGGGAATAGTTTATCGAGAATTATCCTCCTTCCTTTTAGTGAGTATTTGATTGGATTTATAAAAGGATAATATATTATCGGTATCCATCCTCCTTCCTTTTAGTAGAGATTTGATCGATTTGCGTGATAATATATTATTAAGAATTATCCCGCTTCCTCACGTGACGATTGATTTGGCAGGTGGATAATATATTATCGAGAATTATCTTCGTTTCTATCGTGAGATCAGTCCGATTTCAGATGAGCCTCCCACCATCCATCACTCCGCCTAAAGTGAGTGGATCGGCTTGTTTGGGTCGACGCTAGCTTAGTGTTTTATAGGGACGCCTCCGGGCCGAGCTTGTGCAGCCCGCGCCTCATTTTTCAAAACCCCATCAACTTCCATACTTCATTTCATTCATGTCAATATATCATGCATGCATATATCAACATCAACACACAACATGTCATTCTATGTTCAAGCAATGACATGATCATAAATCTGTTAAGGGAATTAAGATGTAACATGGACACTATAAACCATACATTTCACCATGTATCATGGATAATTATATCAATATGTCATTCACCAGTAAATGGTCAGATTCTAGACTCAAAGAGCTTTCCATAGAGTCCAAGAACGTGCGAATCGAAGCTAGGACAAGAAAGATATGGTCGTCTAAAGTTAGAGGCTTAAAGGTGTGCAGGGCAATGCAATTACGCCAACCCACCAGAGCGCACTGAATGAAATTTGAAGCCCAGGCCACGTAATATGGTAGTCAAGAATAAATAAACCACACGCATAACAGCGCGTAGAGCTCCGGCTTTCCAAGACACCATATTTTAATCCCCAACCGTCCTAAGAATGTCCTTTTCACCAGCCTCAATACCCACCCGATTGAGACCACCAAACATGCCACAAACACGGCACAAAACATGCCATAAACACGGCACAAAACATGCCATAAACACAACATAAAACCATCCCACAATCAATCCAAAATCAACCCAAAAGGGAATGAAACAAAGCATGAAGAATCTCACCTTCTTGAAATGTAGTATAACGGCAGGTCCCAAGAACACCTCCTAAACCTGAACCTGATTTTCCCCAATCATCCTTGATCTTCTATGGAATCTCTCATTTTTTAGAAAGCCTACGTAGCCCTCTCTCATTTAAGGATGAGCCCAACGACTTCGACCAACGAAACTCCGAGAATCGAAGAGAGAAGTTTGAAGCTCTCTTTTTCCCTCTCTTTTCTTTCAACATTTCCTGCCAACAAATTTGGGAAGATATTTTTGTGAAAATATCTAATTCTTTTTTCCTTTATACTTTCTAACACGTGGTTCATGGTTGCATTTATGTGTCCCCTTTTTTGTTCGATCCATTTTGTCCCGAAACTTTTTATTTCTCGTCCCAGCCTAAGTTCAAATTATTTTATATGAGTTTTTTTAAATTATTTTCAACTTTCAAGATTTTCTCAAAATTAGGTCACCAGACACCAATCAGACGCCCTTAAATCCCTAAGCTGAATCATCTGCAATCTTGCACGGATTCTAGATTCCCAAGATGAGAGGGACCTGGAACACATGAGTAAAAGGCCACTTGATTCATATATGAAGACATCAATATATCAACGAGTATAACAATAGCTTTTGGGTTACATATCTTTAATCAAAACATATATCAAAATTTAGAAGTTCTAATGTATGTTTCATAAAGAAAATGTCAAAGCTTACAATCCCAGCTTTCTAAAACGCCCTAGTGAGTTGCCGTCTCTCCAGACACTCCCCGCACTAAATAATGATCCTCAATGTGTATGAGCAATGGCCCAAGAGTGACACTTCTCATGGGTTACTCCTCACCTAAGTGCACATGTCATGGCAACCAAACACACTCAAGTAAATACATGATCCTACTTGAATGTCTATGTCCAATCCCATGTCTCGAGTCCTCACTGACTCCCTCACACATGCCTAAGCCAAATGCGAGCACAAATACATTTTCAAAACAGGTTTGCGTTCAAAACTTATCACTCAGTTTCATAAATATATCGGACTACCCTCCAAGGCAAATTGCTGGATCATTTTTCCAATACTACGGGTCCGCCTCCGAGATGAACCTGGTTGACCACTCTCCAAGGCAATCTTTCTAAATATTTCCTTAAATTCTCTTTCACAACCATTTTCATTTTCTTTCATGTCATGCACTCACACCTATCGCTCTAGGTGCCTGATGATATGAATGCATATCAATCCTTAAAGTCTAATTATGCAATATATTTTACATGGCTATATTAACAAATGAATTTGAATATAAATCATGTTATTCAATTTATAAATAATAATATCAAAATTAGCTCACGTATGCTAATTAACAAATTAAGCACCATTTTGAATCACTCAATAACACAAATCACAAGGCATATCACGCAAATAGTGAAACCCAGTCAAAGATCGTTTCACTACCACCATAGGAGTTTTCTCACTAACTCTATCATCGAACTCAAAAAACACACGGTCATCTCTGGGCTTCGTATCCCTATCCATTCACATGGCTCTAGCCAAAGAATAAAGCTAAGTAGGAAAGATCTTTTACCTCTGGAGTTGTCGAACTTCACAAACCCAAGGCTCATGCGAGCCCTGCCATTTAGAACTTCTTGCTTCGGGCCCGAAGAGAATCACTGCCTAATGTTTAGTCTAGAGAGAAGTCACTCTTTCTCTCTCTAAAACCAGTCTCCCCACACCTACTGCACGTTTTCTCCAAATGGATAAGATAAATTTTTTGTCTTTATTTAACTTTTTAATTGACTTACTTTATCCTTCATTTAACTATTTGACTGAAGGGTCTTTCATAATGGTTGACCAACCTATCTTATCTTTCCATCCCCTCTCTGATCACAATACAAGCCAGACAGCGGGCACATGTAATAGGTGACTTTTTTCACATCACATGTCTCTCTACAAGCCGTCACGGCACCCGACACCGATGCCCTAAAACGTGAAATCCCATCGCCCTAATCTCGTTAAAATTCGACGGTAGCTAGATTCTCGCGAGACCTATCTCAGCAGTCCATTTTGCTATCCAGAGTCTAGAAAAATTTTAAATTTTTGATCAGAAATTACCATTTTACCCTTTTCATAAAATAGATTTTTTCGTTTCACAAATCGCCCGAAAAATGTGAAAATTGATTCATTCTAATCCATATTAATGCACCGCTTCGTTAACTAGATTTTGTGAAACGAATCCAACGGTTAAGTCCATTTCGTCATCCGATATCTAGAAAATTTCAATACTATAGCGGCAATTTATCGTTTTACCATTTTTCAAAATTCAATGACTATAGTTTACACATGTTGTAGTTTCGACCCAAGCCCACTTACCATGTCAAAGCCAGGGGGATCCACCTAAATAGGAGAATCCTAAAGAAAGTCAGGATGTCTTCCCATGTACTAAGCTGGCTGGCTCCTGTCTAGGAATTTTAAGTCCCCAAATGTCATCCATCAGTCTTTATATGAAGTTCATGATTATATGACAAAGCTTAAAAATATGCAAGATATTTATTAGCGGATTTCCCAGTTTCCAAATCCATTATTACCCGAAAAGATTAATCATTAATACAAGAATTAATCCTTGATAAGGAAGAAGATATTTTATCCCTAAGATTAAGAAATTTTCTTTCCAAAAATCAGGGAGAGATTATTGAACCACTTTCTATAAATCAAGAAGATCCCCCACAGGGAGGAGGTAAGTAATTCTAACTGCACGTACTTTTCTCTTCTTCTATCTTGCTGACACCATGAGATGGCGCCTCACCATATTGACGTTTATTTAGTGTGTCTACATATACGATGCCCGCAGGTCTGCATAATCAAGGTAAAACAATTAGCCCATTCAGGAAACAAACAAAAAGTCTCGTCCACGTGTCGCAAGGGTCAGTCTAACGACATCCATGTGATCTTCCCGAATTTTAGGGTCCATGACAACTCATTAACCCAATCATGATTTCTGTGATGTCTGCAATCTACACCACTTCGACAACTGGACAGAGTCTCCTTGTACTGCAAGATTTCACCCAAGGTACAAAACCTGTCCCAACAATCAATAACGACCATACCGGGTCCATGTGCGAGTAAAAATGGTCACTTTAGCCCATGCATCAATACTCACGAAATTTCATCAACTATATACCAATAGTTCAAGAGTTATTACAATACTCTTAACCAAAACATATACTGTAAATTTTAAGTTTTAATACATGTTCTACAAAACGAATACCAAAGCCACAACCCAAACTTCTTCTAAAACGCTACTCTAATGAGCGTCTCCCGTGACACTGCACTGGGAAGAAAAGATCACTGATAGCGTGAGCAATGCCCAGTAGAGATAATTTCCTACGTGGGTTACTCCCCACCTAAGTGCACAAGTCATGGCAAACAATCACACTAAAGTAAATACATGATCCTACTTGAATGTCTACATGCCCAATCCCATGTCTCGAGTCCTCACCGACTCCCTCACACATGCCTAAGCCAAATACGAGTAAAAATACAGTTTTTAAAACAAAAGCTTTTTGTTCTCGAAAACTTATTAATGAAGTTTCTTTGAAATTTATCGATGTTCATATGAATCCATACATAACCCTTTTAAACAATTCATGGGTTCTCCCAACGTGAACTGGTTGACACCTCCTAACACAATCCTTCGAAAATCTTCCGTCGAAATTCCTTCACAAACATTTTTGTTTTTGTTTTCTTTTATGTCATGCACCTTACATCTAATATTCTAGTTGCCCTAAAGGTATTATGGAATGCATTACACTCCAAAATATTCATGCTAGCATATTTTTCATGTATAAGATTAACATAAATGTAAATTCACATCTATGTTATTCAATTCACAATCATTAACACCCAAAATTAGCTCACAAGGGCTAATTAACAAATCAAGCAATTCATTTTTAATTACTCAAACTATTAATAAAATCACATGAACAGCAACCTCGAAATGTGAAGACTGCTCATGCCACACAATAGAGATTTTCCAATTTCTGCTCAAATGTTTCAGACCAGAATTACGCAACTAAGCCTCAAAATATCCCTAACCATTCACATGGCTCTAGCCAAAGAATAACACAAGTAGGAAAGATCCCTACCTCTCGAGTTGTCTTTCGAACCCACCAACCTGTCCACAGTAGTCTCTGCCACGAGATTCATCATTTATTACTCCGCTTTAGAAACCGACGGTCCGAACGGCGAAATTGAGAGAAGCCACCTCTCTAAAAATCCGATCCACCACGCACGTTTTTTCCTTTCCTTTCTCGAGAAGAAAACTATTCCTTTTTGTCTTATACTCATTTAACTTTTCAATAATTCTATCCATATCCATTTTAAGTGACTTTTGACACATGGCTTAATTTGCTCATCTACTTCCCACCTCTCTAATCATGCAACATGTGTCACATGGCACATGTAGTATAAAGATTTGTCATCACATGTTCACAAGTCGCTTTACTTATTAATTGACACCCTATGTTCTAAAACTGAAATTCGAATCGGCCTCGAAATTCTACAAAATTCGACGTGGTAGCTTTCAGATTTCACGGACGACATGATGGTGAAGTCCGCTTCGCTATCCGGGAGATCTAGAAAATCTCGGGTTTTGACCACCACCATTTTACCTTTTAAGAAAACTGACTTTCCCGAAGTTTTATACTTCCTTCCCTTTCCTTAAAGGAATTTCATTCCTAAATTCCTCGACAATCACGACAAATCACATGCATATACAACGGCACTATACCATGTAATGAACTAATCATTTAAGTATTAAACGATCAAACCACGATCATCCCTAAACAAGAAGAGATAAGTGGCCCGCATCGCACAGTCCCGCCTCCCACATGTCGACTCTCCACTCTCTGTCGCCATAGCACCCTCACTAGCCTCACGGTCTTGCATCACAAAACCTGATCCCGGCTATCCATAATGCACACTGGTCCCTCCTCGAAGGTCTCATCCGTGTCAACCTTAATCTCTCCCCAATCCACTACATGAGCTAGATCTGGAGTGTACCTCTAGAGCATGGAGACGTGGAATACCTCATGGACACCTAACATGCTGGGAGGTAAAGCCAACCGGTACGCTACAGTGCATACCCTCTCGAGTATCTCAAAGGGCCCAATGAACCTTGGCAATAGCTTCCCACGTCATCAACCGACCACTCCTTCTCTACGCATCTTCAAGAAGACGTGATCTCCAACCTCGAACTCTAAGGGTCGATGTCATACATTAGCATAGCTCTTCTGCTGGCTTTGAGCCGTGAGAAGACGCTGTCAGATCGCTCACCTCTCAGGTGTCTCTAATCGTGACCAAACTAGCGATTTTTTTCGAGTTTTCCCACCTCTAATCAACATATCTGGTGGATCCGTATACCTCCCATACACGCGCCTCATAAAAGAGAACATACTCGCCATTAACATTGGTTGTAGGCAATTCCACTATGGGCAAATGCTCTTCCCAACTAATTCCTTATGATCCAGGACGCATGTCGCAAAGATGTCCTCTAACACCGTATGGTACTCCCGGTCCGACCATCCGCCCGTGGGTGGATAGTCGTACTCGCTGACTACCAGGCTCCATGTTTTGGAAACTTCTTCCAAAGTAAGTATCAGAACCTCGGGTCTCTATCCGACACTACGGATACTAGTACCCATGCCTGCGACCATCTCTCGCCATCAAAGAACCGACTAATCTTCCACGAAGGTCATCCGCAGAACCGCTAAAAATGCGTCGACTTCCAGGAGCCAGGTCCACTATCACCCATACCGCATCATGTCCTGCGTGTCCGTGGCAAGTGGGTCACAAAATCCATCGTGACGTGTTCCCACTTCCACTCAGCCACCTCCAATGGTCAAGTAGCCCAACCTGCCTTAGTGCTCGTTTAACTCACACATGAGATCGTAATCAGTAAGTCCCTATGTCTTTCATCCGCCCCAAGAGTATCCGCGACGTAAGATCCTGTACATCTTCGCTACTGATGCACGGTAAACGAGAGCAATAAACTCCCCGAGAATCTCATCTCTCAAATCAGTCAATCGTAGAACCACTACCCGCCCTCTATACCAAAGACTACAATCATGTGACGGTCCAACCCGTCAATTCGTGTAGACCCTCAATTTCGCCTCAACACTTGCATTTATCCTATGGGTGTCACACTCACCCATCGTTTCCTACATACCACCAATAAAAATCTCTTTAGGCTCGGGTCTCGCCTCTCAGCCTCGCGGGCTTCTATGTGGTCCGTTGGAGGCGTACAGAAGCCCAATTTTGAGGTCATCATGGCCATTTTTTTAGTTACTGGGCATCATGCAGGAAGCAAGTGGGGCCCCTCGAGGTTTTAGCCTCAATCAAAGCTTATTGTGGTAGAAGCCACCCAGAGCACTTGAACTTGTTTCCATCATATCTCCTTGGTCCAAACTCAGAATCGTTCACTGTTTATTATGTTGGATTCCTTATTTGCTAAGGAGGTTTAAGTTAAAAATTCATAATTTTTTTTAACCGTTTGACGACGGCTTTGACTGTCTATCGTAAGTAACAATGTATACAACATTGTTTTTTCGGGGGGTGATTTCGTGAGCACTCCTCCTGCTTCGATCATATCTCCTCATCCGGACTTGGAATGGGCCACCGGTTTTTTTTTTTTGTTGGTCTCCTTATCTTCAGGGAAACATTTTATCAAAATTTCATAATTTTCCTCAACCGGGATGGACCGGGCACCGGTTCAACCTAAGCAGCCTGGCCGGTCGTGTGAGCGCTGTTTTTTTTTCAGGATTGGAGCCCAAATCCTATATGGTTCGGGCCCATAAGCTCCAGCTCGACCATGGGCAGCACAGGGTCCATTTTGGGTCTTGGCGAAACAGATGCAGCCCACCATGAATCCATATGTACATTTGAGGTGAAAGCAGCCGAAAAACTTAAGATATCCAACTCGCATGAAAATGAGGAGAGGAGTTAATGGGAAGTCAAGTTTCCCGAGACTGATTGGGCTCTTTTTCAAAGCTTGAAGGTGGAAAACACCGTAGGCTCAAAAGCTGGGAGGTGGGGGAATCGCACAAAGAGAAAGATCAAAGTGAAGGGACCTTGAGGGACACTTTTCCTGCCAAATCATGACGTTTATCATTTTTCTTGATGCTTAGCTTGGTTTTTCTCGCTTTTTGTGGAAGAGGTAAGAAATAGACCTTGTCACTCTATTCTTTAAGACATTCTGATCAAATTTGAGGTTTCTCCTCAAATCATTTGAGCTGCTTTCACGCCTATAAGTGAGAGCCGGTTCAACAATTTCTGCTGGGTAGTCTCGGTTTTAGAGAACAAATTGCTGAGTGTCCATATCTTTACCATCCGAGCTGAGAATCGATCACCGCTTGTTTTGTTAGATTCCTGACTCTTTGAAAGGTTCTGGAAAATTTTGAGAGCTTCAACTAGATGGATCAAGGGGAAACCAGATCAGTTCGGTTCATTTAGGTTAGTTTGCAGGAACGGCAGTTTGGGCAGTTTGGTTTGTTTTGGTTGCCCTCACCTGTCCAGCTGATAATCGATCACCGTTTGTTTTTTTAGATTCCTGACTCTTTTAGGAAGGTTCTGGAAAATTTTGAGAGCCTCTCTCAACTATATGGACTGGTTGGGAAACCAGATCAGTCGGTTCATTTAGGTTAGGTTTGCAGGAACGGCAGTTTGGGTAGTTTGGTTTGTTTTGGTTGGTTCTCACTCATCCGAGATGAGAATCGATCACCGTTTGTTTTTTTAGATTCGAATTCTTTAGAAGATCAAAAATCCCTTAGTTTCTTAAACGAGACGACTGTTGGGAAACCTAGACTTAAAGAATCTCATTTAGGTTAGGTTTGCAGAACGCAGTTTGGGTAGTTTATTTATTTGCTAGTTCACTCATCCAAGTTGAGAACTCATCACCGTTTGCTCTTTGTTGGATTCTTTGACTCTGTGAGTGAATTCTTAAGGACAAAGTAGTCTGTGACTTTTTTCTAATTGAATGTTGAGAACTGACCAACCGGTTGTGCAAGACAAGCCACAGGTAAGTTCCTCTGATTTTAGCATGTTTAGCTTCTAATCTTATCATGAGTAGTTCTAGTTGCTCCTGAGAACTGTAGGCTGCCTTTTAGGGTCTGAGTTCAGTTTCCTGTTTGAACAAAGTGGGTAGGGGCAATGGGATTGTGTGTAATGTTTAAGTTTCTATGGGATTTAAAGGGAATAAAAATGAATAGCAAGCAAACCACTTACCTCCTTTCACCCTCTGCTTCTTTTCAGAGATCCATTATTTGGTCTTAAATGCATATCATGATGCATTGTTCTGTCTCTACCTATTCCCTACAAAAAAGACAAGAGAACTGGCATGATGCTTAGTTATACGGTATTCATATGATATGGTAAGCCTGATTTTGAGAGTCGTGATGCATTCGAGCCTTTTTGACTCCACCTCTCTTATACGCCAGGGACCACAGGTGTGTACTTGAATGTTGGGTAATGAATTTCATGGATGCTTTGTGTTTGGGTGTCATGCATGCTCGCTTATGTTTGTTATTAACCTCGATGTAACAGATGGCCAGGACCACAGTACACAACGCTATTCGGCCTCTTTGGTCGAAAGTGTTTTTGCATGCTAGATACCACCAGGTCGGTCTGATCGGTTAGATGTTTAGTCGAGACTATCCATCTCGTGACCGAGGTGCTCCTGGCTACCCAATTAATTAGTAGAGACCGAGTTCTGTTTGTAGGGGTGTTACCCTACATGAGGTACCTTCCCGAGGCAGTAATCTCAATTTCTAATCTGCAATCAGTTTTCGCAGAATCGCTTTTTCCATAATTGAGTCAGTTTTTTGTTCTTACTTGGTTTTCCTTTATAAAATAACACAAAAGTAAGTGGCGATCCAAAGAAGAACCGTCCTATTTCCGAGGACGATTTTCTAAAATTGAAATCAACCCACATTTTCCTTTCTATTTTAAAAGCGAGTCGCACGCCTGTGGATCGGGTGTATCCATAAACCATGCTCGCTGGGACCGAATCCGTAAATTCTGTTTGAAGAGATCAAACTTGAACTTGAATCGGGTCTATCGGAGCACATGGTTCTCCGACGGCAGTTTCCCAGTGCTTACATAGATAATTCATGATCATACATTCTGATCGGGTATTTGGCCTACATTCGTGATTCGCTTATGCTTGTGTGTTCACCTTGGATTATAGCATGTTATTATCGATCGGTATTCAATGCAGAGATTTGAATTAGGCTAGAGATCGACGGTGTAAATATGGTGATGTTTATTGTCATAAGATGACAAATTGTCAGATGACTAATTCTTTCGCATGAATCGCTGATTTGTTGTGTTTCAGCATGATTGTATCCCTTGCTTCGAATCAATATGTCTTAGTCATTATTCTTCAGTTGATCATTGAGTTGTCAGGAGTCATTCCCAACCGTCTTCGACTGCTGTGGTTTGAATGGTTCAGTATGGCTATCGATGTATGGAGCACTACGGAGATGATTGATGTCCGAGCAATGAAGACCTCGACAGCCTGAGCTATTTCATGGATACTATACAAGTGTGTCACTGAATACATTAGATCTCAGCTGTGTATCCTCTGGTACGGCCATAGCCTTTAGGATTTGCCACTTCTTCGTTAGCTTCGAGCCATCTCTTACTCCTATGGTATTACCATGTCGACCGTCCCGTGACAAGGAGCCACGATCGCATTAGATGTTACATCATAAATGCCATCTCATTCCCTTGCAGGATTACGGGATTGCATACTGATTGATTTCATTGATAGTCATTTGGGACCCACATGCCCTTTACTTCTTTCTAGATTATTGATTAGAGCCACCTGGTTCCTGAGTTGTATTCTTGATCTAAAGCAGACTTTTTAGAGATTCAAATCCACACAAGAAGTTAGAATGTGTACATCAAATCATAGAGATACCCGACTCAAGACGCCTACTATCGACTGTTTATTGAGATTATCGATACCATGGCATCTATCCGGATGCTATATTTGGGATCAGACGAGGATTGGATGGGCATCAAAGCCCAACCATTGCCAATTTCGTGGAGCACCCCGCATGATCATATTCCCACTTCCACTCACTACTCACTATCATCCGGACCCACCATGCCAGACTACTACGCCCACCTCCACCACCCCACCATTATCTAGACCCACCGCATGCCAGATTCATACAGCTTCCACTCTACTCACCACCATCTGTTCAACTCAAATTTCGCAGGGTCGAGCCTTGCCTCTATGGTCACCGAGACTATGCCACATTCGTCGACTCCCACACCGATTATTGATGACACTCAAACCAGACGATAAGATTGAAGCGCAGGATCAAAGTTTCATGCTCTCGGCGGAGTTATGGTCAGACAGATAGATATCCTTCCAGTGGAAGCTCTGCCAAGCTGAAGTTCCCGTATCTCTCGGACATCATCGAAAGAGGTACATCGGGATAGGGTGCCCCGCATTCACTAAGTAGCTATACAACAGCTGTTAGGCGCGGCATAGATTGGATGAGGCACAAATGATTATGTTTTTTTCCTCTGCTGAGGTACTGCCAACATTGCCTAGAATTAATGCACTTTCTGAGGCAGGACATGGGCCGATTTGGGACAAGAGCTTATCAAACAACATTCTTTTTAATAATCGTAGGACGATCCCTAAAGAGTCGATGCCCTCAAAGTGCAGGCCGGATGAGTCGGGCTATTCATTTATCTCCGGCGGAGGGAGAAGATACACGATTATAGATGTAATTCTCGTGAGCGCGAATGATCAAAGATGATTATGTGCGCCTTCAACCCACTTTGCTGGGCATCTCACGACTTCACGCATGCATTTCGATTATCGGGTTCAAGCCCTATGGCATTGAGGAGGTAGTTATCAGAGGATTATAAGTACTCTTCCCTTCACTCTAGTACAGCCAGGTCAATCTGCACCATCGCATGCTGGTGCCATTGGCATGACAGACACAGTCCCCACGTCACCTCCGTCAAGGCGCTCGCAGACACTCCTTACCGCATGATGAAGGCGGATCAAAGATGCACCAGTTACTCTTTCAGCTCGGCTGGCCTACTCTTTCTACACCCGCCACCACACCAAGATATGCTAGCATAGCGCCTCAGAGGCTTCACTTGTACAAGCACCATCGCAGCATAGCACGTCTCGCCGAGGCCTGGCCAGCAAAGCCATAATAACTCGAGATGCCACCGACGAGCATTTCCAAAGATCGGGTCAAGGGGGTTTGATTATTCCACTCACCAATTAAGACCACTACCATGTCTTCACCCTGACCCTGGATTCAAAAGGCGATTCCCACCATGCTTATCATCAAAGAGCTGGTCATGATAAAGACAATCAGGTCGCGACCGGCACGCTTATTCATGGGATCGCGGATTGACCGGCTCGTCGACGACGCCCCGCCTCTCACTACGCACTGCCACCCACCCATGACACTAGAGTCGCACTTCCACCCCCTCGGGGTGGCATTGACGGAGCACCGTAGACAGATATTCATGATGGATTAACGAGGTCTTCTTTCGATTAGGTCATCGCACATCTTTTCATACTCCTTCAACCTGGGGCCATAATCTTTACCTTCGTATACGTACGAGGCACATGTTCGCTGAAATTCGAGATAGATCCTTGAGAGTAGCATTAGATATTTAGATATCAAGACTGAGTGGGCTCTACCACAGTGATCGGGCCAGCCTTTTGGATGAGAGGAGATCAGGGCAATGGCATCATGCCTTCAGCTTATCGAGGAAAATGACCCATGTATTTGGAAAAGTGGTCAAGCCCAAGAAGTTTCAAAAGGCGATCGACCTGAAGGTCCTCTGGGGATTGATCAACCACCCTAGAGAGTTAGACCATTTGATGCCTTATGTCATCCCAGATCCGACGAAGAGGGAGCAGCCTGTCGATGACTCCTACCAAATCGGCCACAGAGCACGCCAATGTGGATCAGCCAAGAGGTTTTACGCTAAGACTGCTGGATGAAGGTGGCCATCATTTTGAGTGGTAGCCATATTCCTTGCACATCATACATGGATATATCCTATCATAGTAGCCTCTTCGAGCCTCACGCGGTTTACTATGGCCTATTCTTCATTCAAATTTTTGCATATTTTTTCTACTGGCTCAGTCACTCTCGTGCGCTTTTTACATATTAATTGGATCTGTGAGCATTATAAGTGATTGTGTCATCACTTTTTCGCATCACTGTTGCTTTTTCTCCATTTTGCATCTTCACAATCAGTCACTTTCGAAATCTAGTTTTGTCATATCGATTCATTTTACTTTTATCTCTTGAGATGATGACGTGCCTCATCCCAGAGCTACTCACAAATACTAGGTTTGTCATGCCCTTATTCCACTTATGTTTGAATCGATTCTTAGGTCGAGGGACCATTTTTTACTGGAGGTTTGGAGGTTCTTCATGACTGTGCTAGTGGCATTTCTACCTATTTGGGTTGTTCTGCTCAAAAACAAAAAGAAAAAAGAAAACAATATTTGATATTCTTTAATATACTGGATCACTAAAATATTAGTGTTGGTAGATTATTATTCTCTATAGCTGGAGCGAAGTATCAGGCGATCTTTTCTCATGGATTTGGGATATACATTAGGAATGAGGCTCGAAGCTGCTTTACTAGGTCCTCGGATTCACACTTCAATTACTACCCCATCTTATAGCGACTTGTTTGACTTGACGCTCTTTCGACGAGTTGTTCGCCGCCGCACACACTAAGTACATTTGTATCCCAATTGCTTCTTCCTTTTTTTGCTTTATCCATTCATCATTTTCATTAGCTTTCATTTTCTTCTACTCTTATTGATCTATCGTCTCATTTCTGTTAACAGTATCTTGGTGCACTTTTACTTGTCATTTGACATTGTCTGGTCTCGCATGTTGGTCGAAATACCTCGCTTCACATGATCTTTCGATATTCGACATTGCGCTGTGATAAAGGGTTCGCGTGATGATGTCAGTATTTCCGGGCCTTCGTTTCCCATCATGTCTACACTTTCAATTTCGCCTACATTACGGTCTCGAAATGTAAGACCGCCCCGAGACCATGAGATCTCGTGTTTGCTTCAAGCATTTTTTTTTATATGGACAAAGTTCATCTACCGATCGGTGCACGGATTGTCGAAGGCTCGCTTCGGGAGACATCGAGGGTCACATATCGTTTCTCCTCCATTTAGTTTTCGCTTCGGTCCATGATTAGATATAGATGATACAGAGAGCTCCAGACCATCGGGAGCAGCCCATTAGTCATGCCCGACACGCTCACACCGGGGCATAATCACATCCTTTCATGTTGGCATTGACCAGACGCACGACACTGGCAGCCCATTTCACTCTAGGAGATATTTTTGCATCAAAGTTTGAGTGTGCTCCATATGCAAGTCTGGGTTTCTTCATGCCAGAGTGCTTCGGCGGGCAGCTCTAGGGTAAGATTCTCTCTGTATATTTCAGTTGAACTCATTGTGGGGTGCACATCGCGCACACCCCATATGTTGTCTTATTCACTTGTTCGCATTTGACATCGTAAATTTATTTCGCAGTTTTTTTCATCAAGGCACTCGCATATCAGATGTGCTCCATCAAGTACACCCTATAATGTGGGCTTTATGGAAATGAAATGACGATTTTCACGAATGAGTGAGATTGATAGTTTTCAGCCTTCTTCGACTTCTTCAATCAAGACAAACAAGTATATAGATTATTACGGCAACATAATTCTGCGACCGAGGCATAACCCTCTTTCTTTCACCCCTTGGTCACATTTCGTGAGATCGTCCCCACGGGCATACCCCTTTATTTCCGCCTCATATTAAGTTCCCGTTTCTCATCATTTGTTGCACTTTATGACACTATCAGGGCATACCTTTGTCATCAAGGTCGATTCAAACTAAGCAGAACTAAGTTTCCCGGCATTATGCTCTGTGCCCATTTTTAGCCATCCCCATTCAGTTTAGTCTGCCAGAGTCTTATTGGCATCCCTTATCCCTGACCAGGTTCCAGATCACCTGGATTCTACCCATTCTCCCATCCTTCCTAGATTCATCCAAGCCCTTCTCCGTACTCGCCCGATCCTCCTTCCCGCACTCTCTGATCCCACATTTCTGTGATCACCCTGATTTTACCTTCTCCTCGATACTCGCTTCTGATCCTACCTTTTCCGTAGATTCATTAATTGAATTTTATCCTCCCCAGACTTCTGATCCCACATCGCAAGATCGGCCCGATCCCACATTTTCAATGATCAGCCCTGATCCCATTCTGTGATTCCTGATCCTCTACTCTTTCCACTAATCCGGATTTTACCTTCCCTGATCACTGATCCCACATTTTCTGCATCACAGATCCACATTCAACTGCCAGATCCCCCATTTCCTAGATTTCCGATCCTACCTTTCTGCACTCACCCGGATTTTATCTTCCCGGTACTCTCGGATCCCACATTTCCTGCATCGCCCGATCCCATTTTTCGACACTCCACCCGGATCCCCATTTCTGCACTTCCTGGATCCACCTTTCCAGACCGGATTTTCCTCCGCACCACCCGATTCACCTTCCTGCATCGACACCTTCTCAGTAATTACCGATTCCACCTTTTCTAAGACTCATTTGGATTCTAATTTTCCTGTGATTCACCCTGATTCAACCTTTTTTCGACGTCTCTGACCTTCTCTATAGCTCTGCTCCTGATTCTCATCTTCCAAGATCGCCCGATTTCATTATCTTTTCGGGATTGGCGCCCTATTCCACCATCTCTCCTGCATCATGTCTAGTTTTCTTTGTCCTTAAATCGAGTGACTCGCCCGTTAGTCTTCTAGACTAAGTAAGGGACAAAATTGTCAATATCTTATCTTCACTAGAGTTCATTTCACTCTGCATCGCATGCACTTCGTGACTCCACGAGCATTCACTGCTCATTCACTCTTACTCGAAGAGGGGCATATTTTTTAAACCCTCAATTTTGCCTCAACACTTGTATTTATCCTAGGTGTCACACTCACCCATCGTTCTCATATAATTACTGGGGTGGCCCTTTTAGTTTAGTCTGCCTCCTCATCATGTTTGTATGTGGTCCGTCAGTGCAGCATGTGGGCCTACCTGCAGTGCATTATCAGCGGCTTATTTTTTTTAGTTATCGCATCATGCTATAGGAAGCAAGTGGGCCTCGAGGTTTTAGCTCAATCAAAGTTTATTAGGTATGTCAAATTCAGCACTTGAACTTGTTTTTCCATCATATCTCTTATCAACTAGAATGCATCGTTTTTATAAAGATTCCCTTATTCGCCATGAGGTTTATGCTAAAAATTCATAATTTTTCAACCGCTTGACTAATCGGTTTGACTGGGTTCATCAGGCAATACGTATACAACATTGTTTTTAGGTGATTTTGGTGAGCACTTCTTGTTTCACCAGACTCTCATTCGACTTAAATGGTGCACCGCTTTTTTTAAGCTGGTCTCCTATTCTTCCAAAGTAGGAACATTTTATCAAAATTTCATAATTTTCCTCAATCGTGATGGACTGGTTGGCATCTGTCCAACCGTTAGCCTGGGTCGGCCTGTGTGGGAGCTGCGAGCCAGGATTTCGAGCCCAAATCCTATATGCTCTGGGCCCAGCAAGCTCCAGTGCCTCGACCATGGGCAGCATTAGGGTCCATTTTGGGCCTTGGCTTGTTACATGCAGCCCACCATGAATCCATAGCAGGATACTTAGGAGGAAGCAAGCTTCGAAAACTTAGATATTCACCATGGAAAACGAGGAGAGGAGTTAATGGGGAAGTTGTTCCTAGATCGATTGGTTTTTCAAAGCTTGAAGGTGGAAAACACCAGGAGTCAAAAACAGTGGAATCAAGACAAAAAGGAGAGAAGATCAGTGGAAGGGAATCTTCGGGAGGACACTTTCTCCGGTCGAAACGCACGTTTATCGATTCTTCTCCTGGATGCTTAGCTTGGTTTCTTTTCTCGCTTTTGTGAAGAGGCAAGAACAGACCCTGGCTCCAATTTATTCTTTAAGAGACATTTGATCAAATTTGAGGTTTTCCTCAACCATTTGAGCCGGTTTTTCACGCCTATAAGTGAGAGCCGCCTGGTCAGCTGGGCTGGCAGTCTAGGTTTTAGAGAACAACGGCTTGTTTTGGTTGGTTCTCACTCATCCGAGCCGAGAATCACCACCGCTTGTTTTGTTAGATATCCTGACTTTTAGAAGGTTCTGAAATTTTAGATTTCCCACGAGATGACCAGTTGGGAAGCCAGATCAGTTGGCTCACGAGTTAGGTTTGGGTATGAACGGCAGTTTGGGCAGTTTGCTCTTAGCTGATGTCTCTGTACTCATCCGAGCTGAGAATCGATCACCGTTTGTTTTTTAGGATTCCCTGGACTCTTTTGTAGCTGTTCGGTACCTGAGAGCCTCTCAATCTATGCGGACTGGGTTGGGAAACCAGATCAGTCGGGTTCATTTGTGTTAGGCCTAAGTGAACGGTAGCTCTGAGTAGTTCGGTCTGTTTTGAATATCTCTCACTATCCAGAGATGAGAAACTCCATCACCGGTTTGTTTTGTTAGATCTCGACTCTTTTAGGAAGGTTCTGGAAATGGGAGCCTCTCTCACGATAAGGACTGTCAAACAGGATCCACAGGTTCATTTTAGCCAGCCTGCAGGAACGGCAGTTTGGGCTGTTTGTTTGTTCTTGTGGGTTCTCACCATCCGAGTCGAGAATCAGATCACTGCTTGTTTTGTTGGATTCCTGACTCTGTGAGTGAAGATATTTTGACAAAGGTTCAAATTTTCAATGCGACTGTTGAGAACTGATTCAACCGGTTGCAAGACGCCTCTATGGCAGCTCTCATTTCAGGCACATGTTTTAAACACCCATCATACATGTTTCGTAGGTCGCTTCAAGGAACCTGTAGGCTGCCTTTAGGTCTGAGCTCAGTTTCGGGTTTAAACAAAGTGGGTAGGGCAATGTGTAATTGGTATGTATGGTTTGGTTTGTGGGATTTTAAAGGGAAAATGTAAGCAAAGTAAGCAAACCACTTACCTCCTCTCACGCTTCCTTTCTTTCGTATGGTCCAATATTTATTAAATGTGATAAGATGACATTTGGCCTACCTATTCCTCGCCGTATGGCCAGTGGACCCTGGGTACATGCCAGCGTTGGTATTTGTATTCATATGCTTATTACGGTGTTCGGATTTTGACATTTGTATGCATTCGGAGCCTTTGACCGACTCCTTACAGCGTTGTAACTGCTGTATGTACTTTAATGCTGGGTACAATTTGCATGATGTTTGTGCTGGGGTGTCATGCATGCTTGCTATGTTCATTGCTGAACTGATGAAGGTATGGCTGGGTGACCACGTACACGCTATTTCATTCTTAGGTTGAGTGTTTACATGTTAGATACCAATCAGTTTGGTCCGATCTAAGTTGTATGTTTAGCCTAGAGACTATCTGATTCGTGACCCATATGCTCTACATACCCAATTCAATTAACAGTGAGATCCAGTTCCCGGCCTGTGAGGGTGCATCTTCCATGAGGTACCTTTCCGATAGGTAATTCTAAACCCCCGGACCTAAATCTAGTTTTCAGATAACCGTTTTTCCTCCATAATCGGAGTCATCGTATTGTCTTACTTGGTTTTCCCTTTATAAAATAATAACAAAAGGGCATATCTGGAAGAAGAATCTGGGTTCTACTGAGATCTGATTTTTTTAAAATTTAAACCAAACCCACATCTTCATTTTAAAAGCGAAGCCATGTCATCAGGATCTCCGTAGGTCCAGTTAAAACCCAGACTGACTCTGCACGTCCCATGGACACTATCTCCGCTTTCCTTCCCTCTCGCGGCATCCGATCACTCTATCTCATAACAGAGACTGTGGCCGCCACTAAACTCCCAACTAACTCAGCTCAGCCACCATAGTCCAAACTGTCACAATGAGCATCCGCCACTCCCTGGAAGTTATACTAGCCAATACTCCCCGTGACTCTCCGGGACCGAGCGCATCGCTTCACCACATTTGCCTTCCCGTGATGCAATGCAAAAGTGAAGTCAGAATCCTCTGCAGAACACCATCCATCGGTGCCTCATGTTTGAGGTCCCGCCGCGAAATATACTTTGATGCCAGAACCGAGTACACCTTGAACTCTTGCCATATGCAGTGCTCAAACCCTCGAAGGCGAGATCACGACTGGGCCAACCTGGGTATCGTAGGGGGTAATCAGCTCCACGATTCTTCAACCGACTGAACCATAGTTCGCTACCCCTCCTAGACCGCATCAAAACATCCCATCCGCACCCTCGAGGCATCAAAACACACTATGTACCCTGTCTCCCCGTCTGACTATCAAGATATATCATAAGTCTCTTTCAACTCTCCCTAACTGATTAGTCATCCCAATCAAACTAATTTCCTTCCGGTCAATCTCTGTCATAGGTGTCACAACGAGAAACTTAGTATTGAACTTCTTCAGATATCCAGCCAATCCCAGAAACTACGATCTCGAAGACCAACTCGCTTTTAACCTTGTCACTTCTACTCGACCTTCTTCGTCCACTAACACGCCCGATGCCGACCACGTGTCCTGTAATCCCACCTCAAGCCAAAACTCGCACCATCGAACTGGAGTACACCACTGGTCTCAAAGGAACCATAACAATCCTCAAATGATACTCATGCTCGATCGGGAGCATCAAAATGTCCTCCATGAAGACCACACAAACCGGATCTAGATAGGTTATAATACCCTACGATGAGGTCCATGAATGTCGTTAGCACATTCACAACCAAAGGGCCATCACTGTGAACTAAAGTGCCTCGCGACCAACTCAACGTCGCCTTGTGGATATTCGTCTCTAACCTCACCGATGGTAACTAGCGGCGTTCATTCGAGTAGACTCGCGCCTCTCAATCGATCAAACAGCCCGATTAATCTTCTGCAGGCTGGCAACGATTCTTGATCGTAACCCCGTTTCAATCCGTCTGGCCCTCCGTTTACGGGCGGTCTTGTCTCTCTCTTCGCAAATAACCGGAGCGCCCCATGGTGTAAAGTGCTCTGCCTAATGAACCCCTTGTCCAAGAGGTCATGGTAGCCGGACTCGAGTTCCGTAATCTCCAACTGTGTCATCCTATGTGGAGTCATAGAGATGGGCTAAGTACCACGTAACTCGATACCGGTCTACAAACTCTCCGCAGAGGCAATCCTTTGTTAGTCACCCGTAAAACGCCTCATACTACTAAACTGTCGAGGTAGATAAGTCCGCCACTCGCCTCTCTGTGTGGTAAGGCTTGCTATGTTAACTCCGCTTAATTGTCCCCACACTGACTAGCATGAACGCTTCCAGGGCAAAGACATGCTTGTCCCCCTAAAATACAAACACATTGAAAGACAACCCATAAAGCAGAAGCAGAAACCCTCCTACTCACAATCCATACAATCCACTCAGAAATAACAATCCATCCCCTTAATGATCGTCAAACTCGACATGTCCACGACCCTCGTGTCCATCATGCGGTAATCCCCACTTTTAACTCAGAATCATCACATATCATCCCTATCCTCGCCCTAATCCCAAGGGGAGAACTCACATACAAGGGCTCCTCCGGTGCTCCAACCTCTAAGCTCAACTCTGGTCAAGGAACCGATGCAAAGAATGAACGAATATAAGCACCGTGAATCAACAAAGACTACCATGGGGCGAGCTAGCAAAACGCACTCGGGATAACTAGCCGACTTGGCCAACTCACCCGGCAGGATGGCGACACGCCTCGAACCCTCGACGTCTCCTGGCACCAGGCCTCGCCCTTCCGCCGCCTTCACACCCCGCCTCCGCCTGCTTGTAAAAAGGGGGAGGTGCTCGTGCAGTCTCAAACTAATATCGCTCCTCTAGCCTCAGATCACGCGGAGGAAGGAATCAGATCCTTCCCCATTCTACCGCCGACCGAGACTCGCATCGCCCGAAACCCCGAACTCGCCTTGGGGCAATCCTCTCCTCATATGTTCTGCCGAAATGGTAGCACACCATCTCGCCTGTACCGACCGGGCAACTCGACCTGTCCTCGCTCTGATGGCCGCAACCTTGGAACCCTCGTGAACTAGAAGCCTTCTGCTTCTTTCCCGAACTAGAAGAAGACTGACTCTCCTTCCTCTTGCTACTAACACCCGCATCCCTACATGCATCATCGATCTCTCTCTCTATGGTCAAGGCCATCCCAACCATAGAGTCCATGCTAGTAAGCGAGAATCTGCAAATCACGCCTCGAATGGATAGCTTTAGTCCGTTCATCTGAATCTCGACCTTGGCCGTATGCGGTGGCAGTAGTCATCGGCTCAAAGCGGGCAGCTCCGTGAATCTAGCCACATGCTCCTAATGCGGTCATAGTCACGCCCATTTCTGGAACTCCGAGGCAGCCGTGACGGCGGTGTCAGGAAAATACTTGCCCGTAGAAAGATCATGGAACTACACCCACGTGTCATTGCCTCACAGATCTCTGGGGTGCTTTGATTCCACCGTACCACGGGCCTCACCCTCTAGTTGGAATCTGGCTAATTACGATCTGATCGTGTCGAGGTAATCTCTATGGCCTCGACACCTTCTCGGCACGCATGGAACCAATGGTGCCACCCTTCGGATCTCCTCCCCCTGTGAATTTCGGAGGATGATGTGCCTGAACCTCTAGAGGTTGCTCGGACCTCCCTGGCTACTTGCCTTTGTGAAATGGCGGCCCGATGCTTGATCCACTACGACCTCGGCCAAGGCTGTTGGTCGAATCTTGTGGTGGTGCTTGGCCCAGCACCGAGTGGACGACCCTACGTCCTTGCCCTCGACTAGCCATACACACATGTCGAATGGCGAGTTAAGATTCCATGCGATATCTTTAAGGTGTAAACCTGACCCCGAGACACTATTCACATATCGAAAAATTTTATACCTTTGACCCTGCCATTTTATAGGTAATGCGAAATGATAATTCCATTTATTAAATCATATTAAAAAAAATTATTTTATTTTATTTTATTTTATTTTTGAAAACCTCGTAGAGCGATTAACCATGACGGTGTTCATGAGCAGTCTGAGTCAAAAGCTGGGTCGAGTGCACGGTGCACCACCTGCTGGCCCGAACCGTGCACCTACTTGCGCCGCAGCGCCGTGTCGTGGCGCACACTGGCAGCATATCGTTGCCGTGTCGCAGCGCACACTAGCCATGTCGCATGTCATTGCGCGTGCCGCGGCTAGCGTGTCGCGAGGCCCGATCCGCGATACTGGAAACTGTATCGCGGCATGGAAATTTTGCCGTCTTTGTATTCGCGGCGCTACGCCACGCAGCGTGTCGCCGCGCCCTGCAGCCCAGATATCGCGAGCTATTTGCTCGCCACCGTATCGCGGACGATCTTTGCCTTAGTAATATCGCGGTATTTCTTTGCGCCGATATCGCCTTTGTCTCGCTACCCATATTGTGACACAAGGCCGCCCCGACCCGCGTCTGAGCCATTGTATCGCGACTCACCCCATGGCCAGGCCATGAGCGTGCACGCGCCACTCGCCCTTGCGCTCAGGCCAGCCGTGTCGTGGCCACCTGGCGTAGTGTCGCGAGCCTCTGGCCATGTCGTGGCCCCGTTGCACACCACGGTGCCACTGTGTCACGGTCTGATCCATTGTATCATGACTTAGGCGGAAAATGGGCGTGGCTCATCCGGTCTCTGCCTGAATTTTTCACTTTTTTCATTTTGTTCCACTTAGCGGAAGACCACAAAAAAAATATATTATTTTTTTTTTCATTTTCGAGTAGGACCAAATAAATTCATTAAAATTTATTAATTTTTTCCAGGTTTACACTCTGCAAAACCTCGGAAAAAAATTTCTTAGATACATTTTTTTCTATGTACTATTCACCAAACACCTGATTCACCTGACATACCTGACAATTCATGTTATATACACCCGATCACACATAAAACACCATGCATGTAGTGTTCTAATCATGTCCGTATTTACTTTAAGGTAATCACATGCCTAAAAACTCTAACATCTATACACCAAGTTGTGGTGCGCTCACACACAATGACCATGGCTAAGCGAGTCCCTCTGACCCTAGGTTTTCATTTACCTAAGCTCTACACCCACCGAGCTCCCAAGGTAATCGTTTACCTTAGCTTTGATACCAAGCTGTGACGCTGGTATCAGGACTAAACTTATGGATACCCAAACCCGAGCTCCCTAGGTAATCGTTTACCTAAGCTCTGATATCAAGTTTGTGGCCCCAATTCAGGGGGTGCGTTGACAACCGTCGACACGCGGAATACTGCGTGGATGTCGGGTAGCGGACTACCATTCACGAAAACCGGGCGAGGAGTCTCCTTTGTGCGGGGAGCACCCAAGGAGTGAAAACCTTGACAATTAACAGTAATCATGCAGGGTCCATGTGCGAGTAAAATGGCCCGCTGAGGCCCTCGTAAATACTCACGAAATTTCATCAACTATATACCAATAGTTGAGAGTTATTCTGATACTCTTAACCAAAACATATATCAAAATTTAGTTTTAATACATGTTCTACAAAAGCGAATACAAGCCACAACCGACACTTCTAAAAGCAACGGCCTCTAATTGAGTGCCTTCCTCCTGTACACTCCCTGTACTTGAAATAAAGATCCCTCGACAGGGTGAGCAATGCCCAGTAGAGATAATTTCCTACGTGGGTTACTCTCCACCTAAGTGCACATGTCATGGCAAACAATCACACTCAAGTAAATACATGATCCTACTTGAATGTCTACATGTCCAATCTCATGTCTCGAGTCCTCACCAACCCCCTCACATGCCTAGAAGCCGTGCGGTAAAAATACGGTTTTTCAAAACAAAGTTTTGTTCTCGGCACCTGCTGAGGTTCGGTAAAATTTATTAGACAACCCTTCGAGGCGAATATGTTGGATAACCCTCTGAAACAATTCATGGGCTTCCCCTCCGGCGTGGTGTTGGACAATCTCCCTAACACGATTCTACGGAAAATCTTAGTCGAAATTCCTTTCACAAACATTTTAGTTTTATTTTCTTTAAATGCCGTAGTACACTCACACCTAATATTATAGGTTGCCCCGGTGCATATGGATTACGATATACTTAATTAAAATAATGCTCTAGTATATTTTTCATGTATATATTAACATAAATAAATTCACACAATTCATGTTATTCGATTCACAATCAATAACACACCCAAAGTGGCTCACATGGGCTAATTAACCATCAGCAATTCATTTTGGTGTTTCGAGCCACCGCAATCACCTGACAAAATCACGTGAACAGTGAAACCCTCGGGTCGGCACTGTTCACAGCCACACAATAGAGATTTTCTCTACTCGGTTCAAATGTTTTGAGACCGAAATTAACGCTAAATCAAGCCTCAGAATATCTCTAACCATTCACACGGCTCTTGTGAAGAATAAAGTAATGGGAAAAGATCCTACCTCTTGTAGTTGTCGAGACTCCACGAATCGATTGTCCACGCGTGGCCCTCGCGTCGTCGACTTTGCTTCTTGCTCCGTCGAGGAACTAGCGGTCGGCAGCGGAAATCTAGAGATAAAGTCGCCCCTCTCTGCTCTTTCACAAATCTGGATCAACCCTCCTTTACGTTTGCTCCTTTGGAGAAGAAAACTATTCTTTTTTGTCTTATACTCATTTAACTTTCCAATAATTCGATCCATGTCCATTTTAAGTGACTTTTGACACATGACTTAATTTAAGTCATTCATCTCCACCCTCTCTTTAATCATGCAACACCTGTCACGTAGATTACGTGTAGTATGTGACTTTTTGTCGCATCATATGTCTCTCCTGAGTGGTTTATGGCACGAACACGGTGTCTCGAAAAAGCGTGAAATTCCATCGTCTCGGAGCCGATAAAATTAGACGTGGTATTTAGTTTCCGCGAGGCGATTCGATGGTGAAGTCGTTTCGTCATCAGCTCACAGAAAAATTTCGCATTTTGGTAAAAATTACCATTTTACCCTTTTTCAAAAATTCGAATTTTCGGGTTTACAATCCAATAGCCTTTCCATCACTGAACCTCATCGATCCCCTTCCACATCTGAATCGTACGGGCGTCGCGATGTCGAGCATTTAGATATGAACGATCGTTAGAAGATCAATTTCTTCATTGCGTGGCAGGTTGTGGAGAGGAAGCGGGAGAACAACCAGATGGGCAAGGAGCTGCAAGGCCACACCGAACGCTTGTAGCGGGAGAATGATCAGTTACAGGCCCAGATAAAGAAAAGTCGCGATCTTGGAAAGGATGTACTAGATAGCGGTCGAGCTGCGCATCCAACTGCTCGCAATAAAGGGAAGGAGCTCATTGTCCCTAACAATGTCGATACCCTAACAGATGATGAGTTGTCCTCAGACAATTCCCCATCTTTAAGTCTCTCACCGACAGAGGATGCTCGAGGGAGTACAAAGACTAAATCGCCTGAGCCTTGCGTCGCGCAACGCTGATGATTAGTTGAGTGGTGCGTCACGGCCAGGGCGAGGAGAGGTAGGCGGGGCCGAGACCTGACGGTCGGGTGCAGAGATCGTCGGTATTGCCGTGGCCTGATACCACCAATGTAGCTTGTACATCCGCGCGCCTTTGGTCTTGGGCGATGTTTTTGTATGTCGCCCCTGCGACCTTAATTCGCCCGGGGCTTCGATGACATGCTCTCTTAAGCCTAAGCGACACATTCTTGATTATGAGCCTCCTCGTGGGGGTTTGTCATACCAGCTTTCACCACATTTGATGGCTCCACTGACCCTTACGATCATATGCTTCATTATAACCAGACAATGATACTAAACGTCAACAATGACCGGCTATTGTGTAAAGTGTTCCCGGCTAGTTTATAGGGGCTTGCATTGGCTTGGTTCCATAAGCTCCCACGTAACTCAATAAACTTGTTCAATGAACTATGGGCGACATTCGTATCGTAGTATCTTTGTTCGGTGGGACAAAAGAGGAACATCGGCTCGCCTGAGCTATTCTCAAGCAAGAAAATTACATTGGCCATGGGGTTTGAGCGAGCGTCGGCGGATAGAGTCGTATAGCATAGATGCAACCCTCCAAAACTTTAGGAGAAGCTTTGGGATATCTACTCCTTTCTTCAGGTCATTATCCTTAGACCCGCTAATGACAATGAAAGAATTTTACAGACGGGCTGATAGGTACTCAATGCTGTAGGATAATATCCGTGTAGCAACACATACTGTTATGATTACAAACTAGTCGGCCGAGGGAAATAAGCCTCACAGGAAAGTAGTCAGTCAGGAAGGTTAGAGTAGAGATGGCGATAAAATTGATCGTTCGCGGAGAAAGAGAGCTCCCGTAATTCACCCCTGAACGTCTCTTATGAAAAGCTATTGCCCATCACATTAAGATATAAAGATATTATTCACAAAAAAAGATATAAAGATATAAAGATATAATCACATAAAGATATAAATTGTTTCCAAGGTTTTGTAAAAAATAAAAAATTATTTGAAAACATAAAATATTTTAATCTAATATTTAATATTTTCTAATAAAATCTAATAATAAAATAAATAAGAACACATTATTTTTCGAACCAAATAAGAATACATTATTAAAATCTAGAAGCGTATGATTTATTTGTATAACATGATTGAAAAAATATCACACGCGTTACAGCGGCATATGACTTTTCCATAATTGAAAAAAGACATGCCTTTTAATGCAACTGAAAGTTCAAGAGGCTATCAGGCGCTCATCAACTTTAAGTTTTCAATCAAACGGCTAAAATTACAATAAGAGGACCCGCCTTCAGTCAGACTACTTCTTGCCAGCTTTGCCATCGCATCTGCCGATTTGGTGAATTCAGTTAATCTCTTCTCTTCCATCAAATCCCTCACCGTCTTTTCAATGGTAACTCTATCGCAAGTGTCTTTCATGTCCAGACCCACCTTCCAAACATGGCTAACGAACCTACTGTTCACCTGCTGATCAGCAAAATACGGCCAGCAAATCATCGGCACTCCGGCGAATATACTCAATCGTCGAGTTCCATCCACTGTGGGTTAAGGGCCACCCACAGCCGGAGTGCGCTAGAACCTCCTCTTGTAGACCCACCCACAATTTGACCCTTTTCCTCCGTGGCTTCCCGGAGCTGCGCCGGCGGCTGGAATTCTCCGTCAGTGAGGGAATCGGGCCGCATGACCCACAAAAAGCGGCTACCGCTATTGACCAAACCATGCCAGAACTCCATCAGCTGCTCCCTTGTGATGACTGACAGGCTTCCGAAGCTGACGTAGATAACAGATTTTGACGGCTGACGGTCAAGCCACTGGATGCAGCCTTTGTCTTCCTCCCACAAACTGTTGGAAATCTGTGGTGTGGTTGTTTCGGATGGCAGCCTGGATTTCAGATGAGCGTGGAGTGGTCCGATGGTGTACGTTTTCGGACAGTGACTGCGTATTTGAGAGAGCGTGGGTCCATCTATGTCTTCAAACGTATTGAGTATCAGTGCGTGGGCGCGTGGGGTTTGAAGAGTCTCCGTCATTACAAGCTGGAGACTAGGGTCATTTAAGTCCTTTGCACGGCAAAAACTAGGTAGATCTCGCCGCCGGAGAAACTCCTCCATTCCAGGCACACTTGTTACTAGCTCATCCATCTCTTCATCTACAGTTCACAAATAAACCTAGTAACGTAAGAATTCACAATCGGAAGTGGAAGGTAATACTTACTTAAAAGGGGATCCTATGCCTTCAATGCTTATGAGGAAAAACAGAATACTAGAATTTGAATGTGCAAATTACAGTATTAATACCTTAATTCACTTGTGTTTGGATGATCATTGAGATTTGATTGAATCTAACGAGGGAGAATCAATTTACCCTCTATTGAAGACACATCCTTGCATGTTTTATCTTATGGATCATGGTCGGGTGAAGCGGGTGACGATGCCCGTAATCCAACAAGTGAAATAAGCAAAATCTAGAACAGAGAGGAAAACAATGCGAAAGACAGATTACTAAAGTTACCTTTAAAGGGGACTTCGCCGGATTCGATGAGTTGGGGTAAAGAGAAATATGACAAGAAGGCACAAGCACTGATAGTACGGAACGAAACGGTGGGAATCCCAACTTCGTTACCGATGTCAATAGCAAAACTCATGACCCCGTCAGCTATGATGCAGGTCACCGGATCAGAACTCCGGCAGTACGACGTGATCATCTCCCTGAACAGCGGTTTCATCGTGCCTTTCATTCCGTCAAACATATCCTTCAACTGGACACCGGTCCGCGGATGATCCAACGGCAGCCCGTCGGATATGGTTTGGAAACGAAAGCCGGCGTAGCGCGTGAATCTGTCAAGAATATTGCTGTTACGGAGGAGGCGGTGGTGGGTGTAGTCGGAGTTGAGGAAGGTGATTTGGATGCCGGCGAGAGAAAGAAGCTCGGCGAGTTTGAGCATGGAATTGACGTGACCTTGAACGGGGAAAGGGAAGATAATGACATGGGGAGACAGAGATTGAGGTTCCATTGCCGATTGTGGTTATGGTAGAAAGGTAATCGCCGCTAAGATATATAGATGAATTTTATGAACTAAGATGACCTCAACCTTTGCTTAAGGGATTTGTTGTCAGTACTACAAAAGCATTTGTTTTTGTTTTAATGCATATCTTGAAATTCTGGTGATTATAAGCAATCGAATAGTGAGTAATGGAGTCACGGTCGGTGGAACAGCGTCGGTGTGGCGTCGTCTGATGGTTCGTGAGTGCTATTTGGCCGCCCATTGGTATATCGATCATCGTATCTGATTTAAGCGGTTAACGTTTTATTAAAGGCGTTGAATCGGCTTATAGCGAAGTCTGATGCGATATGCGTTCGTATAAATAGTTCGGCTTTTCGATAGTAAATCTGATTTTTCGTATCGCAGACATTTTACTGTCCGGTTCTTCCAAATCATTTAAAACAATTCGATATGTTTTTAACATGTTTTTTAAGAGCAAGCATTTGAATATTAAACGAGAATAGGAAATATAGAAACGAACATGTAAAAACTTGAAACGAATAGGAGTCGATAAAACAAACATGCAAAAACTTGAAGCGAGGAATAGGAGTCGGTAGAGCAGGCAAAATCTTTGCCTTTGATTCCAATCCTTGGAATCTCAATCTCGATTTGGTTTTCATAACCGTCGGTCGCATTCCGAAACCGTTAAAGAACAATATTATTCATGCGTCTTAGTAGTTTTGGTTATGATTGATTTTTTCAGAGTTTAATATGAGTTCGATTTATTTATATAGATGGATTAGCGGCTGATGGGATTTCCATAGAGTCGAGAACACCGGAGTTCGGATGAAGAAGTTATGACCTTAGGGTTGGAGGTCATACGTAGTGACACCCGGCCGGTAGCTATTTGTTGACGACCTCCGGGCAAACTCGGTTTGACACCTCGGTCACGACATATTCTATCACTCATAGGCGCTATGTGAATCATATTCTTGACTCGATGGGCTTTCTATAGAGTCGAGACACGGCAGTTGACGAAGAGATTATGACCTTAAGTTGGAGGGGTCATACGTAGTTAACTGAACGGCGACTGGGCGCCGCTCTGGGATGGGAGTCTGGTGTCCTCTGCTGACCTCACAGGAATGAGATCTGTGACCTCTGCCAGATGACCTCTGCCGACCTCCTCTGGGATGAGGTCTGGCGGCCTCTCGGGATGAGGGCTCTGGCCGACCTCCATGAGGATGAGGTCTGGCAGCACTACGGGATGGCCTTAGTAAAGGACCCGTAGCAGATTACACGGAGGTTCAAATTGATAAATTCAAAATCCCAACATCGAATTTCATTGATGTGACTACAATTACGAGAATGACTCACTACAATTTCTTTATTTCTTACACAAAAATCGGCTTTAAGGTCCATTGTCACGCTGATACCACAGCATGAAACTTCCCATGGTTTAAAATACAGCCAAACATTCCCCTAGGCAAGATAACCATCACCTGACCCTTAGGGTAGAAAATAGCAATGGAAGACTACTCTTGGAGGTTGTCGAGAAATTTCAGAGATTCAGTTTCTACATGTAGCTCTTATCACGGAAGGACTTTCCCTGCTAACCGCCGAGGCCCATGGTCGGGTGTCGGAAAATCTAGAGAGAAGGTAGGCTCTGCACCATTCTCCCTTTTCTCTGTTTATTTTTAGCATGGATACTTTAATCGTACTTTAAAAGGAGGAAACTTCCTCCTCTTTCCTACATCTTGTAAGCTCATGATTTTTTTAACATTTGCTTTTTGTGTTAGGTCCCTCTGTTCTGCAGTATTAACCGTTTAAGTCTCCCCATTATTATTCCTCTCTTGCCCATTTATTTCTCCTAATTTCACTTAGACATCTGAAACATAACGATTTCGGAAAAATACCGAGTTAGGCGATTATGCGGAATATATAATAATTTTATTATAAAGAATACAGGGTATTTTGAAACGTTACATCGGAAACTAAACATATTTTCCTTTTTCTTGTTATCTTTATTATTGTTGAGCAACGATTTTAAAATAATAAACAAACGGTGTAAACATGTTTCTTGTTGCTTTTTATTTTTAAGAATAAGCTTCAGTTATCAAGAATATAAGAATCAAATAAACCGTGTTTTGAAAAAATTGTTCTCAAAAATAAGAACCAAATAGGTTAAAATCTTATTTATAGGAAGTCAAATTAAAAATGAAAATTATCTTAATTTTAATTCTTAACTGAAATTAGGAGAAGTGAACTAAATATGTAAATTGTGAAAAACCAAGTTATGGCATTTTAAGTAATTATATATCAGATTATAGCTTATTTTCAATGAACTCAAACCCCTTTCTGCTTCTTTGGATTCTAAGCTCTCTCTCCTCTTCTTCTCTGCTTCTTCTTCCTCTCCATTTCTTCGTCTTCATCGCACCACTCTTGTGGACACAACGGACCCTTCCATCGTCGGCCTCCCAGATCATCTCAATGAGAGTTTTCGTTTCCACTCATCATCGCAGCATTGAGCCATCGACTTTGAATAGGGTCAATTTTTAATCGAGGTAAGAAAGTGAAAAAAATTGTTAATTTTTGGTACTTTTGAATAGAAATCTCATATTTCTAAAAAAAATGGTTTTTTTGTTGTGATGGGTAAAAACAGAATTTTGGTACTTTTGAAGAGAAATCTCTTATTTCTATACAAAAATATGGTTTTTTGTTGCTCAATTTACGTAAAAATGGTTTGTTGCTCGGGTTTGTAAAAAAATGGTTTTTTTTTTTATTGTGATGGGTAAAAACAGATTAAGAAGGTAGGGAATCGGCTTTTTCATCCTCGAAGATCAAGTTGATCGAGGATGCTTCGGAGATGTCACGGCTAAATTCTCAAGTTAAATGGAGTTAGTATCGGTTGTGAAGTCACCGTATTGTCTCCGGACTGGGTGCGGTTACCCTTGAGGCCGATTACGAAGGGGGTCGTGCTGTCCGGTCGGGTTAGGGACCAAAGGTTAGAGATATGTGAGTGAAGTTTGGAGAGTTGGGTTTTTATTGGAGAATGGGTTGGAGAGAGGGGAGATAGAGAGGACAATCAGAAATCTAATGGCGGAGGAAGAAGGGCAACAGATGAGAAGAGCTACACATTTGAAAGAGATGGTAAACCTTTGTCTAAAGCCAGGTGGCTCTTCTCATCGATCTCTAGAGCGTCTTGTTGCTCTACTTTTGGAATCCTACTAATGTTTAAATTTCCTAAACAGCTGCCCCTAGAGAATATCTAATTTTTCTCTGGCGTTTCTTTCGCCTTGCATCATGGCCTTGATGCATTATTTTTTGTTTTGTTTTGTCTTTTCTTGATTTTTTAGTTGATTAGTAAGTGCCCACGTGCACAGTACGTGATCTTTTTATATTATAATAATTAAAATTATTATCAATTTTTATAAATATTATTTATCATAATTGTTCTATTTTTGTATTTGATGTTTTTTTATTAATATATTATCGTAAATTATTCATTATTTCCTTTTAAACCTTTTAATTTTTGCTACTAATGTGATTAAATGTTAGTAACTTATTATATAGTCAAAAGTAATAAAATGATTTTATTTATTTTAAAATTTATTGAAAATACTTTGATTTATCTTTATAAAATTAAATAGTTTAGGAATATATAAACTTTAAATAATTTTAGTTATATAATTTTTATTTTTATAAGACAATTAAATATAATTTTTTTTTTCTTACATTTTTTTTCATTTACACTTTTATATGATTTTTTGAATCTTGATTTTTGGTATATTTTACTTTATGTTTTTCTACTAACTTTTTTAACCCCTTCAATTTTTTTTAAAAAATTTCTATCCATTTTCAACCGTACAAATCTCAGTTCAACCTACAGTCACATAGGAAGACACCAATTATATAAGTCAGTCAACAGGTGACTCTAACATTAAACTGAATAATATAAATATGAAATAATTATTAATTTTATCAATTTCAAAATTTTATTTTTATTGGTATAAAAACAGTAGAAAAAAAAAAAAATTGCTAATTTTTTAAATATAGAGTTGGAAAAAATATATATTCTTATTTAATATTCTTTTCCATCCTAACTATTAAGGAAAAAATAAAATATAGGAAAGAAAATTTATAAACTTTATATCTTCTTAAAAAAAATTAAAATGATTTTAAATTAATATAAAAATAATTTATAAAATTAAATTTTATTAGAAATTTATTGACCAAGCATAGTTTAAAATTGAAAAAAAAAATGTTTAAAGAAAAAGTTGATCAACATCTTTTAATATTTAAGTTTCTTTTTTTTTAAATTATTTGTGCTTGCTCTATTATACTTAAAACTAATTTTATTATATTAATAATTCCTAAATTCTTATAACTTTTGACAAACATCTTATTATTATTATTATTTTAAAATTTTATTTTTATTATTATTATTATTAATTTTGATATATGTTGTGACATCAACCATGGGCCTCGAAGACAACATCTTTTCGATTGATGATGATCTTTTACTATAAAACCCGAGAAAATTCAAATTTTTTGAAAAATGGTAAAGTGGTAATTTCGGTCAAAATCCGAAATTTTTTTAGACTCTCCAAATACGAAAGCGGATTTGTAGTTGGAATCGTGCTGCAATCCCCAGATTCTGCATGTCAATTTACAGGGCGTAGAATTTTACATTTTCGAGGCGGGTGTCAGTCTTGTAAGCATTTCGTGAACATGTGATATGATAAAAGCCACTTACTACATGTACTCATGTGACACATGTTACATGATTAGAGAGATGATAAGAATGAATAGTTGAGATTGTGCCAAGTGTCAAAAAATTACAAAAAGGGACACATTAGGAATTATTGGAAATGTTAAATGTATAAGACAAAATTTGAAATAGTTTTCTTCTCCAAAACAAAGGAGAAATCGACGGTAGGTGTTGGATCCAATTTTAGAGAGAAAGAGAGAGCTCCTTCTCTCTAGATTTCGGGCCGTTCGGACCGTCGGTTCTCGATGGAGCAAGAAGCAAAGTCGATCTACGCGGCGAGGGGTACACATGGACACCGATTTGGTGGAGTTAAGCTTGACTCCAAGAGGGTAGGGATCTTTTCCCTCTTGGGTATTCTTTGGCTAAGAGCCGTATAAATGATTAGAGGATACGAGGCTAGAATTAGCGGAGTGTTTTTAGATCTCAAAGCTTTGAATCGAGTGGGAGGAAGAATCCTCATTGTTGTGGCCGTGAACAGTGCCAACCCGAGGGTTTCACTGTTCATGTGAATAGTGACGTGATTTTTGGTGTGAATTTTATGATGTTGAGTGATTCAAAATGAATTGCTTGTGTTTGTTAATTAGCCCATGTGGGCTAATTTTGGTGTCATTGATTGTGAATTTGAGTAACATGATTTATGTGGATTAATTATGTTAGTATATCACGTGTTTATATATTAGCATGAGTTGTTGGGATTAACGTAATGCATTTCATATGCAGCCCAGGGCACCTTAAAATATTAGGAGTGAGTGCGTAGCGTAGAGAAAATAACAAAGAAAATGTTTGTGAAAGGAATTGTAGCTGATCGGGGTGTCAGTTGACTACCCGTCGACCAGCGAGAATTCTACATGTCTCTCAAGTCATGAGGCACGTACACGTGTAAAGCCACTTGGGCCTACACATCATACTCATAAATATCTATTACAATTTATCTGAGTAAAATGAATTATAACTGGGAATTTTACAAATACAATAGAGAGTATCTTGGCGTTTCTTCGCCTCCCCAGGTCACGGATCGTCCATCCCCAAGTACGTCTTCGGTGCACGAAAAATATTCCCACAGCGGGGTGAGCAATGCTTGATAGTGGAATTTCCCTACTTAGGTTACTCCGCTAAAGTGCGATGCAATGGCACGCAGCATTCAGCATGCTAATATATACAGCTCATGCCATATTATTTAAAGATTTAAATCCCATACATCATGTTATTCAGTTTATAATCATAACATAAACTTAGCTCACATGGGCTAAGGCACAATCCGACGGTTCGTCTTGGAACAACCCACAATTTCACAATCAACATGTTATTCACCCATGGCAACAACACACATCACACAAATCACACAAGCGGTCAGTGAATTTCTGTCCATACCTGGGATTTATTCCACTCGGTCCAAATCTTTTTTTAGGGCAAAGTCCGCGACCATCAGGCCTCAGCAAATCCCATCCATTACACTGTATGCTTAGTAAAGCAAGTAGGAGAAAAGCCCTACCCTTTAGGAGTTGTCGAAACTCCCCCAGCGGTACCCAGTGTAGTCCTTCTTGTGGGGAGCAACTTTTGCTCCTTGCTAATTTGAAACCAACGGTCCGTCGTAGGGAATTTTAGAGAGAAGGTGGAGCCTCTCTCTCTAAAAACCCTCTCTTTCTCACTCTCCCTTTCTCGGTTGGTCTCTCTCTCTCTTCCTCTCCATTTGCATTTTGAAGAGACTTGGTGTGAAGGAAAGATCCTCTGCGTCGCCACATGTCCATTTCTCATTGGACACCTTGGATTACCCCCTTATCCTTATCCATCTACCTTGAGATATCCCTCTAATGGCATCATGCCATGTGTCACATGTGAGCCCCACTTGAGCTCCATGTTTGACTGTATCTCAGCTTGACACGTGGCGCCTCTTGGGCCACTCATAAGGTGCGAGTGTCCGCGCTCCTCGTGCACGAAGCGTGAAATTATTATCTCGGGTCGACCAGGAAGTCGACGTGGTAAGCTAGATTTAAGCGAAATTTATTCCAACGGTGCCATCGTTTGATCATCGAGATCTAGAAAATTCGGATTACTGGCATTACCATTTTATCATTCTATAAAAAACGATTCGAGGTCTCACGGGAATTTTGAAGGAAGATTTTCGAAAGAATTGTCTTGATCGTCAACCAGTCACTTGGATGAGGACCATGATTGTTTGGAGCGTTATCCGACCCAATTCGCCTCGGAGGTAGTCGATATATTCTAGAATCTCATTGATAAGTTTTAAAAGGCAAAAACTGTTTTAAAGAAGCGTAATTTTACTCGCATTTGGTTTAGGCATGTGTGAGGGAGTCGGTGAGGACTCGAGACATGGGATTGGGCATGTAGACATTCTAGTAGGTTCATGTAATTGCTTGGATATGATTGTTTACCATGACATGTGCACTTAGGTGGGGAGTAACCCATAGAGTATCCTGCGGGCTTTGCTTTCATTGCTCAGAAGATATTAATTAGTCTGCGGGGAATGTCACGGAAGGTGGCCTTCAGCTAGAGGCGCGTTTAAGAAAGAAGCCGGGTTGTGGCTTTGGGGAACATTAGTTTTTATATAACATGTATTAGCTAAATTTTGATATATGTTTGGTAAAAATAATTTATTATTAACTCTTGAACTATTATATATAGTTGATGTATTTTTTAATGAGTGTTGATGCGAGGGCGGTGGTGGTCATTTTACTCGCGTGTAGGCCCTGATTGTTGGTCGATTTATGGCTAATTTGGGACATGTTGTATTGGGTAAAGGTTCCGTACAAAGGGACTACGCAGATTTTAAATGAGTGAATGTCAGTTGCCGACCACTCCACCATGTCCCTAACGAGTTAATGAGTTATCAGCAGGCCGCGTTGCTGAGGCGTCGCATTCTGACATTACAAAACTTGGTATTACTTTTAAAAAGTTTCTAAAAGCCAACCGTGAAGATGTAACTTTATCATTGGCCTCAAAACCCAACCTCATTTTTATAGGTGATGACAGCCTTTCACAACATAATAAAATTTGGTCCTCCACAAAAAAAAAAAAAAAGTTTATAGTAATAAGCAAATGAATATGGATTAGTAAAAAACTCACCGGAATTCCGAACATCCAAACTCTTGGTTCATTACAAGCAACTTGCTGAAAAACGCGGTTTCTATTTGTGAGATTGAGAATGGTGAAAAACGCGGGATATGACTTAATAACTTGAATGAATCCATTATATAAACTTATTGAAATTGATTTTTCAGGTGAAAGGGATCAAAGTAAAGATAAAAGCTTTATTAGGTACATTATATATTTAACTTTATCAAATAACTGTTATAAAAATAATATAACGATTAAAGCTACATCAATTTTTATGAAAATAAAAGTGAAAGTAATGACGATTTTGAAATTAAGGGTGTAAAACAAGGAAAGTGAATTAAGATAAAAATAATATTAAAAGATGGGAAAATTATGTTTTGGTTTATCAATATGATTATATTTAAAAAATAGTTCATGAGGAATAAGAAATCAATGGCAAGTTAACTCATTTAAAAATAATTTTTATTAGGCATGGGAAACTAAGGACAAATTAACTTATTTAAAAATAATTCTTATTAGGTTGTTACCAATGTAGGATAGAGTTCTTGTTCCAAAAATGTCATTTTTAACCGTCATCAAAAAACACAAAAAAAAAAAACGGATATTTTTTAAATAACATATTTTGAAAGATTAAGAAAAAAGAAAGTAAAGTGTATTCAAAAATTAAATATATATAATATGTTTATGCATAAAATTAAAAATATAAAATTTTGAAATTAATATTATTATAATTATAATTTTTATATTTATCTTTTTTATTTTGATTTATTTTAAATTATTAAAAATATAAATTCGTAAAAACTCTTAAGTATAAATATTTTAATAATTTATTTTAATAAAATATTAGAACATCATTAATTTTGTATACTTTAGAATTTCTTTGCAATTTATATTTTAACTGTCTGAAAATAAAAACATTCATCTGCATGATAAATCAAAAGATAAGTCTAAAAATTAAAATTAAAATAATAAATGATATAAAATTTTATATTTTTAATTTATACAAACTTATATATTATAAATAAATAAATAAATAAATATATATATATATATATATTGAATACTATACTTTTCTTTTTTGAATCTTTCAAAATATGTTATTTAAAAATTATTTGTTTCTTTTTGTTTTGGTTTTTTACCATTGTTAAAAATAGCGTTTTGAATAAGAAACTCTAACAAGCGTAATATGAATTATTTTAAATAGGTGCTTACCATGATTTCCCATTCACCTTATAAACTTTTTTAAATAGAACCATATTGATAAACCAAAGCATAATTTTCTTGAAAAGATGACTCTTAGCATCATCAAAATGGTATTTTATGGCAGTAGAAATAATAAAAATAACATAACGGTTCAACTATGTATTAAATCTCAATCAAAATGATTGAAAAGATGACTATTAGTATTGTGTATTTTTTAAAATTAAAAGTGAAAGTAAGGATGGTTTTGTAAATTAAGAGGTGTAAAATACCTAGTACTTGTAAGAGTAATATAGATTATAGATTATAGATTATAGATAATAATAATAATAGTGAGCGTAGACTTGCTAAATGAGAATAAATGAAATAATAATAAATAATTTTATTTTCATAAGATTCGTAGGGATTAAATAGAAATAACATGTAGTCGTCAGGAATTAAGTTATTCTCAAGATAACTACAGGAAAAATCTATACATCTCGTAGCTAAGCGAGGCCAGCATCTGAGTAAAATAGCCACATGGGGCCCATACATCCCATCACTCGTAGCGACCAAAATATCTATTATATTCTCATAGTTTTCATGCTTGTTACAAAAGATGTATACGTATTCCTGAAATATTTACTTGAAAATGCATTGACTTTCAGCACCTCCAAAGCTTCACCTTTACTACGTCTTAGTCTCCACTGGATGGTAAGGCTGTCTGCGCGAAAGGGTCATGTGGGGTAAAGCCAATAGGAGTGAAAGTTCTCTGAGGGTTACTCGCTATGCGTATGCGATGACATATATAAAGCAAGCAATCACATTCCATACAATTATTTACTATTATATGAAATATACATATCATGCATGAGATCTGCGACCCCTCATGCTCCAGCGCTTTGAGAATCTGGCGACTCCTCCAGCGCTGGAATGCAGTGTGAATAAAACCGATCGCGCACACAGTAAGCGGGTTGTGACCCTCGATTTATTTATCAAAGTCTTTTCCCTTATTTTGTAGACCCCTGATTTCGGGTTTACAGCATGAGACGCCATGCGCCTTTTCAACATTTCGCGAACTTAAAGTAATAGGGATTCATGTCTAACGTGAATAACTTTGTGGGACTTTCACCTGGGGAAGTCTACTGACTTGCTCATGAAACATGTAAATTTATCATTTTTGATCATTTTACACTCTCGTGATACTCTACCTTGGACTTTGTCCCATTTTTCCCAGGGGTTGACGTTTCTGCGTATTATTTGGTAAAATAAGCCGTCTGCTACACCGCGCTGAGCTTGACGCGATGTGTGATGCGTATGTAATCTGTGATGCAACGCCGTTCTCCATGTTACATGCATGAATGAGCCTTATGAAACATTCTGAACCATGGACAATTATAATTTATATATATAATATACCATGCAAATCATGTTAATACGTCCCAATAGCGTCGTGTCGCGTTTTCCCGTATGTGGGTTATTCAGGCAACCATAACACCGCAAACTAGGTCTCAAAAAAATTTGGACCATTCAGCGGAACTCACTAGTCCCTTCACAACATGAACGATCAGGTTCGAGCATCGATATCCACAGCAACAAACCACAACACCTAGAAACTTTCGGTTTCTAGTCAAACCTAACTCCCATGAGTAGAAAGCTAGGTCATGAAATCCATACCCATAGTCCCAGGCTTGAAACTAATTTACATGGCCTCTCATAGCTCAGTAGCAACTTACTACCGTGCAAAGTGCTGGGGTAAAGTATACCAAGTAGGAAATATCCTACTTATATGCTTGGAGTTTAAGAAACTCCCAACCAGAAGATGCAGCGTTGTCCTGCCGGTGTAAAACAACCTCCCTTCTTGTCTCGAAGAATCAGGCGGTCGGATCGCGCGCAATTAGAGAGAAGGAGGAGGCGCTCTCTCTCTAAAAATGTGAGAACAAAACCTTTTTGGAAACCATACTTCACTCATACGTTTTGTTTTATTAAACCGCTTTCTTCTTTTCTTAACCTGTTTTACCAAATACCATTTAAAACTCATTTACCACTCGGCACTATATTCTCTTTTTTGTCATTTTCTCACCCTTTTAGACCACCACACATCCGGTCAAAGGAGAAATTGCCCCATTCCCTCCGAATTAAAGGTGTAGGCTGCCGTTTTAGTATTTTTCTCTGCTATTTTTCTTAAAAGCGCCGTTATGACGTCGTCGCATGGAACTTCGTGTGAGCCATGGGATTCATTACCCTTTTATGGCTTCATTTGTGAGCCATTCCTTTGTGAACCACATGGCTCTTGCCAAGTGTCACATTCTTAAGTCTTAATGTAGGCGTCCCTTATCTTCTTAGTGTGTCGTGACCAGCTGCGCCTCAGCGTGAAATCGGCCTTTCTGGCGGAATCTAACGAGGTCGGCGAGTAGTTAAGTCCTAACGAGGGCAATTCGGAGAAGTCAGTTTCGTCGCAGATCTAGAAAATTCCAGATTTTCGTAAGTACCCATTTCTGCTTTATCCAAAATCTTGGATTTTCTAGGGTTTCACATAACAATATTATGAATTATATATAAGAATCAAATTAAATAAAGGATTTGAATGATACTTATAAATAGAGGTACTCTTTTATATTAAGAATTTTATGATAATAAAATTATTTTTTTAATAATTTTATAGGTTAAAAAATAAATATGGTGTGTTTGGAGGGTTTATTTGACTTATCTACCATAAGTACTTTTCAAAAAAAAATTATAAGTGTTTGGAAGAGCTTATAAAAATAACTTATAAGCCCATTTTAGCTTATTTCAATAATCTTCATAGAGAAGCTTATCAAAATAAGTTTAAAAAGGCTTATACGGAAACCTTAAAATCGATCATTTTAATAACAAAACTATCATTCTACAAATTATGTAAAAAAATAAGAAAAAAAAAATGAAAAAATAGAAAAGAAATTCCAAAAGAAAAAGTAAAAATAGGTATTTTTATTTTTATGTAAAAATAAATTTTTCAAAAATAACAAAAACAAATGAAAAATTCCGAGAAAAAGGAAATTAATAACTAAAAAATATGTAAATTTTTTTGATAAAAATTATGTAAAAGAAAGGAAACTTTTTCTAACAAATGATGAAAAAATAGAAAAAAGAATTATATTGATGATGGGAAGAATGATATTGATGATGATTTTCTTGATTAAGAATTTGATGCAAATCCATAGTGTTCATTTTATTTTGGAACTTAGAATTTTTTTGATGATAGGGCATTAATGATGTTTATTTATTTTGTCTTGTAATGTTTGTGATGATGGGAAGCTTCGTGATGTTTGATTTTTATGTTTAATGTTTTTACTTTATTGTATTTTATTATTAGATAAAAACCTTAGCCAATATTTAATTGAGATATATAATTTTTATTTATCAGTAGGTAAGGTGTACATCGCCAAAAAGCCGCGCCTCAGAAGTGCGCCTTGTGCCTCAAGGCCCTAAGGGCTTTAATGCCGATCGTCTTAAATAGCTATGAGTTCGTGAGTGCATCGTATTATTAGATTTATAGAAAACATTAGATGATTTTAATGAAGAAAATAAAACCTATAATATATTAGTTTTTATATCTTCAATGCATACTAAAGAACAAAGTGAAAATAAGATAATAGTTCATTAGTTATTTTTTATAATAGAAATTACATTTGAATGATAAATGTTTTTAGTATATAGTGAATATTTACTTTATTTTTAATTTTTTTATCTATATATATATATATATATATATATATATATATATATATATATATATATATATATATATATATATATATATATATATATATATATATATTAGAAACCCCGAGAAACTTAATTTTCGTAAAATTCAGAAATTGTAATTTTTACAAATCCGAATTTTTCTATATCTCTGGATGACGGAACTGATTTCACCGGCTTTAATCGTCTCACAAATCTAAATTTACCACGACCTATTTAATTCCGGCATAATCGAATTTTCTACGTTTTTCGAGGCAACGAAATAAGATGTGACACTACACATTTTGAGTTTCGCCACAACGCAATACGCTGTCAAAAAGTGTAATCAAACAACTTTCGAAACATGCCGTAGCCCACACTGACATGCCAAGATTCCTAATCGTGGCGGTAAAATCAGCTGGTGGATTATGGATAAGAAATTCAATGAGCCAATAATGGCTTGATAAGGGCAAGTGAGGGACAAAATGAGAATAAATGAAAAGGAAAAGAGAATACTTCTCTCATTTTGGGTCAGATATGCAAAGTGGAGGGAGAAATAAGTTTTTAAAGAAAGAAGCTCCAACTTCTCTCTCTAGATTTTCTAAGCCGATCGTTGTTTCGCTGGGCCGTCAAGAAGCAAAGTTGTTCTACTACAAGGGCTACGCTGCGGACACCGATTTGGGCGGAGCTCGGCCAACTCCAAGCAGGTGAGTGTCTTCCTCACTCGCTTATTTTCGGTTTTAAGAGTCGTGGCAAATGGTTCGAGTGTTCGAGAGGTCGTGAATCGTTGGCCTATCCAAAACTGGGATCAATTATAAATTTTGGGACTCCGCTTTCGCGCTCCCGGATCGACACACTATTGGTCCATGTGTTATAATTCTATGAATAAATTGGCCGCTATTACACGGAACGTTGATGATTTTGGTTCCGCAAAGTTGAACCGATGTTAGGTGAGAGGGCCGCCTACCTGACAAATTTCCATCGCTGCTTAGGGACTGCTAAAAATAGTCCTTGCTTATTTTGATTGGACCGAAATGGTCCATGTGTGTTGTAAGCAAAATATTGCTTGAATTGGATGGCTTGAAATGTGTATTGGAAAATGAGATGTTAATGTATGCTAATTGGTGTGTTAACATGAGTGTTTGAATTATATAAAAATATAATTGTGTGAGAACCATTGGAATTAAAATTGGATTGCCGACAATTCTACGAACTAATTTCACAAGTATTGATATGAATTAAATAACATGTGGTATGTATGTAAATTTATATTAATATATGCACTGATATATTGCATGTGTGGTTTGAAATGACATAATGCATTTCATATGCACCGGAGCAACCTAGAAATTTAGGTATGAGTGCATGACATGAAAGAAATGAAAACGGAAATGGTTGTGAAAAGAATTTCAAGGGAAGATTTTTTGAAGAATCATTTTGGAGAATGGTCTCAGTCAGCTTCATCTCGTAGGGTCGACCCATGACTATTTCCCTTAAAAATGATCCTGTAAATTCGCCCTGAGGGTAGTCCAATAGATTTTAACAAACTCTGGTGAGTATGTTTTCGAGAACAAAACCTTTGTTTTAAAATTGTATTTTTCTCACATTTACTGTAGACGCTGTAAAGTGAAATTTAAGTGAGGACTCGAGGAAGTAGGAAATGGTGAGTCACATTCTCATCCATATCATGTAGACATTCAAGTAGATCATGTATTTGTTTAAATGCGTTTATGTTGAATCATTGCATGTGCACGCAGGCCGTGAACTCCATGTGAGATTATCACTACTAGCATCAAGTTCACCCTATGTGAGAGATCATTATTTCGTATAGGAGTGTTCAAGAAGATGACGCCTCTCAATAGAGGCCATGAGAAGAAAGCGTACATGTAGCTTCGTATTATTTTGTAAAAACATGTATTAGCACTCTAAGATTTAATATATATGTTGTATTAAGAGTGATGTAATCAACTCTTGAACTATAGTAATATAAGTTATTGTATTTTGGTTGTAGACATATAGCTAAAGTTTCGCTTATTTTTACTTCACAGATGCGGCCTCGCGACGTGAGACACGGTTCTCCGCGGCCGACGGCTGGCCACCGTACCCCCTGTGGATTTGGAAGGTCACACACACACATACACACACACACACACACACAATAGTCATCACACACACACATATATATATATATGATATATATAATATTAATTTTTAGTTCTTTAGTTTTTTAAAAATTATGGCAAATGCATTTTTATTCAAACACTTCAATTTTATAAGTGCTTATGATGATCTTTTCAATAATTTCAACTGTTATAAGTGTTTGTGTAGTAATATATTTAAATATCTTAAAATAATACATACGCGTTTTTTAAAATATGCATCCAAACACAAATAGTTTATTTAATAAAGTACTTATGACATAAGCTCTCATTTAATAAGGTCTTAGAAAATAAGTGTTTAATTAAGTTGTATCCTCATTTTTTTACACAATTTTTTAGTTACCTTGCTTCAAGTATAATGAATATAGTTTCTTAATAGTTATAATATTTAAAATTTATTATCACCTTATTTCTATTTCCTTGATAAAATTCATAAATTAAAAAAAAATCCTTTATTATAACCATTTGGAATTCTTATTTACCTAATAAGGAAAAACAAAAACCTTATTGATTTAACTTTTAAATTATTCAAACTAATACGGTAACAAATTCTAATTTTACCAAAAAAAAAATTGTGATTTAAACCATGAAGTAACAATAAATAGTAGGTACAACAAATAAAATAATAATAATAAATAGTAGTCACAAATAAATGATTGTAAACGCCAATTGAATTATACGAAATCGCCAGGAATCCAAAATTTCAAATTAAATCCAATTTATAAATATAAGACCTCAAAAATTAACAAAAGAAAAAGAAAATTGATTATTTTTATTATAACCCTTTGGAGTTCTTATCTACATAATATGGAAAAACAAAAAACCATAATAATTTACCTTTTTAAGTCATTCAAATTAATACGATAACAAATTCTGATTTTTCAAAAAAAAAAATGTATACAAACTTAAAACATAAAACAACAATAAATAATAATAAATAATAGACACAAATAAATTATTTTATAAGGAATTGAGATTAGGTATGTACAAAATCGATACATATCTAAAATTTCAAATTAAATTAAATTTATAAATATAGGGATCTCATAAGTAAATTATGAATTAACAAAAAAAGAAAAAGGAAATTATTTATTATAACCATTTTGAATTCTTATTTCTAATGATAATTTACCTATACAAATTTAAAAGATCAAGTAGTAATAAATAGTAGGTTTAAATATTTCATAATGCTAATTAATATGAATAGGATTATTTTAAAGAAAGTAAACATATATTGATATGATAATAATATAAGTATTTTTTAATGTTAATGGTCCTTATGGTATTAATATTGTAATAAAATAAATTATAATTTTTTTAAAAATAAAAGATAAACGCCAATGTTAAATACACAAATTGTAATAAATAAATAATTATTTTTAAATAAAAAGTAAATTAAAGAATACTTTTTGCACAAAAATTTAATAAACATTTTGTATATGTTATATAAGTATTATGAAATAGATTTTGAAAAAAAAGAAATTTTGAGACGAAAAAAAGAAGGGCAATTTTGGCCCGAAATTAAAGATTTGTTACCTGTTTGTTTCCAAAAAGCATCTATTACACACATTTGATTGATTTGAGACAATAAAAAAAGATTTGTTACACATTTATTTGATAAGTATATATTAAAAGTTAGTTTAGAGCAATTTGTAAAATACTTCATACTTTCAAATATAAGTATTGTGTAATGTATTGTTAAAAAGATATTTTTTAATGGTATTATTATGGCTAGAAATAAATGTTAACATAATAATTATTTTTAAATTTTTTAAAATATTTTTAAAATAAAAAAATTGAAAATTATGAAATTAAAAAAGTAAATTTTTTAATGAAAATATAAATTTAAAAGTAAATTAAAAATAATTTTAAAATAAAAAATTTGACTACACTTAGTTACCCTATACCTAAGTGGATTTGCTTATGAAATGTATTTTTGAGAAAAAAGAAGAGTACCTTAGGAAGCACATGAAAATAAAATAAATTTTATAATAATAAATTATAATTAATAAATTATTAAAGGATATCGTTAAATTTAAAAGTAAATAAAAAGATACTTGGTTTTGAAAAAGTTTTCTACACATCCAATATACACATTTTATATTATTAATTAGTATTAATAAGGTGGATAAAATAGATTTTAACCTTGTTAATAAATTGTTTAAATAAGTAGTTATTTTTAAATTTAAAATAAAATAAACAATTAGTTTTAAAATAGAAATTTGACAATTCATTTGTAACTTTATGTGATTTTGGTCAAAGATGTGTTTTTGAAAACGAAAAAAATTAAATTCATATTTTTAACTCAATTGGTTAAAGTATTAAATATTTTAAAGGCAGGACAAGGGGAGGGGGAGAAATTCAATGCTTAAAGGCGACATGGAGAAGAATAAAACGGAGATATGAAGTGAGGTGATAGGGATAACTAAACATTAATAATAATTAAAGATTCCTTACACATTTGTTTCCAAAAGCATCCTTACATATTTAATTGATTTGATAGAATAAAAAACCCAATTACAACTTTGATTGATTTGAGACAATAAAAAAACTGTTACACGTGTTTGGTAAGTATAGGTATTAAAAAGGGTATTTTTGTGAGAAAATTTTGTGAACAAATTTTGTGAAACACTTAGATACTTTTAAGAGTAGTATAGAAGGTGATAAAATAGATTTTAACCTTATTAATAAATTGTTATAAATAAGAAGTTATTTTTAATTTTTAAAATAAATAATTAGTTTTAAAATAGAAATTTGACACCTTGTAACTTTCATTATGTGATTTGGCCATAGGTATTTTTGAAAAAGAAAAAAAATGAAGTCCGCATGCCTAAATCAATTGTTTTTTAGTTCTTTGAGTCATTCGACAATTGAGCTTCTGTCGCAGCTAGACATGTAGACTTCTTTAAAAATATTTATTTTTAGAGGTTATTATTAATTTTACTTTTAAAAATAATTTAAAGTTAAATAGAAGAATCAAAGAATTTTTTTTATGTATACATTTTTACTTTTTATTAAGCATGTTTCAAAAGATATAGAAGGTTTTAAAATATGGACATTAGAAATGGTAATCTTATATATATATATAGCATAGCAGGTATATATATATATATATATATATATATATATATATATATATATATATATATATATATATATATATACTATTTTAAAATAGGATGAAGATAATTTTAATCCAAATTTTTTTTATATATAAATAAGTTTAAACCTGAATTTTTTCTAAAAAAAAAAATTCATTCAAAAATTATTATCTTATTATATATTTAATTTAAATTCATTATTAAATAATTCTAAATATTTTTAAAGATATTAATAATAATTTTAAAGATATCATTATAGAAAAATATTTTCTAAGTCGTGTTATTTAAAAATTTATTTTTAGAGTTTATAGTTAATATTTATGGAATATCAGGTAAAAGAAATTGATATTTTTTACTTCTCAAACAATAATATACGCACCCTTATAATTTAAATATTTCCAAATATATTAATAATTTCAAAGATATCATTATAGAAAAATATTTTCTAAGCTATTGTCCATGTTATTTAAAATTTTATTTTTTGAGTTTATGGTTAATATTTATGAATTAAAAGGAAATAAATAAATTGAAATAACTTATTTATGGAATATCAAGTAAAAGAAATGGATATTTTTTACTTGCAAAACAATAAGATAAGTACTTATTCGCCAAAGTTTTAGAATTAATCAAACACCATTTTGTCCCCTGATCTCAAGTAGTGTTTTAGAATTAATCAAACACCATTTGTCGATATATTTAATAAGCTATGAATTTGGCCCTGTAAGTGAAAGTGAAAAGATGAAATTCATGTTTAGGGTTAAATGGGCCTTCAAAAAAATGTCATAAGATTAAACCCACGAGACAAAAGTATGATATGCCTAACGCCGTGGCATTTCATGGTCTTTAGTCTACTATTTATCAGCCTTAGGGCCGCTCGTCATGTTGTAACACCCCCAAAATCCCGGGTCCCGCTTGACCAACCGTCAACCCACGGAAAACTCATGGCTACTTCTCCGTGACCGATACCACACCATCCGTCCCATTTGATCGTGGACGATCCACACGCCTAACAACTAAATGACCACTCTGAGTCCATTAATCAATTTTCATTTAAAACATGCAATATTTTAATTAAAAATAGCTCATAAGGGTTTAATTACAACTCTCTTGCATAATAAAATACATGGCAAAACTAGTTTGCACATAAAGTTTACATAAAGATTTTCAGAAGCCACAATTCTTCACTAATTTCGGGCCTCAACGAGCGGCTCGGTCCACGATGTTCCCCTCGTGACCCGACAGCCAGTACATGCTGGTGAGTCACGCCTCACAGAGTAAAACTCCACAGAGGCTACTCCCCACCTAAGCGGGCCACGCAATGCTCCCAATAACATTTCACATCAACATTCCAATGAAGAATATGTCAATTCTAAATGGAATCCTACATGTCATGCAATGAAATGAGATGACACTCACCCATGCATCATGTACCGAGTCTTTACCGACTCCCATTATACTTGAGTCATCACCGACTCCTACCACACATTGCGATGTCCATGTGCGATAAACTGTAATTCTATATGACATCCAATAATCATTTTCAAACCAAAATTATCGCGCTTATAAACCAAAAGCTTTTTTTTGGATGCTAGCATCTCAATGATCATTTTATTTTCAAAACTCATGTCTTTTTCGGCGTTGGAATTTTAGTGTCGATCGTAGGGCTTCGGCAGGTCGATACATTTTCACGCTTTCACCGATGGAATCAGATAACAACAAATACCGGGTCTTTCACCCAAGAGGGTATCTATCCTTGCTTGTTATTACCCGACACATATTTTCATTTTCATGTATATAACCATGCGAATTCTATCGACGCTTGTCTAATCCGCAGACGAGCGCCCAATCTTAATCAATCACCAAACGCAATGTTGATTATAACCATGCACTCACACTCATTCAATGTAATGTCCCTGTGCATATGCAATGCAATGCAATGTGCCATTGCATGTTAATATGTTATATCATGCCACATGGACAACATAATCCACACCACTCACCGAGAGTCATGGACAATCACATCACTGCATATGACTTCCATACTTCATTTCATTCATGTCAATATATCATGCATGCATATATCAACATCAACACACAACATGTCATTCTATGTTCAAGCAATGACACACTCACAATCAAGCCATGTAATGGCCATTTGCACATATGGACACTATAAACCATACATTTCACCATGTATCATGGATAATTATATCAATATGCCATTCACCAAAGATATGGTCGATTCTCCTAGACTCAAAGAGCTTTCCATGTAGTCCAAGAATGTGCGAATCAAGTTTGACGAGAAAGATATGGTCGCTCTAAAAGTTAGAGGCTTAAAGGTAAAGTGTAAGGGAACCCACCATCTTAAATCCCACTAATAGCGTACTCGATAGCTGAAATTTTGAAGCCCAGCCACGTAATAGCGTGCAGGCTCCAAGCAATTGTGCCAAACTACACGCAACAGCATGCTAGAGAGCCCGTGGCTTCTCCAGTACACCATATTTTAACTCGGAACCGTCCTAAGAACAACCCTTTCACCAAATTCTTTAATAATACCCAATTCGATTGAGACCACCAAACATGCCACAAACACGACACAAAACATGCCATAAACACTATGATAAACCATCCCACAATCAATCCCAAAACTCAGCCCAAAAGTAGGGAATGTAAAACCAAAGTATGAAGAATCCCTACCCTCGAATGTAGTATAATCCAGAGGGTCTCGAGAACACCTCCTAAACTCCAGAAAAACTTTGATTTTCCCCAAATCTCATCTTTTGGATCTTCGGTGAAATCTCTTATTTTTGGTGCCTACGCGTAGCCCTCGTTGAAGTGATGAGGCCCAACGACTTCCGACCAACGAAACTCTGAGAATCGAAGAGAGAAGTTTGAATTTCCTTTTTCCCTCTCTCTTTCTTTCTAACATTTCCGCAACAAAATTTGGAAGATATTTTTGTGAAAAATATCTAATTCTTTCCCTTTTTATACTTCTAACACGTGGCTCATGTCGCGCCATGTGTCCCTTTTTGTTCCGATCCATTTTGCCCTCGAAACTTTTATTTCGTCCCAGCCTGGGTTCAAATTCTCTTATTTTATATGAGCTTTCTTTAAATTATTTTTTCAACTTTCAAAAAATTTTCTCAAAATTCCTTTTAGGGGGTCATCGGACACCAATCGTGTGACGCCCCATCCCGGTAAGGTCTCGCCGACCACCGCTCAACCCGCACATCCCTCGTATCTCATATTATGAGACCTAATACATGAGTAAAAATGGCCACTTTGGCCCATTCATTAATACTCACCAAAATACATCAACTATATAACAATAGTTCAAGAGTTATTACATTACTCTTAATTAAAACATATATCAAAATTTAGAGTTCTAATACATGTTTTACAAAGAAATGTCAAGCCACAATCCAGCTTCTTAAAACGCTCGACTCTAGTGAGCGCCATCCTCCCGTACACCCGACCAAAATAATGATCACCGACAGGTGAGCAATGCCTGTAGTGATAATTTCTACATGGGTTACTCCCAAATTTCCATGCACAATATGTCATAGCAACCAAACACACTCAAGTTAAATACATGATCCTACTTAAAGTGGCACTGCGGTTAATAATGGGTCGTGTTCCCCGTCGTGGTCATCGTACCTGATCGCGGTCAACATTCAACCCAAAACCGACACCGAATAATAAACATGTCAACATTCGCTAACCTAAACTCAACCCATTTATTATTCGTGTTAGGCGGGTCAACACGAATATGACCCATTTAATTTGGTTATTTGAAATAATAAGAATTATAATTAATCATTCATGCATATTTAACACAAATAACCTATTAAATTTAACATGTTTATTAATTTTATTATTTAAATTAATAAATTATAATTAATAAGAATACTTCTTAACACAAACAACTTATTAAATTGGTTAATTAATTAATATAATAATTAAACTGGAAATATCTTAGTCAAATTTCGTGTTAGGCAAGTCAACAATTTAATATGACCAATTTATTAAACGGTTAAAGTGGGTCAATACTTAATATAACCCAAACACGATTATACTCAACCCAAACCCGCAAACCGTGTTAGGGTCTCGTGGTCGTGTCAAATTTCATAGCCCTAATCCTACTTTCAATGTCTACGCCCAATCCCATGTCTCGAGTCCTCACCGACTCCCTCACACATGCCTAAGCCAAATGCGAGCACAAATACATTTTTCAAAACAAAAGGTTTTTGTTCTCGAAAACTTACTACCGAGTTTCGGTAAATATATTGGACTACCCTCCAAGGCAAATTGCTGGATCATTTTTTCGAACAGTCATGGGTCCGCCTCCGAGATGAACTGTTGGACCACTCTCCAAGGAAATTCTTCGAAACATCTTCCTTGAAATTCTTTCACAACCATTTTCATTTTCTTTCATGTCATGCACTCACACCTATCGTTCTAGGGTGCCCCGGTGCATATGGAATGTATTATGCAAATCCCAAACAATTCATGCTAATATATTTTACATGCATATATTAACAAAATTAACTCACATAAATCATGTTATTCAATTTACAACAATAACATCAAAATTAGCTCACGTAGGCTAATTAACAAATCAAGCAATTCATTTTGAATCACCCAATAACACAAAATCACACAATATATCACGTGAACAGTGAAACCCTAGGCTCGGCACTATTCACGACCACCATAGGGAGTTTCTCACTCAATCCCCATCATTGGAACTGAAAAACACACGGCCATTCGACTTCAAAACATCCCTATCCATTCACATGGCTTTTAGCCAAAGAATAAAGCAAGTAGAAAAAGATCTCACCTCTTTGAGCTACCGAACTCCACAAAATCTGCGGCCCACACGTAGCCCTTACCGCGCAGTAACAACCGTTCGACCGAAGAGAACCCGACTATCCGAACGCTGCGAAGTAAAGAGAAGTCACGCTTTCTCTCTCTAAAACCAGTCTCCCCACACCTATTGCACGTTTTCTCCAAATGGAGAAGATGAAGTCCCTTTTTGTCTTTTATTCACCTTTTAACTTAATTCCTATTTTGTCCATTCATTTAACTATTCGACTTAAAGGGTCTTTTGGATACTGGGCTTAATCTAACCCATTCATCTTCATCCTCTTCTTAATCATGCAACATGTGTCACATGGGTACATGTGCGCGGATTCTTTGGCTACATCACATGTCTCTACAAGCCGTCATACTAAGACTCAACACCAGACACGCCTGCAACGTGGAAATTCGACTATCTCAATTCGATGAAATTCGACAGTAGCTAGATTTCGCGAGACGATTCCAATGGTGAAGTCCATTTCACTATCCGAGATCTAGAGCAATTTCTGATTTTCAATTAAAATTACCATTTTACCATTTTTCAAAAATTAGATTTTCTGGTTTCACAAATCGTCTCGAAAAATGTGAAAATTTAACCATCTCAGAATCCGATGAAAATCAGCCCGGTTAACTAAACTAGATTTTGTGAGACGAATCCAACTGCTAAGTCCTGCTCGGCCATCCGAGATCTAGAAAATTTCGCATTATAGCGATACAATTTACTCTGCTTTACCATTTTTCAAAAAAATTCAAATTTATCTGGGTTTTACACATGTTGTGAAGCGACCTAAGCCCACTTACCATGTCAAAGCCAGGGGGATCCACCTAAACAGGAGAATCCTAAAGAAAGCCAGGATGTCTTCCCATGGACTAGCTTTAGGGCGGTCTGTTTAGAATTTTAAGTCCCCCAGTCGGCAATCCTACTACCTATAGGAAGTTCGTTATTGATAAGTATACAAAAGCGAAAAATATGCAAAAGATATTTATTAGCGGATTTCCCAGTTTCCAAATCCCTTATTTCCCAAAAAGATTAATCATTAATAAGGAAGAATTAATCCTTGATAAGGAAGAAGATATTTTATCCCTAAGATTAAGAGATTTTATTTCCAAAAATCAGGGAGAGATTCTTGAACCACTTTCTATAAATCAGGAAGATCCCCCACAGGGAGGAGGTAAGTAATTCCAACTGCACGTACTTTTTTCTTCTTCTTCTCCATCTTTTGTTGACTTAATCATTAGAGATGTGGCCAAATTTCACCGTCGTCTGGACGCCATTTTGCAAAGGTTCATATCATACGCTCTATGCTCGCAGGTTCGTATCATCAAGGTAAAAAACAATCGCGCCATTTGTGGGAAACAAACAAAAAGTCTCGTCCACAGGCTGCAAGGGCTTGGCTCTAATGATTATCCATGTGGACGCCCTACTCCTAGGTCCGCTGACAACTCGTCAACTGCTGAATGAGCTGCGGGATGCCCTGCAACCCGACACCACCACGAAACCGCGCAGCTCCCTGGTACGAGCTCTACCTGGGGCCGACAAAACCCGGGTCCCAACAATCAACAATCTAATTATACCGGTCCATGTGCGAGGAAAAAATGGTCACTTGGGCCCATACATCAATACTCACGGTAAATTCCTCATCAACTATATACCAATAGTTCAAGAGTTATAATATTTTAACCAAAACATATATCAAAATTTAAAGTTTTAATACATGTTCTACAAAACGAATACCAAGCCACAACCCTGGGCTTTCTTCTAAAACGCTGCCCCAGTGAGCGTCCTCCCAGACACTCCCCCTCAGACTAAATAGTGATCCCTCTGACAATAAGTGAGCAATGCCCAAGAGGAGATAATTTCAGCTGGGTTACTTCCCACCTAAGGCAGCCATGTCATGGCAGCAAACAATCACACTAAGTAAATACATGATCATACTTGAATGTCTACATGCCAAATCCCATGTCTCGAGTCCTCACCGACTCCCTCACACATGCCTAAGCCAAATGAGAGTAAAAATACAGTTTTCAAACAAAAGCTTTTTGTTTTCGAAAACTTACTACCGAGTTTCGGCAAAATTTATTGGACAACCCTCCGAGGCGAATCTGTTGGATAACCCTCCGAAACAATTCATGGGCCCCTCCGACGTGAATTGTTGGACAATCTCCTAATACAATTCTCCGAAAAATCTTCGGTCGAAATTCCTTTCACAAAAATTTTCGTTTTTGTTTTCTTTTATATCATGCACTCACATCTAATATTCTAGGCTGCCCCAGTGCATATGGAATGCATTATGCCAATTCCAAAATATTCATGCTAGTATATTTTTCATGTACACATTATCATAAATAAATTCACACAATTCATGTTATTCAATTCACAATCAATAACACCCAAAATTACCACACGCTTAATTAACAAATCAAGCAATTTATTTTGAATTACCCAAACCACACAAAATCACACAACAAAATCACGTGGAACAAGCTGAAACCCCTGGCCCAAGACTGCTCACGACCACACAATGTAGATTTCTCCACTCCTAGCTCAAATGTTTCGAGATCCTAATTACGCCAACTGCCCCCTCAAAATATCCCTTAACCATTCATACTCGCCCAAATTAGTTATCAACACAAGGCAGTGAAGATCCTCACCTTCGGAGTCACTTCTGAATCTCCACCAAATTGATGTCCACGCGTAGCCCTCGCCGACGTAGATCGACTTTGCTTCTTGCTTCGTCGAGAACCGAAGGTCCGAACGGCGGGAAATCTAGAGATAAGTCACCCTTTCTCTCTCTAAAATCTGGATCCAGCCCTCACTGCACGTTTTGCTCTTTCCTTTGGAGAACAAAATTATTCCCTTTTGTCTTATACTCATTTAACTTTCCAATAATTCCATCCATGTCCCTTTTAAGGACTTTTTGACATTACTACTTTAATTCTGGGCCTCATTCATCTCCATCATTATCTCTAATCACGAAACACGCGCCACACAGATACGAGATGCGACTTTGTCACATCACATGTCTCTCATGAAGCCGTTTTACGACACCCGACACCTGGTGCCTCGAAAAACGCGAAATTTCACCTGGTCTTAATTCGACGAAATTCGACGCCGATAGCCTGGGGATTGGCGGCGCGATTCCAACTACAAGCCTGTTTCGTCATCCGAGATCTAAAAAAAATATCTGGATTTTAATCGAAATTACCATTTTACCCTTTTTCGTAAAAATCGAATTTTCCCCGAGTTTTACATTCTCCTCCCGGGGTACACCTCAGCACCAAATTCCAATTTCCGAAAATGGCAAAATCAGAATTTCGGTTACAAAATCAGAATTTCTACTAAAATCCCAAATTTATTCTCCTCCGATCTCTGGATGACAAAACTGATTTCACCGTTGGAACTGCCTCGTGAAGTAACTAGCACGTAAAATTTAGTAGAATCTAGGATAGTCGAAGTTGGCACTGCCGAGGGCATTGCAGCGCTTCTCGCAATCGTAAACAAATTTCGATGTGACGAAAGTCACATATAATATGTACTCATGTGCCATAAGTGGTATGAGTAGAGAAATGGATGAAACTGACACGAACAAATACGAATGTCAAACCTGAAAAGAGACATAATACCATTTCGAAATCATGTTCTCACAAAAGCATAAAATCACAACACTGTCTCTCCCCAGTTAAAAGCCACAAACAAAACGTGAATCGAGGGAAAAAATCAATAGTAGCTAAAAACTGAAGTTTTTTTTGTAGAGAGCGAAGCTTTTCTTCTAGAAGATCTGGGCGATCCGACCGCCTAGCCTTTCGACAAGAAGGAAAGCCGTCTACGCGGAGCGGCTACGCCAAGTGGACATCTGATTTGAGGAGTTTCTCACAAACTTCCTCGGCGTAGGGGCTCCTACTCGGGTTTTATTCTCGCTTAAGAGTTATGTTAATGTTTGAGTCAATGAGGCCGTGAGGGCCGCTTTGACTTGCCTCTCAAATCTGAACCGAGGTGTTAGATTTTGAAACTCCATGTGGACAAACCCGCGGATCAAGGCTCCACGGGCTGTTTGGAGTGCCATGGTGAATTTTGTGCTATGATGTGTATAAGGTCGGAATCGACCGAGAAATACGGGTTCACAAAGTGAACCGATAATTTGTGTTTTGATAGGAACAGTAACCGAGGGTTTTACTGTTCCTGAAACAGTGATCACAAAATAATTTTTGTGAAATAATGTGTTTGGTTGAGTAATTCAAATCGAATCGCTCGTGTTTGATCATTAGCCAGCTAATTTTGATGTGATGAAATGCGTAATTACATAACATGATCGTGTGATTGAATTTTATGTAAATATATGCGTGTTTATATATTTCGTGTGACGTAATTTGTAATGGAATTGGCATCGTGCATTCGTATGCAGAGCACCCTAGGATGATAGGGTGAGCCCTTTGTGAGATGAGTCTGAGAAAAATGGGTTCGGAGGGTTGTCTAAAGTAGTAATTGTTATCGATTGGTCATACCAAAAATATCAATCGTCGGAGGCGGCCCAGATTGATATCCATCGGAGGGTGATCCGTAAATAATATCAATCATTGTAAACGACCCAATTGATATATACACATGGTTGTCCACAAACGATAAACATAATAATGCTCATACGAGGCTTAGGCGAGTGTGAAGTCGATGAGACTTCGGGTATGAGATGGTCGATTAGGCGTTCGAAGTAGGATCGTACGTTTGCTTGAATGTGTGTTTATTTTGGGCATTCTTGGCTATGACTTAGGTGGAGAATGGCATTAGGAGTGATTCGGCTCTTGTACTAGCTCCTGCACAATGAGGATGTTATTTTTTACGGTACGGGAGCGTGCGGGGCGTGATCCTAGGAACGGGAGGTTTAAAAGAGCGGTTGTGGGCACAGGTTATGATAGCTGTGCAGTAGTAAATTGTTTTAATTTTAATATATGTTGTATAAGAAATAAAGTGGAACTCTTGAACTATGGTTGGATAATTGGATATACACGGTATTATAGTATTGGTTTATGACTAAGTAGCCGTTTTAATCATAGGCTGTTATATTAGATTGTTGGGGCGAGGTTTTATCACGGGTTTTGTATTTTAGTAGAGCTCCCGTACAAGAGAGACCGTGGAATTTTCGTGAAAAATGTCGGGTCACGGAACATTCAGTAGCGGAGTTGACGGGTGATCAACGGACCCGGGTTTGGGGCTTCCACGACTTGGTGTATATATATTTTTCTCGTTTCTCAATAAGCAAATAAATTGCTTACAAAATTTATTTGGTTGTAAAAAGTGAATAATTTTCTAAGGTTTCTGATTAATAAGTGAAGAAAATTGAATAAAATAAATTTTATAAATTTATTTGAGTATTCTAAAAAAATTAAATCAGTATATTTTTTTTTTGTGTATCTTCTAGTAGTGAAGAAATGAAAAAAAAAAAAAAAAAAAAAAAAAATATATACTATGTTTTAGAATTTATTTTTCCAATAACATGTTAAAAAAAAAAAAAAAAAAAAAAATGTATATATGTAATTATTTTTTTTTGGTGATTTTCCAGCAGCTTAAAAGAAAAAATGCCGAAAGTGCGTGACAGTTTGGAGCTCTTGATTGTCTTGTGAAATTTTTTATTTTTTTTTGTGTTGCAACCTTGCAATTGTATTGCAAGAGAGAGGGCTGAAAAAAAATTGTATTGCAATACACTATATTGTATTGCAGAGAAGGAGGCTTGAGGGCTAAGTTTGTATTGCAATACTATATTGTATTGTGATTTAGAGGAAGGGGTTAGATTGTATTGCAGCATGAGGAAGTGTATTGCAATAGGAGGGCTTAAGGAGGAATTGTATTGCAAATAGGCTGGAATTGTATTGCAAGACAACAAGAAATTTCTTCGGAAGTGTTGTAATTGTGTATTATGACCCTTGATGTCAGTGAGCGATAATCAATGAAACGTGTCGATTAAGCGTTATTTGTGAGCGTTAAATTTTGAATTTTTTTTTTTTTTGAAAAATAAATAAATAGGACAAATTTTAGAAAAATAAAATTTTTCAAAAATGAAATTTTGTTTGCTAAAAATGTTTAAATGTGGAATTAGTGCCTTGCATTGCACGTAAATACGGGGACTTGGTGTATACTGCTTGTATTCTATGCCTGAATAGTGCCACCGGGGCTGCATTTACACCCTTTGATATACGTAATTAATGTTGCATGTTTTGATTGCGTGATTTTATGTTTAAAATTGCGTGGAAGGACATATACACGGTATGATGTATATGGGAATTATGATTGCGCGATTGTTGTGTAGGAAATTATATGCATGGTGTAATGCGTATAGGAAAAAGGGTAAATGCTAGGTGCAAGGAACTGCTGACCTTAGGGATTTGGATAACGAAATGAACAAGAAAGCTTATAATTTTATTGAAATAGATGAATTGAGTGGTTGAAATTTAGCGCCACTTAGGAAATGAACGGGTCAGTTCATGGTTGTCAAGTTTATTAGTAATTGGCATGTGCATTGCTAGTTAGACTGAAATGAAAATTAAATTATTCTTGTTGCCATTGGAAATATGTAGATGGCTAGTTGAGGGACGAGAGGGGCGTGGCGTCTGCAGTGCTGGTCGAGGCACCACCGGTGTTGATCGCAGTACTGGTATGGGAAGTATTGCGCGTTTGTTATCGCGAGGCTAGCGTGGCAGGTAGTAGGAAGGTCTAGTAACCTCCGAGTTTAGGGCGCATCATCCTCAGGCATTCAGCACGGGGAGGGGCAGGTGGTGTGACCATTGGTTATCTGAGGATCGAGAAGGTGTTAGAGGCTATGGAGATTATCGACCTTTACCCGAGTTAGGCGAGGCGTGTTCAATTTGAAGTGAAGCTTAGTATGGTGGAAATGGGCAGGACACTCCTAAAGACTTTAGGAGCCTTGAGTATGTGAGAGTTCTCTCCTAGGGATTAGGGAGAGAATAGGTATGATATGTCGCGTTTGTGAGTTAGAGATCTCGGGGACTCTACTCACGTGTGGACTTCCGAGATCATGGACATGTCGAGTTCGATGTCATCTTTGAGGATGGATTAGCGGACGGCTTACAAGGTCGTTATCGATTGTGAGCGTAGGAGATTCTGCTTTATCGCGAGACGGTACTCGTTGGCTGGTATTTCGGGGCCAGGCATGATATTTTTGCCCCCGAGGCGGTATACGAGTCAGTGTCGAGGGGCGGTTAGCGGGTTGGCTAGCGGACCTTACCTGAAGGACGGAGGCCAGGACTTGGATCTACCTCGATTGGTATGCAGTATGTGGATGTTTTTCGGATAGGTTACTTGGACTACCTCCACGGAGGTTGTAGACTTGATGTTGGGTTACGCTACAGTGCTACGCCATGTCTATGACTTCGCCAGGATGGCACGGTTGAGTTGCGGGAACTCGAGTCGATTAATTAGCTATTGGACAAGGGTTCATTGAAGCGAAACGCCTTCACCATGGGGCGCTACGGTTCTATTTGCGAAGAAGGGCAAGACGCCGATTGTGTGACTACGGTGATTGAGCGAGTTACGATCAGGAATCGGGGTACCCATTGCAGAAAGTTGTTGATTTATTTGTCGGTTGAGAGAGCCACGAGTCCACTCAAGATAGACCTTCATGGCAATTTACCATCAGCGAGGGTTTAGGAGATGAATGTCCTAAGATAGCGTTTGGGGACCGCGTTATGGGCACTTTGAGTTTACGGTGATGCCCTTTGGATTGACAGTGCGCCCGACGCATTCATGGATCAGCCATAGGGTATTCGACCTTATCTAGATCAATTTGTCGTGGTCTTCGTGGATGACATCTTGATCTACTCCCAGTCAGGGTGGGAGCATGAGTGTCCTTTGGAGGATTGTTTCACGAGTTGTTGAAGACCATCGGTACTGCGTCGAGTTCAGTAAGTCTGCGGTTTTGGCTTATTGAGGTGAGATTTTTGGGACACATGGTGTCAGCATCGGGTGTCAGTCGACCCAGAGAAGGTTGAGGCAGTGATGAGTTGGGAGGCCAAGTGCCAATCTTCGAGATCACGTAGTTTCTTGGGATTGGTGGGTATTAAGGGTCGAGAATGGTGAAGTTGTCCATTCGGGGTAGGATGTGGGACTTCGCCTACGGGACGGGGACTCCGTGGTTGGAACGACCACGACCATAGAGAGAGGGTCGAGGATGCTCGAAACACTTTCGGGATCTGGTGTTGGTAGCAGAGGGAGGATCGACCTTCTTCTAGTTCGAGGAAGGGTGAGGCTTACGCTTCACCGGTTTGGGTTGGGGCCCGGGATTGGGCATGTGGTGGGTTGCCCCAAAACCGGGGATCCCCGAGACTTTTGGGACGGCGGTCCGGTTAACAAAATAGGAAGTATCGGTTCATTCCTCCACACCTAGTACGGTCAAAGGGCAGGTTTTAGGTTGAGTTGCTATCACGACGCTGTGAGATAGACGGAGGGCAGAGTGTGGGTGATCGGGGGCCAGATCAGAGTTCTTGGCGGCGGAGGCGTAGTGGACCTTAGGGTGGTAGACATATTGGTTGATGTCAAAGCGGTCGTGCCACGGTAGGGTGATGGGAATCAACAAAAATTTATATCCTAAGTTCCTCTACTGCAGTAGTCGAAGCTGCTGCGGTATAGCGGTCTGGGTCGAGCACGGGGATGGGTTTTCTGCCATCCTGAATGATTTGAGTGAAATCAAAATTGTTGAATTAAATTTGGATTTTAAAAGGCTTGGTAAGCAGGGGAGTTGATGGTTCTTGGAAAAGCTGGAAATTTAAATAAATAAAATGTAAAATAGAAGCTCCTTAGGCAGTGGGCCCTTCAGTTTAAGATCCTAGGCTGGCGAGAGGTCGGGTTAATTTCCTCTGATAGAAGATATATAGTCATCTCCCGAACCGGATCTTCATTTGGCATTAAAACCTAAGCCTAATAATTTTCCTTTTTTGATGAAAGCATTTATTTAACATTTATGGTTCCTAGGTGAATCTGTTTTGACTCATCCTCTGATGATTCGTAAAGGTAACTAATGAATCTCGGTGGATCTAATAATAGCATCGAACTAAAGATTACCAAGTATTGATCAAAAGTGGATGCCTTATCTGAGTGAAACCTAACCCCTTAACCTGCTATCGGTGGCTAGTAAAGAAGCGACTAATGGATATTAATTAATGTCCCAAGCTAAATACTAAACCTAAAAGCTTGCCAGTATTAGCTTCACATCAAAGAGCTTTAAACCTAGAAATGAAAATTTGGGAACCAAAATGACAAAACTGCGACATAATAGCAGTGGAACCACCGGCCCCAAGGTCTCACCCGGCCGACCCCTTTTATGAAAGTGGTTTTAGTCGCTTATCCTCCAAGTTGTCATCCTTGGAAGGTGTTTGGCAACCAAGAAAGGGAGAGAAAATTAGAGAAAGAGAAAACTAGAAGATCTTGTATGTCTTGAAAAGAGAAAGTTACAGGGTTACAAACATAAGGTGGCTTGTAGCCAGCGAGTAATGAAAATACAAGAAAGCCTAACATTTTGGCTAATACAAGGGACAAGTAGTATACACCAAAATGAAGTCGGTTGGCATTAATTACAAAAAGATGACAAGGCAGGCAATTTCGCTATGCACAACAATTTTTGCTATGTAGCGAAAATTTCGCTAGATAGCGAAAATTTCGCTAGGTAAGCGAAAGTACTACGAGAAGATAATCGGAGAATTTAAGCTATGCCTTGCCAATTTCGCTGCTAGCGAAATTTAGCTGGCTGCGAAGTTAAAGTCGCGAGGTGAGATTTCGCTATCAGCGATAATTTCGCTAGCTAGCTGAAATTCTGAGATAACGAGTGAAATTTCGCTATCCTTGATAATTTCCATAGCCTAGTGAGAAAATCGAGGTTTTCTCCTGTTACAGCCATTAGTACTTTATTCTGCTTTAACCTCTTCCATTTCTTCTGCTTCATTTTCTTCTATTTTCTTCTCTTCTTTCTCTTCTAGTCCACAGTCTATGATGTTGAGTTTGACTCGAATTCTTAGGTGCTTGGATCGACTCATGATGTTGTATGATTAGCTACATAAAAAGCGCAAAAATTGCCACAAAATGCGTCGGAGTAGAATAGTAGGGACATGTATGTAGAATTGGGTTAATTATAACAGGTAGTTGCACAAAAAACGCTTAAAACCCTATTAAAAAATAGGGTTTCAAAATAGCACTTTTGGGCTGCTTAATCACACCCCCCCAACTTCCCTACACATTGCTAGTCCCTTAGCAATGAAAGAAAGAAAGAAAGAGAGAACATAAATGATAGCAAATAGTATGCACAAAAATGGTATTTCAAAGGTTGTGGAAAATATTAATTTAGTAAGAATCATCAATGCCGTGTCCAATAACTATCATGAGAGAATAGAATACCATCTGAAATTGAGTATCAAAAAGAGTCTCATCTCGATGAATCAACCAGAAACTTCTGAAATCTAAGTGTTTATTTGATCGACTCTCAACAATAAGCGAGTCAAAGCGCCTCCCTCCCCAACCTAGATACCACGACCTAGAATGTTAACCAACCTAAATAGATCGGGACCCACCTCTTATTCCACGAATTCCTTTTGCGTTGTAAGTTGCAATGCTGAGAATGGAAACCTCTCACCAAAGTCCATGTAACGAGGATCTGGTGACCCAGCAATTAAGGTTTAGGGGCGCAGAAGTCATAAGGATCTTTCAACCACAAACTCTTCGGGTTTCACCCGGACTTGAATGATTTGAGACTCCAGCGCACACAACTTGCTAAACTCCACCCCATCCACCCATGTAGCGAACACTAGAGTCGACTTGACCGGTGAGGTTTAGGACACTTAGGGCTTTAAGGCTTTCTCCATATACCCCCTCGGACCGTGCTGGGGTTCTTCAAGGCAAAAGCATTGCAATTTTATTCTTTTTCTTTTTCTTTTTCATTTCTTTTTCTTTTTCTAGATTTTCTTCTTTTTCTTTTCCACCGGTCCTTAACCTATTAAGGTGGTCAATGAAACTAGGGTAGGTTATGCAAAGTAAAGGAGGGTGCCTGATTTTTCGATCTATCAATGAAATCTAATGTGCTTTGTGTGTAGTTAGCTAAAGGTGGAAGAAAAGGTCGAAATCAATAAGAATTCCAGCTAATCATTCACTCAGCTAAGCATGGAACCAATCTAACATCAATAGGGTGGACGACTTCAATTTTTCAAACCACACGAGGTTGTGAAACCATAAAGAATTTTGATTACTAAATGGGTCCGATTTTGAAAAGTAGGCTGTTTAATATATGACTTTATAGAAAGAACCGACAAGCCACTAAACATCACCAAAATGGGCTTGAACAAAGCTGATAACAAAAACATAAATACAAATCCACTTCCTTTACTAACTCTCCCCCGACGGAAACATCTCGGTGTCAGAAATAGGGCTCGAGAATGGAAAATTAGAAGGAAGTGTTACCTCCATGATGAGATGTGATCATTTGCTGGATAGGAAGCTTCTAAGCTTTCCATCGACACCTTATTCACTCAGTTTGAGCTTCAAATAAACAAGTTAGGAGAAGAAAAGAGGAAAAAGTGATCAATTGGACCATTTTAGAGTACGCTCATATGTCTCTCAAAAATGTTAACTTTCCCAGCCATATTTGGATTCTCTACGCTCTAAGCTTTATGTACCAAGAGCACAAAAAGCAGAGTTCGGATGAAGGGTTATGGCGAAACAAGAATTAGAGAGAGTGACCTTAGGCATGTGAAAATTGCAGCTATTGTGAAAATTCGCTAGTAGCAAGAAAATTGTTTATTCATTAAGTTCACGAAAATTTATTTATGTCTAATATGAAAAATTTTAAATATATATATATTTTTAAAATTAAATAAAATAATTAATAATTAAAAATAAAAATAAAAATAATAAAATAATAAAATAAAAAAACATTTGTTTTTTCTTTTTTTTTTTTCAAAAAAAAAAAAAATTTACTATATATATATATATATATATATATATATATATATATATATATATATATATATATAAAAAAGCAATTTTTTTCAAATTTTTTTATATATATATATAATAAAAAAGTTAAAAAAATTAACCTTATATATATATATATATATATATATATATATATATATATATATATATATATATATATATATATATATATATATATATATATATATATAAAACATACCTGATGTTCATGTTATTTATTTTTATTATATATATATATATATATATATATATATATATATATAATAAAAATAATAACATGAACTGTTGTGCATGTTTTTTGGGCATGTGAGGAAGCGTGATTTTATTTAGAATTTGGAATTCGTAAACTTGTTCTAGCGAAATTTTCATTCCATTGTCTCCTTTAGCTAAGCTAGCGAGGCCCCAAGCTAACCAGCGAAAATTCCATATATAAGCGAATTTTAGCTATAATTGCGGAAATTTTCGTAGTGCGAAAAATTCTGCCTTTCTGCTATTTGCTCATTTTCAATCAGGCTTCCAAAATTTGCACAAAAGCTACAAAATTAATAAGAAAAAATTGCGAGAAAGTAAAATTAATCTAAAAACATAAATTAACTAAAATTAAAAAGAAAATCTAAAAAAGAAAATTAACAAAAATCAAGATAAATACGATAAAATAACATAAGACAAGAAAAATTAAAGCAAAAAGTGGGGAGCTTAGAAATGCCTAGGTTGGGATATCCCAATCCGAGAAACAGACACGAACCATCCACTATGCCATGCGGTATGCGATTTGCCATCTTGTTTGAGGTAGTGGCAAAATCGAGCAATGTACTAGCTTCTTAAATTACATGGTGACAGGTCAGGTTGGACTCTTCAGGGCCGGGTGTTGCGGGGGCTTGGTTTTGCGGTGGGGCGGTGTGTACGCGGTGGGGTATTTTGGGGTTGGGCGTGTACTAGGATTCAACTTCATGGGGATTGGTTGAAGGATGAGTTCTTGGGGCTCTTTCCTGGTTCCTTCCCGTACTTTCCTCGCTGACAAAGCGATAATGGTTTCCCATGTAGACTGATGTTGGCGCGTCCCGAGGGTTTCAATAATAGGTCTTCTTGACCTTGCTCCTCCACCATGGTGTCATAGGCACTCTTCCTCTTGACTCTCCTCCTCTGGATGATCAAGATGCTGGGCATGCTTTGAAATGGAGTGCTGCGGTTGTCGATTTACGCTCCATTTCATGGAAGTCCATCAATTCTCTTGTTTACATTGTTTTCCATAGTGTCAATTTTTTGACTTAATTGAGCATTGATTTTCTTTTGCTCTTCCACAACATCACCCACCAGTTTGGTAAGGTCCAGAATGGCCTGCTCAATAGGAAAAATTAATTGTGGTGGTTGTGGTGGCTGAGGTTGAATATCTTTGTGGAGGAGCACCATGTAGGAGGGTGCACTCATCGATAGTCTGTAATCCCTCATGGTCTAGGTGGGGTTTAGTTCTCTCCCGGGGTTCTTGATTTTGCCATGCGAGGTTCCTATAGTCCCTCATTTGTCATATATTCCCTAGGATTACTCTCCCCGGCGTGTTGCTCTTCATGTGGGGTTCCATTTTCTCGGTCGATTTTCCAGAACTGAACTACTTGCCTTGGAATTTTTTGATCCTTGTGGATTCTGCGAAGCGGGGCAACTAACGATCTACTTGACAACTTTTTTTATATGAAATGAATAGAAAATGACAGTAAAATATAAAGCAATTCACCGGTACTTGTGATGAGGATCACAGAGTGTTTCACCCCATTCGTCAAATGCACTTAGGCACCATCCCCGACAACGACGCCATTTGATTCGTGCCACAGTAGGGTGATCAGGAATCAACAAAATTTATATCCTAAGTTCCTCCCTCTTTGCCGTAGACCAGAAACTCTTGTGATATAATGGTCTAGGGTCGAACACAAGGATGGAGTTTTTCTTCGTACAAATGATTTGAGTGAAATCAAAATTGGTGAGTTAAATTGGATTTTAAGGCTTGGTAAAAGCAGGGGGTTGATGGTTGGAAGCGAAATTTAAATGAAATAAAATGTAAATAGAACTCCTTGAAGGCGTGGGCCCGCTGAGTTTAAGATCCTAGGCTGGCGAGGTCCCGGGGTTAATTTCCTGCGTGAGAAGATGACATATAGTCATCTCGAGCCAGGATCTTCATTTGGCATTAAAACCTAAACCTAATAGTGCCTCCTTTTGATAGAAGCATTTATTTAACATTTGTGTTCCTCACAATTGAAAATCTCTGTTTGACTCATCCTACAATGATTCGTAAGGGTAACTAATGAGATCTCGATTGGATCTAATAATAAGCATCCCACTTGAACCTTTAAAAAGATTACCAAGTATTGATCAAGAAGTGGATGCACATACGGTGAAACCCTAACCCCTTAACCTACCTCGGTGGCTCGTGAAGCGACTAATGGATATTAATTATTATCCTAAAGCTAAGAGGAATACACTAAACCCTAAAAAGCTTGCCAGAAGTATTGGCCAAGAAAGCGTCAAAAGCTTTAACCTAGAAATGAGAAAATTTAGAAACCAAAATGACAAAACTGCATGAACGATTGGAACCACCGGCCCGACTTAAAGTCTCACCGGCCTTTTACTTCAAGAAGGAAGTGGTTTCAACGCTCATCCTCCAAGTTGTCATCCTTGGAGGGTGTTTGGCAGCTCATGAAAGGGAGAAAATGAGAAAAGAGAGAAAACTAGAAGATGAGCGTATGTACTAAAAAGAGAAAGTTAGGGTTACAAACTTATAAGGTGAAAGCATATAGCTAACCTAAATGTGTGAAAAATACAAAAAGCCTAACATTTTTGGCTAATACAAAAGGGACAAGTAAGTAATACCAAAATGAAGTCGGTTGGCATTAATTGAAGATGAGCGAAGCGATTTATTTATGCTGATTTTCGCTATGTGGCGAAAATTTCGCTGGAATCGCGGTTATGGAAATAGCGAAATTGCACGAGAGATAGCGAATCGAGAGAATTGCTATGCCTTTGCTTAATCTCGCTAACTAGCCCGAAATTTAAGCTGGCTGCGAAATTCTGAGATAGCGAGTGAGAAATTTCGTTGTCGTGATAATTTAGCCCAGCTAGCGAAACCGCGAAGAATAGCGAGTGAAATTCGTATCAACGGTGAATCCATTAGCCTGGCGAAAAAATCCGAGGTTTTCTCTAGCGACTCTTTGTTCCGTGGCCTTTGTTCTGCTGCTTCTCTTCCATTTTCTTCTGCTTCATTTTCTTACATTTTCTTCTCTTCTTTCCTTCTAGTCTACGTTACATGATGGTGGGTTTGACTGAATTCTTCGATCTTTGGATCGAGCTTCAACAATGTTGGCATGATTAGCTCGCAAAGCGCAAAGTACAAATGCACGATCAGTAGAATAGTAGGGACCTTAATATATAAATTGGGTTAATTATAACAATTAGTACCACAGCGCTTAAAACATTAAAATAGGGTTCAAAAATAGCACTTTTTTGGGCACTAATCAAGCTTGATAGATGAGTTAATGACCATCGGGTTGTCAGCAATTGGGACCTTAGGGTTGTCATGCCCGACATGACCTTGGATTTGGGCTTAGAGGTTAAGGCCTTTAGAAACTAAGGCTGTGTTCTTCCTAAATGTAGGGTGAGAGTTGACCTGATAGGTCGGGATTATAAGTGAGAGATCTCTAAGATTCTGCTCATGGTGGACCCCGGGATTAGGTGTCACGGTATGGCGTATTGTTCGTGTGCCGCGGCCAACATCGGCGTTGAGTTGGGTGTGGGTGCACGGTATGGTCATTCACCACTCTTGGTGAGTGTGGAGTTGAGTTGTCTTTAGGGTATGTCGATGAAGACTCGTAGTTCGATTCAGAAAATGAGAGTAATTAAAGTGTGTTGATAAAAAAGCAAAGGAACCGTTAATCCTAGGTGAGAATCACCCAGGTTAGGGTGTAAGAGAATACACGAGGAGATATCCTAGATTTAGTGTGAAAGTAGAGAGGCTTTCAGTATAGTAGAAAGTTATGTTAATCGAAGATGAAAACACATGGGTCGAGGTTGTCATATGTAGACTTAGAGTTTGGAGTGTTAAGTCGGGGTATTTCGAGATTTGGGATACCCCTTTGGAAGTGCATTTGGGTGTCGTTGAGTGGCAAGGAGCTCGGTATATGGATGTCATACGTGACATGAACTAGGATTGTGGACTAATGGATTATTTGCGGTGTGACCTTAGGAAGGTCGGCGTTTACACAAAGTAGGGTTGTGTGTGAGGTTACGTTGTGTGGATTATGCTCTGGTGTTAGAGGACACGAGCATACGTCTTGGATCATAAGAGTAGAGGAGCACTTGCCTTAGTGGGATCGCCTACAATACTTGATTATCGGGCGAGTACGAGATGGCACCATATGAGGCATTGTATGGGGCCGCCAGACCAGATTATGTTGGACCGAGATGGGAGAGAGTTCGTCGGGTCGAATCCGATTAGAACACCTCGGAGGAAGGTGAGGCTTGATGCGGCGTCTTCTCACGTTTCAGGCAGGAAGAAGAGCTATGCGGATGCGGCGTCGACCGCGAGTTCGAGGTTGGGGATCATGTCTTCTTGAAGGTGATGCTGGGAGGAGTGGTCGGGTGCCCTTGGCGTGAGTTATCCTTCGGGGTTTGGTGGACCTTCGGGATACTTTCGAGGGAGGATGGGCATTGTAGTGTGCCGGTTGGGCGTTGCCGTACGACACATGTCGGGTGTCGAGGTGTTTCACGTCCGGGTATGGGAAGTATACTCTAGATCGACTCATGTTGTGGATTGAGACAGTAGAGATTGACAGCGATGGGACCTTTGAGGGACCGTGTATTTTGGATAGCGGGTGATCGGGTTTGCGACGCGGGCTAGTGAAATTTGAATGAGTCTTATGGCGATCTTGTGGAGTGGAGGAGTCGCATTAGGAGGGCGCGAGGATTACGATGTGGGCCACCTACCCCTTCTTGTTTAGGGATGAAGGTACGTGGTTTAGTCGTTTAAGAATTAAATGACTGTTTACATGCATGATATAGTATACGTTGCATATGCATGTGAGTGATTGTGATTGTCCTGAATTTCGGGACGAAATTCCTTTAAGAGAGGAAGAATGTAAGGCACCGAGAAATTCAATTTCACGGAAAAAGAGGCAAAATCGTAATTTCGGTTACAATTGTAATTTTAGGTTAAAAATCAAAAATTTATTATGGATCTCGGATGGCGAAAGCAATTTTACCGTTGAATCGATGCATGAATCGTTGCCAGTAAATTTACCATTAGAATTGGCGTCGGAGTTGGCGCGTTTTCGAGGCATCGCGTTTGGTCTTGTCAAAAACAAATTTCGATGTGTGAAAGTCACATGTAACACATGTACTCATGTGTGCCGCCAAGTGGTATGAGTAGAGAAATGATGAAAATGGGTGGGCATTTGAAATAGTGTCGGATATTTAAAGCGTTGAAAGGGACATAATAGTCATTTTGGAAATTGTTTAAGTCGCAATTAAAATTGTCAATAGTTGTCTTCCCCAAAGTTAAAAGCAAAACAAAATGTGAATTGAGGGAAAAAAATCGACAGTAGCCAAAAATGGAGTTTTTTTGGGAGTGAAGCTTATCTGAAGATCGAGAGGCGATCAATGAGTCGCGGTTTTTGGGACCGAGGAAAAGGAAAGATTTGCTCTACGCGGAGCGGGCTACGCGTGGACACCGGATTTGAGGAGTTTTGACAAACTCCTTGAGGTAGGGGTTTCCCCCTACTTGGGTTTTATTCTTTGTTTAAGAGCTATGTTAATGTTTGAGTTGAATGAGGCCGTGAGGGGCCGTTTGATCGGTTCCAAATCTTGGAACCGAGGTGTTAGATTTTTGAAACCCATGTGGACAGTCGTGACTGTCCACACTGAGGCTGTTGGAGTGCCATGGTGAAATGTGTGCTATGGGTGGAAAGTTGTACTCCATGATCGGCCGTGTGCCGTAGCCTTTAGACTCTCTTCGAAAGTGCGCCATAAACCTCGGGTCTCTATCGGAACACTATGGATACTAGTACTCCATGTAGTGGGACTATCTCGAATGTGGCCGGCGGGAATCTCCAATGAAGGTCATCGGCATGGCTAGAAAATGTGCCGACCGTGAGCAGGTCCTTATCGCCCCATACGCATCATGTCCTTTGCGGTGTCCGTAGTGAGTGGGTCGAAAAATCCATCGTGACGTCTCACACTTCCACTCGAGCCACCTCCGATGGTACGAGTAGCCTGCGGCATGTCGGTGCTCCAGCGCCTTTGCGACACGTGAGACATCGTCGAACAAAGTCCTACGATGTCTCTTCATCCCTCTCCCGGTAGTATTGGCGGCGAAAGATCACGAGTACATCTTCGTGCCACCCTGGGTGTGACAAATCGACAGTAAACTCCACGAGAATCTCATCTCAGGCTCGGTCAGGCGGGAACCACTACCCCGTCCTCTATGAGCTACCGTACGCGTGGGCGGTCGACCCTCGTCACTGTGCACGATGTACTCGATTTTGATGGACACTATCTCCAGCGTCCTGCCCACAGGACTCGATCGCCTTCCAGCGAGGCGGTGTAGCCGCTAAACTCCTAGCATTGCCCTGAGCACGCTCAGCGTGCGTGGTCAGCGTCCCCACGGTCTCGGCGTCCGCCGCTCCGAGCTATGGCGTACTCCCAGTGACTTCGGTGGCGCATCAGCCACCATTTGCCTTCCGGATGGTATGCAAAGTGAAGTCGTAATCTGCAGGAACGACATCCATCTGCGTTGCCTCATGTTGGTCGCTACATTAATATACTTAGGGCGTTTATGGTACAGTACACGCCAGACTCCTCGCCATATAAGTAGTGGCGCCAAATCTTCAAGGCGAAGACTACGGCCGCCAACTCCATATCTTGTGTGGGGTAATTCTGCTCATGATTCTTCAACTGACGAGAACCATAAGCTACTACCCTCCCAGACTACATCAAAACACATCCCAGTTCGGCCCTCGAGGCATCAAAATACACTATGTACCCCTATCCCCTGTCCGAGACTATCAAGATAAGAGCTGAAGTAAGTCTCCTCTTCAACTCTTGGAATGCCTCCTCGCATCAGTCATCCCAATCAAACTTATTTCCCTTGGGTTAATCTCGTCATAGGTGCGCTAATAAGAGAAATCCTCAATGAATCTCTGTAGTACCGACCAATCCCAGAAACTACGTATCTCGAAGACTAACTTTGTACTCTCTAACTCATAGGCCTCGACCTTCTGGGTCCGACCGCCCGATGACACCACGTGAAAATCTCACCTCGATGTGGCTTCATGTTCTTGAACTTGGCGTCTGACTGATGGTCTCTCAACAACTGTATAACAATCCTCAAGTGATACTAATGCTCCCACTCTGACTGGGAGTAGATCAAAATGTCCTCCACGAAGACTACGACAAACTGATCTAGATAGGATTAGAATACCCTATGCATGAGGTCCATGAATGTTGTTAGCACGTCGTCGATCAAAGAGGCATCCTTTGTAAACTCAAAGTGCCCATGCTTGATGTCTGAGCATTTGTCTTGGATATCTGTCTCCCTAACCCTCAGTGATAGTAGCTTCGAGTGAGAGAGGTCTATGTAGAGTGGGCCTCGCGCTCCTCTCGGCTGATCAAGCGAGTCATCAATCTCGTGATGGAGTAAGATTCTTGATGTATTTTGTTCAGTACACAATAATCAATGCAGATTGAAGGGTCTTGTCCTTGCTTCTTATGAAATGAAGCCATTTATGGTGAAATTAACCGATCTAATGAACCCTTGTCCGATGGCTCATGTAGTTGGACTGCGAGTTCCTGACTTCGACTGGTGCCGTCTATGTGAGTCATGAGATGGGCGAGTACCATGGTGTAACTTCGTCACGAAGTGCAACCCTCTGCGGAGGCAATCCCGGTAGCTAAATCACGAAAAAACGTCCTCGTAGTAACAAACTACTCGAGGTAGATCTGAAGTCGGTCTCACCTCGTCCTGCAGAGTGAGCTTTATACAGCCAACCATTATTATCTGACACTTGGACTGTTTGCTTTATGCAGGCGAAATATCATCTTGTCCTTGAAATACAACACGAGTGCGAGTCCTACGTGTGGCGAGTAGCCTCCTGCGCTCTGTCGATGTAAATATGGGTATCGTGATCCATCCCAAAGGATGACTTGAGCTTTAGTCATGGCCCTCGGGTCCCTTTGTGAATAGATCCACAGGATCTCGGCATGACTGACATATCATCCCTATCCTCGCCCTAATCCCTAAGGGAGAACTCACATACAAGGGCTTCTCGAAGGCCTCAACCTCTATGCCCAACTCCTATCCTGGCCCGATGCGGCCCGATGAATGAATCTGGCTACGAGAATCAAATAACACTCTTGCCCGTGGCGTGGCTTGTGCCTTGTATAATGGTGTGCGCTAACTTCGGCGGTGGTGTGATGCGCGTAGACACGCCCCAGACCCTTGGCGTCCACGCACGTAGGCCTCGTCCTCTTCTCGACCCACTGCTAGCCTCTACGGCTGTGTAGCGGGGAGAGTGCCCGTACGACTCCGGAGCGTCGGCTCCCTCGCTTTTGTCTTGAAAATTTGTGGAGAATGGCGTATCCTCTCTTGTCCTATAGGTATTTGAGGCTATGTTTGTCCGAAACCACAGGATCCACGTCTGCGGGGCCCGATCCCTCTCCCCTCCTTATGTAAGACTGCGCGTAGGCGCACCATCTGCCAACTGGTAGCAGCTCGATGCAATCATTTGGCTCGGATGGCCGCAATCTTGGAACCCTCGTGAACTAGAAGCCTTCTTTTTCTGTTTGGCGACTCTCCTTCCTCTTACTATTGCTTCCGCATTGATTACTTTCACGTGCATCATCGATCTCTCTCTCTATGGTCAGGGCCATGCCAACCATAGAGTCCTCCCGTGTCTTAATAGTAGTCCTACTGATCACGCACCGAATCAGACTGACTTTAGTCCATTCTCGAATCTCCCCCGATCACTTGGCCGTATCCGTTGGCCAAGTAGTCATCGGCAAAATGGGCTAGCTCGAGTGAATCTAGCCACATGCTGTCTGGTCATGATGTCTGCTTCAGCTCTAGGAACTCCCGGATCCTTCGCGTGGCGAGTGTCAGGAAAATACTTGCTTGAAAAGATCATGGAACTGCAGTATCATTGCTCACAGATCTCTAAAGTCTTTGTCCAGTTCCACCGTATTTTATTGCCTCGCCTCTGGATTGGAATGTAGCTAGTCGGTCTGGTGGGTAATAGGAGGTAATCTCCCAGCCTCGAAACACCTTCTCGACACATGACAGTAGTGCGCCACCAGTGGGATCTCCTCCCCACAGTGAATATCGGAGGATGATGTGCCACCGAACCTGCAGGGGTTACTGGAGGCCTCCAGCTGCCGCGCCTTTGTGAATGGCAGCGACGGCAATCCCGTATCGACAAAGGCTCTTGATTCAATCTTGGTGGTGCTTGGCTGGCGCGTGGGCGACCACGTGCCATATGCGACTGGCCATCTACATATGTCGAATGGCGATTAAGATTCAATGCGTTATCTTTAAGGTGTAAACCTGACCCGAAGGAATTACTATTCACGCATGCGAAAAATTTTTATACACTATGTCTGCCATTCATGTTATTAAACAATAATTCCATTTATTAAATCATATTAAAAATATATATATTTTATTTTATTTATTTTATTTTTGAAAACCTGTGGTGGAATGCTCATGAACAAAGGTTCATGAACAAAGGCATTGAGTCAAAACCGGGTCGAGCACAATGCACACACCTCGCCCAGTCGCATGCACCAGGTACGATTGGCGACAACGCCTTGTCGTGGCGCTGCGACCGGCGCTTATATCGTGGTCGTGGTTTCCAACACACATTACCGTAGCAGTCGCGTCGCTGCGGCATCGCCGTGTCGCAGCCCCCCATCACGATACAGTCTTGTATCGCAACACAGCCCCCGCGCATGTCAGATCGCCGCCTCGCCGCGGCGTGTCGCAACGCCCGAGCCGTGTCGCAGGCGCGCCGGGCCAAGGCCGCATTGTAGCCCGTATCGCGGCCCATATTACGGTCAAAGGTCGCCTACCACGAGATACAAATCATTGTATCGCGACCACCCCATGGCCGTGCTCAGGCACGCACGCACCGCCGCCCCACGTCGCAGCCTGCCATGTCAGGCCCCGCTGGCCGTGTCGCGGCCTGTCGCAGGCTCTGGGGCCATGTCGCGGCCCCGTCGCACACCCTCCTAGCCCTGTCGATACAACGCATCAGATCATGACTCGCATCGTGAAACGGGCAAAGAGCTCAATCCGCGCCCCCGCACAAATATTTTTTTTTCATTCGTTCATTCTACGCTCTAATGGACACCACAAAAATATATTATTTTTTTTCATTTTCAAAGACTAAATAAATTCACAAACTATTAATTTTTTTTCCAGCTTATACACTCAGAAACCTCAAAAAAATAATTTTATTCCATACATTTTTTTTTCCTATGTGCTATTCATCAAGCACACAATTCACACAACATACACAACAATTCATGTTATACACCCAATCACACATAAAACACCATCCATGTAGTGTTCTAATCCTGTCCCGTGATTGCCTAGGTAATCACATACCTAAACTCTAACATCTAGCCACACCAAGTTGTGGTGCTCTCACACTTTAATGACTCGGCCTAAGCCCAAGTCCTCTCGCTCTAGGTTTTCATTTACCTAAGCTCTACACCCACCGAGCTCCCAAGGTAATCATTTACCTTAGCTCTGATACTAAGCTGTGACGCTGGTATCAAGACTAAACTTATGGATACCCAAACCCAGCCCCTAGTAATCGCTTACCTGCTCGATACCAAGTCGTGACGCCCACTCCCGGGTCCGTTGACAACCCGTCAACCTCGCGGAATACCAGGATGTCGGGCAACCCGACACCATTCACGGTAAACCCGCGTAGTCCCTTGGGGCCAGGAGCCTCTTACCCAAGGTACAAAACCCTGGCCCCAACAATCAACGACCACACGGTCCATGTGCAAGTAAAAATGGTCACCAGGCCCATGCATCAATACTACGAAATTTCATCAACTATATACTGTAATAGTTCAAGAGTTATTACAATATTTCTTAACCAAAACATATATCAAAATTCTAAAGTTTTAATACATGTTCTACAAACGAATACCAAAGCCACAACCTGGGCTTTCTTCTCTAAAACGCAGCCCTAGTGAGCGTCCTCCCACACTCCCGCACCGAAATAGCGATTCTCGCACGTATGAAAGCAAATTTCAAGAGAGATAATTTCCACGTGGGCATTCTCACCAAGTGCACATGTCATGTATAAATAATCACACCTGGCAAATACATGATCCTACTTGAATGTCTACATGCCCAATTCATGTCTCGAGTCCTCACCTAATTTCTCACACATGCCTAAGCCAAATGGAGAGTAAAATACGCTTTCAAAACAAAAGGTTCCTCGAAAACTTACTACCGAAGTTCTCGTGAAATTTATCGACAACCCTCCGAGACTTAACTGCTGGCTAACCTCCTCGAAACAATTCATGGGCCCCTCCGACGTGAATTGTCGGACACCCCTAACACAATTCTCCGAAAAATCTTCCAACAAATTCACAAACATTTCTTCGCTTGTTTTCTTTCATGTAATGCACTCACACCTAATATTCTAGGTTGCCCCAGTGCATATGGAATGCATTATGCCAATTCCAAAATATTCATGCTAGTATATTTTTCATGTATACATTAACATAAATAAATTCACACAATTCATGTTATTCAATTCACAATCAATAACACCCAAAATTAGCTCACATGGGCTAATTAACAAATCAAGCAATTCATTTTGAATTACTCAAACCACACAAAATCATTACAACAAAATCAAGGAACGCTGAAACCCTGCCCAAGATCGCTCACACCCACACAAATAGAGATTTTCTCCACTTGGCTCAAATGTTTCGAGACCGACTCACGCGAAATCAAGCCTCAAAATATCCCTAACCATTCACATGGCTCTAAGCCAAAGAATAACACAAGTAGGAAAATATCCCTACCTCTTTGAGTTGTCGGAACTCCACCAAATCGGTGTCCACGCTGCGAGCTCCTCGCCGCATAGATCGATTTTCATATTACTCGTCGGTAACCGACGGCCCGAACGTAAGGGAAATTTAGAGAGAAGTCACCCTCTCTCTCTCTAAAACTGATCCAAATTCTCACGCACGTTCTTTTCTTTCGGGAGAAGAAAACTATTCCTTTTTGTCTTATACTCATTTAACTTTTCAATAATTCTATCCATATCCATTTTAAGTGACTTTTGACACATGGCTTAATTTAAGCCATTCATATCACCCTCTCTCTAATCATGCAACATGTGTCACATAAAGACATTGCAAGATGTGACTTTTGGTCACATCACATGTCTCTCATTAAGTCGCTTTTAATGACACCCGACACCCTGCTCAAAATGCGACAAAAGTCATATATAAACATGGAAATTACATGAAATGAAAAATGTAATGAAATTATAAATGACAAGATATAAGACATGAAACATAACTCATAAGGCTAAATATTAATGAATGTCATGAATATGCAAATAAATCAATTAGTGGAATTGTTATGATTTATTACCTTATGTTGAAATGTTAGTAATAAGTGGTTAAATGTGTAGAGATATATATATATATATATATATATATATATATATGCATAGCTGATGCATTTGTATTACGTGTTTGTGACGATCATTATATATGGTCATCCATATTTACGGATCCCTACTAAGTTATAAAGCTAGCACTAGATAGTTTATCTCGTAGGTATCGCAGGGCGTGATAAAAATTAAAGGACGTCCCACATTAGTAAAGGCCAACACAGCATTAGGTGCCCATCAATGATGTTTGGTTTATTTTGAGATGATGTACATATATTTTGAAAACAATGAGATTTTGTATATAGCGTAATTGAATATGTTGATCACTTTAATAGTGGGGTATGATATTATTTTGTAATATGATAATTTATATATTTATATTTATATGTTTATATTTTCAAAATAATTGTTTAGAATGATATAAGTTAACAGGTTTATAGTTCTCAGATTTGTGATACCTTTTCCTAACACGAGGTGCCGAGTTGGGGTGTCACAATATATGTTATATGGGATGGTATATGATATATCCATAACTTCTCTTAATTTTAGAGCGATTAGTATTCATAGGATCAACTATGATCAAATATAATTGTAGATATGCAAAATTGAAATAACTTCGAGTTAAGGTTGAGAAGTTACCTTCAGAGCAAACTCGTGCTGATAACGTGTTGTAATGTATGCAAGTATAATACATAATAAGATTGAGGAAAACATATATTACTCTCCTTGTATCACATATATAGTAAAAGGTGATAAGATATTGAAAAAGCAATATAAAAGGAAGAGAGACTATTGAGAAGGAGAATAAAGGAAGAGAGAGATAATGGGAGAGATAGAGAAAGAAGTCTTCTTGAGGGATCACTCATATTAGAAATACAAAGCCTTTTATAGGCTTTTTTATGTAACCCTTCATTACTCTTCTTTAAGGTGAGTAATGGGGGTTAATTACAAGTTATATGCATGTGGTCTTTCATCACATGATGAAGATTCTTCATTTACAGCATTCACAAATGAGACAAATGAAAGTGGTGGTCATTCATTCAGTGGTATTTACAACATGGATGAAATAGTATACTCTCAATTTCTTTGAATCTAATTTCTTTTTGCAACTCATATATCTTTGATATTATTAAAATAAACTAATTACATTTTAATATAATGGAATTCAGGAAATTTCTCCCATTTCAAATATCAATTATATTATTTTCATAATTTCAACATTTAATCTAATATTTTCCATAAATAAATTTTAATTATAATACAAATTTAAAATGTCAATCAATAATTAATACATCACCTTTGAAAATAATACAATTTTTTTTTTCTACTTCAAATACCAATTCCATTATTTTCATATATTTTCAATATTTTATCCAATATTTTCTACAAATAAATTGAAATTACAACAAAGATTAATTATTATCATAACGTTCAATGTATAACCAACGAATCACCATTTTATTTTTTGACAATAAATTCATATTTTATTTTATTTTCTCAAGTTCTTAATTTTGTCTCAAACGTGTTAGAGTTGGGTAACTCAAAATTTATTTGACTGGATCGAAAAAGTTTTGGAGTGCGACATCTTGGATATTTTAGTGAAGGGGTCATAGTCATTATTGATATTATTAGGGATTGGACGTGCATATTCAATTTTACGATGCATCTAAATACATGATGTACTTTTAGGATTAGTGAGCAATTACAAGGTACTGAGGACACTTTAGGGTTTCCTGATTTGTCTCCTAATCGTAGCAAAACTATAATACTCCAATGTCCAATCTTGTATCCATATCCATATTTGAGATAGTTGAATTATTTTCCTCTAGTGCTCGTGGTTATTCAATATTGTATCTATATTTGAGATAATAGATTTCTCTTCCTCTTACCCATCCTTTTTTAATCTGGTCTTTGATTTCTTGTTGCCTATTTCCCACTTGTTTAACAAAATGAATTTTATAACATTTTGATTTTTACCAAATATTTTTATATGTTTTAAAATAATTTCTAAAATTGTATACTTGGTTGTTTTAAAGATCATAACCTTTTGAGTTGCACATTTATAAATCACATGGATGATGGAATAACATAACTTTTTTTTTTTTTCAAATAGCTTTTAGGTATGTTGTTTTGGTATTGGTGGAAATTTGTGAGTAAGTCCACATAAATATAGGCGGCATAGAAAGACAAAATTGTGTAGAGATTAGATTGTTGTAAAACCTCGTTCATACATATGTGAAACGAAGCTTACACCATTAATTTTATTTTCGAGATACGAGTTTTTTGCACAAAATTTTAATCTACACTTACATTTGGCTGCCCGAGAAAACCCGATTCCAAGAATAAAAATCATTGTATCGATAGAAACTCGTCAGATACGAACGAAGTTTTTCATAGTTGAACCCTAAAGTGAGATTATCGCTTGTCTCGTATCACACGTTTTTTTTTTCTTTCGAAGATAATTTTAATTATCTAAAGCTAAGAATACAATCAATAAAAACATAGAATTAAAAGTGTTAAAATCATATGATGATGCAGTATCTAGGTTAATAGAAAAAATGATCGATCTAAGGTCTACACATTAATAATCTAAAAATACCTAGAATATCTAAGATTTCAGATTTACAGCATACTGACGAACATGATTTGATTTGATTACTTTATCGCATCGAACTTTACCATTTGAATTACTAATGTGAAACCCCATGATGAAGCTACCCGTGGATGACAAAACACATCATAACATATTGGTAATAAAACACACCGTAACAGATTAGTGACAAAATTATGAAAAACAAATGAAAAACAAAGATAAACTCATATCAATGTGGAAAAAACTACTTAATTGAAATAAAAACTCAAATCTTGAGAAAAAAACGATGAAATAATTGATTTTGGAACAAGAACGACAAAAAAAAAAAAAAAAAATTACCCCAACTCGAATGAGAGAAAATGAGAGAGAGGAGGGGCTAGGGGTTATTTGAGACAACTTGGTTGTCCAATCAATCCATGCTATCATATGATAGATGAAAAAAGTCTCCAAAATATTTCCGTGTGTGTATTTTCCTCCTTTTCATTGGCTTAAAACCCCAATCCAGAAGATCTTCTCTAGGAATTATCGGTGGCCTGTGCTTGGGCTGAAGGGCATGCACAATTGACCCAAATAATATTCTAATCTAAACTCTATTATTAAAATGTACTTATTAAACTAATATAGTTTATCTATCTTATTTTAAAATTTATTTATTTCATCACCAAAAAATTTAAAACCCTTTTTTCAATTTTTATTAATATACTTTTAAATCATTTATTTGAAAATAAAATGTAAATAAAATTTAAAATATACATGTAACGTAATTTATTTTATATTATTGTATATATTTAAATAAATAAATTATATTTTGATATATATATATATATATATATATATATATATATATATATATATATATATATATATATATATATATTATTTATTTATTTATTTATTTTATTAATTTTGTATTAAAAAGTACTATAGTTTTATGTTTAATTTTTATATTTATCCTTGTAATTTTTAGTTAATTCTGAATAGTTTTATTTTAAAGTATTTATTAGAAATATAAAATTATTCAAAAAATATAAAATTTAAATTAATTTGATAAAATAAATCTTAATATAATTTTTTAATCATCTAAATAAATTGATATCAACAGCAAACAAGTTATCACAAAATAATAAAATTGTAGAAACTAAGGGATGCTTGGTTCATCTCATATGAGTGCTGATAGTTGATTCATCCCAATTAATCGGCTTTTAAGATTGTTTGATAAATACTATAATTAGCTAATGATAGCTAATTAGGGCTAAATAACTTTTGATGAAAAAAAACTTAAAAATTACATATTATACCTTGTTCTATTCATTATGAGGTATAGATATTTGAAACAACAACAATAACAATAATAAAGGAAAATTAGTTTTAAATATAATGTATCTTTACGCACTTTCGCTTATATCCTTTAATTCATTTTAATCAGAATCTCAAATCAAACGAATGCTATTTTTTGTCGTGTCAAGTTGATACGCATGTAGATCGTCAACAAAATTCACGTAAAGCTATATTTCAAGATTTTTTTTTGTTTAAGATTTAAATTCTAAAGTCATAAAAATTCAAAATTTTAATATTAATTTTTTTCTAACAACAACAATAATAATAATATACAAGAGAGTGAGGAGAGAGAAATTGAAGGTAGGAATTGATGTGTAACGATGAATAGGGACTAAAAACGTGGACAATTCGAAGCCTCATGATTTGTTTCTATTTTAGTACTGTATTGATAAGAGACTATCATCCTCCAAAAAAGACTCCATCACTACAACCATTTTTTTGTTACGACAACATAATTTCCTGGCCCATTAAAATTGACTAAAATCCTGATAATTTTGTCTTGAACAACCCAGATGTTGGATAGGGACAGAGATTAAACTTACATAAAAAATAAATCTTAATCTCACACAAACCAAATAAATGGGAAAGCAGTGGTGGACCACAAAACAAGTGGAGGGGGTAAAAATTACGAGGATTACGTTTGGTTATCAAAAATTGCTTAGGAAAGAAAAAAATAATAAGAAAAATGATTTTTTTCATGTTTAGTTATTTAATAAAAAAAAGTTAGGTTGTGTTTGATTTTTGGAAAATACTAAGAAAAGAAAAAAATACTGAGAAAAATAATTTTCTTATATTTGAAGGTCTAATAAAAAAATTAAATATAAATAAAATTACTAAGAAATTTAAGTATTTTAAAATTATTTAATCTTTATATTGATGAATTTAAATAAATAAACTTGATTTAAGGTAGTAAATAAATGGCCTGATGTCTATAAAATGGGCATTCGATGTCTATAAAATTATTTAATCTTTATAAGTCTCCAGTTAGTATTGCTCACAATCATGTTCATCTAAGACAAAACATGTGACAGTTGATTGTCTAGATGATGGGACTATCTGCATGACATACATTCCAACAAAACAAACTGTCGATGTTTTGACAAAAGGTTTATACAAGCCAAGCTTTGAAGATATGGTGAACAAGTTAGGAATGACAAACATTTAGATTTCAGCTTCAGGGGGAGCATTAGAATCTGCAATATTTTAATGTTGTGATATGAAAATCAAGGAATTGACAACTAATTAGTGATTCATATTACTGATTTTTTTTCCTTCTATAGATAGAATCACAGCTGGTCAACTAGTGCTAATTGGTAAGTGCTAATTGATTAGAAAAATTGAATTTATTTATTTATTCTGTCCTTGCCGAGTATATAAAGTGACTTGTGTAAAAAGTACTTTCATATTAATTATAACAATTTCTTTCTCAATCTTTTAGTGATCATTGAAAGCAAACCCATGACCGAACCTTTGGGTTACCACCTTCGGGTTAGTCTTTCTTTGCCTTATCTTTGTCGCTTTGATTTCCAATGCTAATGTAGGTACCATAACGGTCTTTTGGGGACAGAATGTGAGTGAGGGCAGGTTGGTTAATGTTAGTTCATCAAGTAATTACGAAATTGTCAATAATGCTCACTACAAGATAATGAGCTTTTAGTTGGGGTCATTGACCCCAACCAAAACGAAGATCAAGTATAATTATATGATATAACTGCAAAGGAAATGAGCTGCAACAAGACGTGACTATAAGGGGTGTAACTATAAATTATAGTTGTAATTTCATATTGGCCCTCTACAAAAGGTCTATGGATGGGATCATTTCATTGCCACAACTATAAGTTACAACTAAAGGTATCACTATGGAGTACAACTAAATGTATCACTATGGATGATGTCATTTTCTCGTCGCAACTAAAGGTATCATTATGAATGTGGCTATTTCTTGGCCGCAACTGAAAAAGATCATTATAGATGGGACCTTCTAAGCCGTAATTATCCATAAATGGGGTGATTGTTTTGTTTTTTTATTTCTCGCCCTTTTCCCCACAAAGGAAAAAGTGCACAAGGGTGTTATTTTTCTAGGAATGGATTCCATTTCCGTCACCCATTAAAAAAAGTATACTTATTTCATGCTGAAATTAGTCACCATACTTCATATAAACCCTCATCATATTGTTGGTTTCTGATACAATAATTTTTTCTTTAGAGTTAATAGTGTGTACCAAAGAATATATATATTTGCAGCTTCATAACATCATTATTCATAAAATCCTTTTGTATTTTGCTTTGATATTCAGTATATAGTCCTGTATTTCAAAGTAGCATATTGAGAATAATCAAAATTCTAAGCGCTACAGTTTAAAAAAATGAGTGAACTCACAAGGAGGTTGTACCTTCAACAACCTTGTTTTTTCATATTTCTCCTAGCCACTTTATCATTTCAAGGAACCATTGAAAGACATAATTGAATTCTTATTTCAACATCCCAAACTAATTGGCAATTTGTTATAGAGTTACAAACCTTCGAACAGGAATAGGACATTCCAAAACTGGGATTCCTTTCCAATATTTATTGTAAGGTCACTTGGACGAATGACTTTTTTCAGTTTTCCCATCTCAGACCACAAAACTTCATAACAATACCAAATTCAGAAAGGGATAAAAGACCTCCGAACCAAATTCTAGATTATCACCTAAGAGAGTTTCCCTTTGGATGCTCCCCGCGAACACAGAACAATCAGGTGGTTCTATTATGAATTTTCCAACCTGAGGAAAAAGTCCATGACAAAAGGTCGGTTACATTTTTCTAAAATATAAGGGAGTGACAGATACCTAAATTTGGCCTTCTTCCAAATAGTTATGAAGCTACCACTTCGAGCCATGATAAAGGGCAGCACTACCAAGTGCCAACTATCATAGGCACGTCATAGATTATCCCATAAATTTATTGATGTTGGGAAAAGGAAGTGGGTAGAGACAAGAAAAAAAAAACTTAAAAAGGAAATTACCTTCATTATAGTAGCAGATCTCCGGAGAAGAGGCATCTGAATTTCAGGAGGAACTCATTCAAGCAAGGAAGAATAATTTTCATCAACCAAATTGCTTCTGCTTCTCCCAACACATAGTCCTGTTTCGAGTCATAAATATCTGAGGCTCCCCTGTTTAATATTTTTTATTTCCATAATAATAGGGGAAAATCAAGCAGTGATTAGTTAAAGGTAGTGTACATTTCTTTCCAATTTGACCAATGATTTTGAGAGGGTATCTAAAAAAAAGGATCTACAAAGGAAGATTGTAGCATAGGACACCAAGAAAAGCACTATCTCATGCGTTAGATTAGCTGTTAGGATTCTGTACCTTAAATATGCAACTAACACATGGCTTAAATATTCTTTTACGGTCTAAGGCACTTTCTCAAAGAAGCACTTCCTAAAGCTAAGCCAAACAGGCCCTCAAGCATGAAAAAAGGCCTATCTTGGGATTCTCCTAAGTAATCTGATTCCACACCAAGATCTACAAATTGTAGCCATCATGCTACTACATAACCCTACAAGTAGGTGATTAGAGTGTAGGCCATGAGCCATCTAAAGTGGGTGATCTAGATGTAGAACAAAAAAAAGCCACCTAAAAATTGACGACCGAAATGCTGGATAGGAAGAGCCATTTAGTTTTACCTAAACTTCTTTTATTGTCCTATCCTTTTGCATACTTCTTTCACCACTTACATTTTTAATTTTACTCTGATGCTCAAAAGCCTTGAAAACAAAAAAAAATCAGAGAAAAGGTCAAGCAAACAACATCAACAAACCAAACGCAAAAGTTCTGCAGATTTTGGATGCATTTAGTTATATGAAGGATGAACATCTACATATGCCTTGGGTTGGATGCTTAACATAAGAACAAGCTAGAAATACAACTCAATTGTAACGCCCTAAAAATACCCTAACAGTTTCAAAACATGTTTAGGGTATAAAATAAAGTAAATGAAATTTTTTCGGAATTTAAATCCTAAGTACGAAAAATATACAACCCGAAATTTGCTGTGAGCCAAATAAATTTGATAAAATGTCAAATGGGGACCTATGGTTATAAATGAAGAAATGTAATTACAAAATGTAAATGAAGTGAAATAAAATGAAAATGAAAGTGAAATGAAGTTAAAAATGGAAAAACAGAAAATGGATTTAATGAGAAGGCCAAACAAGCCCTTAATCTTTTAATGAGATTAAAGACCGTAAATATGGTCTATGGAATGCCATTTGGGCATTCACGCTTTTTTTTGAGAAGAGAAAAGCTGTGTGGCTCTATCTCGGGTTGGGTGTGAAAGGAGTGATAGATTTGCGATTTTGCTCCAATAAAAAATTCGGGAGATTAAGGATCAAAGAACAAGAAAAAGCCGAAAGCTTATTTATTGAGAATCATGATTGAAGGTAAGAAAAACTAAACCCAACCCCTTTTCTTGAGTTTGGAGTTGATGAAACCCAACCTTTGGGTTAGCAGTGTTTGTATTGGTTGTAGCTGAGTTAAAGTATTTTGGGTTGAGTTTGAAGAGGATATTGGTTGGAAGTTGGGTTTGGATTGGTTTGAGGAATGTTTGGGGCTTTCAGCGAAATGCGCTGTCAAAATTTATCAAAAACCCTGCTCTTGTTTTGGCTATAGGTTAAGTATAATCATCAAAATGAAGTGATTCTAATTGGTAAAAGAACCATAAGATAGGGCTACAAATTTATAAAAGTGACCAGGAGAAATTGTAGCACTAAGGCTCCCGAATATGGGCTTAAAGTTGAGTTTGGGTAGCTCACGGGTATGCCCTGTTTTGGGTGTAGTTGTGGTGTTTTGGCCATAAGTTGAGTTTCACTCATCCAAATTGAGTGATTCAAAATTATGGATAAAGTGAACTTCTAGGGGAATAATTTACTTGAAGAAAGTATATGTAAATTATAACCCCAAAGTGCTCATAAATCTATCAAAGTGGAGCTATGCGCAGATTCTGTTTTGCAAATTAGAGTAGGCTAGATGTAAAATGCGATAATTTGAGTTTGGGTGATCCAAATTGGATGATTCCAATTGGAGAAGAAATATTAGAACCATAGATTCAAATGAGTGAAGGAACCATTACCAATTTATGAAGTTAAGACCCCAAAAAAAAAAAAAAAGTGAGTGATCCAGTGAGCTGGGCATATCGACTAGTTATATAAAAATGCCAGAATTTTCGAAGGTAAAGGATCCAACGGATGATTCCAATCGGTAAGAACCTTAGAACCATAGCCTTCAAATTAGCCGGCAACTATTACCAATTTATGGAGTTAAGACCCTAGAAATCGAAAACAGTGGGTATCCTGAGTCAAGTATACACTAGTTCGCATAAAATGTCAGAATTTGAGCTCGGGTGATCCAAATTGGATGATTCAAATTTGAGAAGAAACCTTAGAACCATATCTTCAAATGAGTGAAGGATCCATTATCAATTTATGAAGTTAAGACCGCAAAAATTAAAAAAAAAAATAGTGGGTGATCCAGTGAGGTAGGCCTATCGACTGGGCTTCATTGAAATGTCAGAATCTCGAAGCCAAGTGATCCAAAGGAGATGATTCCAATTCCTACTGAAAATAGAACTCCTAGAATAACCAACTAATATATGATTTTTATTGTATTTGAATAGGGGCTGACAAGGAGGAAAGCCCGCATTGAAGTTGAGATTCCGAAGATTGGAATCAAAGCGACGATTTTTGGTTTGTTCTCAAACTCTCTCTCTATTTATAAAATATTTGAATAATTACAAAATGCTTTGAATTTTGGAAATGATTTACAAGAAAATACATATTCATTTGTGTTTGAAATGATTTGTTTTAAGTGATTTGAGACAATTGCTTGTGAAACGAATTTGCATAAGAAAATTGCATGAATGTGAAAATGTTCTATTTGCAAACAACTATATATATATATATATATATATATATATATATATATATATATATATATATATATATATATATATATATATATATATACTTTTGTAAATTGTATTGAATTATTTTAATGTCCTTAAAAGAATGTTAACCGTTAGAATTCGAGTTAAGAATAAATTAGTATACCAATAAAAGTCGAACAAACGTACTATTGTGGCATATCGATCTGTAGCCCAATGGGATAGTATCGGTAGTGTACACCAAACGAGTACATAATTATATATATATATATACAGGGTTGCAGCCCAGCGGGAATGTGCTGGTGATTTGTTATCCTGTGCATCGAAAGCATAAGTTAAATTCGATAAGGACAAAATGATCATGAGATTGAAAAGTGTACGATTTGTGCTTTGAATGATTTTTTTATTCTTTCTTTCTGCCTATGAAAATGTATAGCTTGAGATGACCAATGAATTGTAATTGATTCATTAAAAAAATATATAGATACATATTGTACTGAATTGGTCATTGAAATTGTACAAAAGCATCGTTTTATAAATACGCACAAGCTCGATTTAAAATGAAATGAAGAGAGAATAGAATCAGAGAACATTACATAGAGAGAGAGAGAGAAAAAATGTTTACGTGTTGCTTTATCAACATATGTATCGAAAGTAATAGTACAAGAGTGAAGACCACAAGCACCTGAGCCATCGTTAAAGCCATTCGGAGGAGAAGTAAAACTCCGCTACACGCATGCATGAAATTGAATCGACTCTTTTTGTATAAAGTATCTTGTGAAAGCTAAACTCGACTTATTTTGTAAATGTTTTTTATATTGAAAACTCCAGATAAATTCTCAGAACGACAGACAATGCGGGAGTTATCCCAAACATGGGCCTTCCGGCGAAAATGTGTTTAGTTTATGAAAATGTTTAATGTATATTTTTACGTATACCCAATGGAGTATTTGAAATGTTGGTATTGAAACGTATTCACATTTGTATTGAATTTTTTTTTGCATTTGAATTGGAAATGAAAGTGAGGACTGTGTTTTCCCAGATTCGGTTCCTGATCCGTCAATTAGGCTCGTCGTGCACTAAGGCGATCGGTTCTGCATCAATTGTTTTTGTGGTGTTGCACCCTAAATTGATTATGTTACAAGAGCAATCAAATGTAATCCTTCAACACTCAGACACTTTAAATGATGCCATGTCAAGATGGCATTACAAGGGTATGGATGTAGGATTTTCCTCTTTTGCTTTAGATATTGACTGTCAAAAGTTTTTAAAACAAAAGGATAAAAGAGAGAAGAAATTGATTTACTTAACAACTAGAGCAATCCCACGCGCCAGCAACTATTTCGACGTGCATTAACTCAACTCACAACCATTGCGTAGACCTCCTCCTCATCAAGGTAAATACCCTAGAGGAAACGCTTACAATCTCAACAGATTTTGTGTGATCCTTGTTATTACCACACACAGCTACATAGTACTAAGGCATTAAAAATTATTCTAAATCTTTACAATCACAATTTCCCATGAGGTATTATGTGTTTTATTCAGAAGTTTTTAAGCAGTAAAAAGAAGAGGAAGCTTATCTTGGGTTCTTAACAAGAGACATTATTAAACATTATGTAGGAACCACAAACAGAAAAACATCAGTATTAAAAGTTTGACCACTTGTTTGTAGCTTTCTATTAGTAGAAAACTAAAGCAACTGAAGATCACCCAACACAATCATAGCAATGAATGATATAAACATATTTCTCTCGAGAAAACTCCTAGCATATGCTTAGTTTTACATTTAGTGCTTCAAGAATGAAAGAACACTAAAGAATGACTACAATATACTTGATCAATATCTTTAGCTAACTGTGTTTCTCAATGCCACAAAGAAAGCAAGTTTCATTCTTTCATCCTGAACCTTAATCAAATAAAAAAGGTGTGGAACACCCTTAGGAGTGCTTGTTTTCTTCTTCATTCTATATATGTAGATGATCAACTTGTTTCTCCTGAAAAGATAATAACAATAAAAAATAAATTTAATGTATGACACGAAATATGGGATGAAAAGTGATAATTTTCTGTATTTTAGATTGACTATACACCCTGTTTATATAGGGGATTACAAGAGAAGGAAAAAGGAAACAAGAGACATAAAAAGGAAACTAACTTATTCCTAAAAACAATAAAAAGAAAACTAACTGAATCCTTCAATTTAAGGGATTCTGAAATAATTCTCCTATTCTATTTACAAGTTAACATTCTATTTATAGCTCAACACTCCCCCTAAAGCTGAGGAATAGATGTCTTCCATTCATAGCTTGAATACAAGATTGTGAAACATTGAACTGTTTAACTTTGTTAGAATATCGTAAATAATTGATGTTCCGATGCAAGATGTGACATGTACACACTACTCCTTCCTCCAATTCTTCTTTGATGGAATGTCTATCAACCTCAATATGTTTTGTCCTATCGTGTTGTATAGGTTTATGAGCAATATTGATAGCCAACTTGTTTTCACAATAGAGCTTCATAGGGTCATCCCACTTGATTCTCAAATCATCTAGAATAATCTTCAACCAAATTAGTTCACACAACCCTTGAGCAATGGCCCTAAACTCGATTCCGCATCACCTTGCTATCATTCCTCGTCATCTACGTTACTAGATTACCTCCAAAGAAAGATACTCAGAGTTGGATTCGATCCACTATGGAATCCGCATAGTCACGTTTCATATGTTTCTGAAAGTAAGAGTATCGCTCTTCTGAACAAAATTCCTTCAGGGGTTATACCTTCAAACTAATGCAAAGACTGTAGCAACAAGATGAGGTTCTTCGATGATGCATGAATCTGATCATCACGCCACCAGTAGATCGCATGTTTGGTCGAAAGGTGGCTAAAGGTATATGAGCCTACCAACCAGCTCTCCGGTACATTATTTTATCCACCATTGCCTTCTAGCCTCTCCCCAACTCAGGGTTTTAATCCACAGTAGCAGGTGACTATTTTACACCTAATCTCCCCGGGTTTAATAAATCAATCACATACTTTTGTCGAGAGATGAAGATCCTCAGGTAGAATATGCCACCTCAATACCGAGGAAGTAATTTCAGCTTCCTTAGTTCCTTTATCTCAAATTCTTTGCTAATCCCCGCTTTCACATCATGCTTCTCTCTCATCATTTCAAATACCATGGATGTTGTCAACATAGACCAGAATAAGAAGCTACTCCCTACAACAAAGTGCTAATGAAGACAGAGTGGTCACTTCCTATTTGCTGTACTCCAAACTCTTTCACGACTTGCAACCTCCCAAACCAAGCCTTAAGAGATTGTTTTAGCCCATAAAGGCCTTTTTTCGCTTGCACACCTTGTTACATGTGTTCCCCTCAACCGGTGGATGTTCATAAATCTCTTCATCTAAATCACCATGAAAAATGCACATTCTTAACATCACATCAGAGAGCTGCCAATTGTAGTGGGTAGCCAAATTTTTATCGTAACAAGATCTTTACGCATTCATTTTTGCAATAGGAGCGGTAATATGCCTCATCCCCAATCCGACCCGAATGGCTGATCCGAACCGAAATCGGGCGTGAGACTGGTACATCGACTCATCGACTGCTCTTTCTCGGGAAATAACTTCAGCACTGGCAGGGTTGGCAAACAACGCTTTTGTAAAGCATGTACATTTTTTTTCTAATACAAAACATCGAGATCGTGGAAGTTAAAGGTGAGCACCTATCTCGAGCCGGGCCTCGCTCCTCGCTGACGGATGTCCCGCCCTCTATCCTTGTCTTCTCGCTCTGTATCTACACGGATTGAACACCCATGCTAAGCCTTACACTTAGTAAAACATAAGCATGGACAACCACCACCGGTGATCATCCTAAGCTTATACATATGCATTTCATATCTATACAAATTCATATAACTTTTTATTATTTATCATCTTTACATTCCTATTACATGTCACATGTTCTTTCGCTCGACATAACCCTCATCTATACTTTTACTGTATTCCTGTGCTTTGCCATCCTTTACTTATCTCTATCGTTCTTAGCACTTATGCATTTCTATCATGTGTTCATAGCATGTCCCCTCTATTCATTTAGGTATGTCTATCATATATTCATATCATATATGACTTTCATGGTTATATACTATACCATTTGTTATGTTCTATGTTCATGTACCGTTCATGTACTGTGTTCATATACTTATTTCATATATTGTATTCATGTACTGTTTCATGTACTATTTCATATACTGTTTTCATGTTTTACTTTTCATATTACTTTCTCTTTCATATTAACTTTTCAGATCATTTTACATTCTTATACATTTTCAGTATCATGCTCCAGATCGTGACAATCTCATGTTACAGAACTTATCATCACATAGCAGTGTTATGCTTCTCATATCATATCATTCACATGTCATCCAAATCAATTGTTTTATGTTTCATGCCCGCATAAACCCAGAAGTGGATAAAGGAAACCATAAGGGCCCGAAGGCGCCGTGATTCACCGTGTGGTGAAATAAAGGGTCATATGGCCCGAAGACGCCGTACCACCGTGCAAACAAGGGTATATAAGGGCCCGAGGCGCCGTTATCATCAAGGCGACAATGACCATCTATAAGGGCCTATGCTGCGGGTGACCCTTCGGCCACCGTGATCCAAACGGATCTACCCCATCAACCCAAATCCGGCCCCCGATATCGAATCCTGTATGTCGCAGACTTGTTTTTCCTAATAGGCATGCCCATCTATCCCTCTACCAGTTCTAAGTGCATAATCCATGTGTATTTTATGTTCCAAGACATATCTCATATTCCCGAATCATTATCATTATTTAATCATATGTGAGGTATATGTTAAATCATTTATTCTTAACTTTCATTTTTCATATTCTCTATACTGGCATATACCCATGCTTATATATGTTCCATACATATAATTTACATAGTACAGTAATATATACTTTCACATTTAATCAGACTGCTCTCATATTCAGAGTTTCATATTATGGTTCTCATATTTCTTATAATACATATATTCCTATATTTTTTATCATGCATGCATTTACTCATTCTATATTCATATATGTTTATCATCATGACATGTACTTCATTCCTCGGTAACATCTTATATCTTGTTAACTTATATCTTCAAGGTACTTTATTATACTATCATATCTTAATACATATACCTATACATTTCTATACTTCATATTTATCGGGATCGTTTCTACTCCCATAGGAGTGCGTAACATAGACTTCCTTCTTTAATACCCTTAGGTAAATCTTCATGTCCAAGCTATTTACCTTTTTATCATTTCATTCGTATACACACGTATAAACATTCGGGCTGTTTGACCTAGATAAAGAATGAACGAGACTCTAAGACAATATATACCCGAAGGTACGCACATGCACGTAGACGCTTGCCCACGTAATAGAAGTGTCTAACACTAGCTGGGAGGCCAAGCACTGTCATGTATACGTACCAAAGCATTGATCATATGTACGTGCCTACCCACGTGATAGAAGCGCCGTAGCAGTAGCAGGAGTGCTGAAGCACTGATCATATATGTCTTGTCATTCAATATCCGGTCTTAACCACCACAATTATAATGCGTGTTCTCCGAGCTTATCATTTTATTCCTTCTTCTATATTCCTTTCATATCAAAACTACTTATGTTGCTATTTCTGTTCATATCTATCTTATATTATGCATATATAATTATGATTATTATATCGCTTACTATTTTCCTTATTATGACCTAATATGAGTTCCAATTTTATCATACTATGTATGGCCGATTCTTGACCAATGGGCTTTCCATAGAGTCAAGAACACCCGACGGAGTTCGGATCGAAGGAGATATGACCTCCGGGTCGAGGTCATACGTAGTCAAATCTCGAATCGGACGGAAGCTGACCGACGGTGAGCCTCCGCCTAACACCCTGGTCGACACCCACATCCTCCCCGCATATCATCGGATTCTGACTCAATGGACTTTCCATAGAGTCTAAGAACACCCGAATTAGAGTTCGGATCATGAGTTATGACCTTCCAAGTCGAGGTCAAACTAATCAAATCCCGAATCATTAGATTTAGCTGACCTGCACCTCAGTGGGAGCTCTTCAACACCCTGGCCCGACACATAATATCCTCCTCATGGACACCGTATTCTGTCTCAATGGGCTTTCCATGTAGTCAAAGAAAACACCAATCGAGTTCTGGACGGCGATACGACTCTTCCGTCGGAGGTCATACTTAGTCAAATCCCGACGGCCGATTCGAACCGGACGAGCCGAGCTCTACAGACGAGGTCTCGGCCGACCTTCACAGGATGAGGTCTCGGCCGAATCTTCACAGATGAGGTCCGGCCGACCTTCGCGCATGAGGTCTCGCGACCTTCTCGCCGCATGAGGTCACTGAATTTACCGACCTTCGCCGCATGAGGTCCGCCGACACGCTTTATGAGGTTCGCCGATCACGCATGAGTCTCGCTCGACCTCCGCCGACGCACTTATGGCCGACCTCTCACCCATTTAATCGTTCAGTAAAAAGACCATAACTCGGTCTATAAGGGTCCGACCGAAATTCAAAGCCTAACATCAAGTTCATCGAAGGCTACAATTTACTCATAAGGACTTACCGCAAAATTCCCTATTTTAACCCAAAAACTCCGTTTCTGTCCGAAATTAGTTGACCCGAATCGACGAATCGACTCGACCAGATTTAGAATGAAATGACCTCAAGAAAGGACCATAACTCGTCTACAAAGAGGTCCAAATCGAGAAATTCAAAAGCCTAAAATCAGCCATCAGATGTGGCTACAATTTACTGGAAGGACCTACTTCCAAATTCCTTTTATTTCTTACCCAAAGAAGTTCTAAGGTCCCGCTTATCACGTAGGATCAAAATAATTTAAAATTTACTTGGTTCTAATTAACCAAATTCTCTCCCAAAACACAAACATAAGGAGCCTTAACTTTTCTTCTCAACTCAACCCTACACGCAATGAGTTTAGAGTTCCCAACCCAACCCAGACACAAGATAAAGGGTTCTAAACTATGTATCTAAACTGTCTAGACCAAAACTAGACTTCCATACTCCCATAGTTTCCATACAAAACTATACTCAAATTCCATACCAATACTCATAGTTCCATACAACCCAAGACATGTATCCATACTCAAATTTAGTAGTTCCATACAACCCAAGACATGTATCCATACAATTATTCGTAGTTCCATACCTGTGATCTTCTCTTTTCTTTTCTTTCTTTCTTCTTTTCTTTTCTCTTCTTCTTCTTCTTCTTCTTCTTCTCTCTTATCCGTTTTTGCTCTCTCTTTCTCCCAAGACCAAAATGAGATATTTATTTTTGGTCTTATCCTTATTTGATCTTATCTTCTTTTTATTTCACTTTCCAAGGAGGAAACTTCCTTCCTATTTCCTTTAAGCCACTTGTCTCTTCCACAATTTTCTTCCTTATTTTATTCTTGAGATCTTTCTTTTATTACTCTTTGTCTCCTATTTTCATTTTTATATTCTCAATTCAATTTATCAAAATCCTACTTTGTCATATGAACTTATTATATTATGACCCTTGGGTCATGAATTGGTAATTTATTAATTTATCTCAATCAAGGTTTTAATTCCAAGTTCTTTCTTATTTTATTTTTATCTTTAATTTATTTCGGATAATATACTTTTACTTTTATTATACCCTAAACATGTCCGAAAACTGCTAGGGTATATTTCGGGGTGTTACAAAAAGTCTCTTGATAATCAACTCCATAAGTTTGAGTGTACCATTTGGCTACCAATCTTGCCTTACGTCTCTCAAGAGATCCATCAACCTTATATTTTAGTGTGTAATTCCACTTGCAATCAACAATGTTTTTTCCTTTCGGTCTTTCAACGATCTTCCATGTTTTATTCTTTTCTAATGCACTTATCTCCTCTCTCATCCTTCCATTCCCTTTTTGTCAATGCCTCAGAAACAGTGTTAGGAATGATAGTATTGTTTAGACTCACAATGAAATTCTTGTGGGCTGGTGATAGATGCTTAAGAGACACATAGTGTGATAATGAATAAAGTGGTCAGTTAGTGCATTCTCTGGTGCCTTTTCTAATAGCAATGGGAAGGTCTAGGTCTAGGTCTAGGTTTTCCGTTGAGTCAATGGAAGTTTCACCAGGTTGTGCATGTAAAGGTGGGTCTGATCTTACCATGATTTCATTCCCAAGGTTTGAGTCAGATTCTTGGACCTGCTTAGGTTCTAGAATGTCCTTTTCCCTTGAGTACACTTTAGGAAAATGTGGAAAATTGCGAGTGACACTGGCTAGAACAGGGGATGACACGAGTTCAGTGGTAGAATTGGGTGACTTAGGTTCTTCATTACCATGGGTTGAGACATGAGGAAGGTCAAGAGGTTCAAAGGACTCACAAGGACTATGTTCCATCATTGAAATCTCCTCCTTAAGAGAGGACTTGGGGAAAAAAGGTTTGTTTTTCGTGAAGGTGACATCTGCAGAGATGTAAAATTTTCTTGTTGAGGGGTTGTAACATTTGTAACCTTTTTGAGTGGATGAGTAACCAAGGAAGACACATTTTATGGCTCTAGGGTCTAGCTTGTCTCTATGTTGGTTGTGATACGAACAAATGCATGCACCCAAATACCATAGGAGTGAGCCCGTTTGAGGTTCCTCATGTGGATAGAAACTCTATACTCCTACTGGGCCGTTGTCTAACACTCATGAGAGAATTCTATTTATCAGGTATGTGATAGTAAGAACAACTTCCCCCCACTAGGACTTAGGAGCATTCCCTTGAAAGAGCAAGGCTCAGGTTGTGTTAAGTAAATGCCCATTTTTCATCTCGACTACCTCATTTTGTTGAGGTGTGTTAACACATGATGAGTCATGGAGAATGCCTTGTGATTGAAAATGGGGTGACAAATTTGGTCGGGGCACTTAGCATTATATGTCCTAAGTTTTTTATTTGAACCCCAAATTGGTTTTGAACCATTGAGTGGAAATAGGTATAACAATACTACCATCGCATTTTTGTTTAAGAAAGAGATCCATGTAACCCGAAAATATCAATTAAGGATACAAATCAATGAGCCCTAGAAACATTAGGTATAGTCGAAGGACCCCATATGTCACTATGAATTAAATGAAAAGGATGAGAACTTCTTTTATTACTAATAGGAAAAGATACACGAGTATGTTTTTCCAATTCATAGGTTTCACAATGAAACTCAGAAATATCTTATCCTTGGAACAAATAAGGAAGCATGATCTTTAAAACCCTAAAAGATGAATGGCCTAGACATAGGTGATACAACCAAATGGTATCTTTATTTGAGGAACTGAGAAAAGACAAAGACAAATTATTACTAGTTTTCTGAGATAATTCAAGGTGGTAAGGACCGTTCCTTTCCTTAGCAAGTCCAATCCTCCTCCTCGAACCCTTTTCCTGAAAAACACAAAAAGAAGGGAAAAAAATAGCATAATATTTAAGATCATGAGTAAGCTTTTGAATGGAAACAAGGATGGTCGACAATTTTGGTACATGGAGGACATTTTTAAGGTTAAGGGTAGGTGTGATATATATGTCTCGAACTAAATGCATTTAAAGAATTTATCAGTCACTAAAATTTTCTTATTACTTGGGCTTGGAGAATATGTATGAAAAGCGAGATTCGTTGTCAAAGCGTGGCTCAGGGCACCGAGTCTATTACCCAAGAATCATCATAAACCTCATTTCAGTATTTATGCAAAAGAGAACGGTTGGTGTACCGAAAAGAGTAAAAGAACAAGCCTCGTAGGTTTGTCAAGAGATCCCAACAAGCTTCTTAGCTTCTCCATTTCTTCATTATCAACCCACCTATTGTCAATTTTCTCGCCTTACGTCGTCTCGCCATGTGTGCTTCGAGGCCTTTGCTACCCTCCACTCAAGCCCCATTCTCGACTTGGTGGCTACCATTTTAGCCTCCAACACTTCTTGTGCCTGTTTCTCTGCAACAGGTGCACCAAAGATTGTCCTTATTCTCCTTCCACCGATTGTCTCTACCGAAGGTTTAGGTTATTATCATTTTTTTTTCTTTCTGGATATTCGCTTGCCATTAAATTATCCACGAAGGATTGTGATTCAAGCATAACACTCCTTTGGCTTTCCTCTCCTCGAATCAGTGTCACCACCTTATTAAAGCACGAAGCCTCCTGCTTGCCAAGAATATGGATTCGCACTTGATCAAATACTGGGTTAAGCTCAACAAGAAAATCATAGCCTCTATCTACTTTAATGAAACTTTAGAACAATGTATCCTCGTATATTTGGTTTTTATCACCCCAGAACGATCATAAATTCTGCTACAAAGTTTCAATGATTGATATATTCAAGAATGTCTACTGCTTTGTCGCACCGTCTCACTCGAAATTTCATGTATTCTGAGCCGCATCTCTAGCTTTTGAATACGTTTGTTGGATTGCGTCCCAAATATCCTTAGCCGTAGCCAAGAACATACATGTGTAGCTAATCTTAGGAGTCATAGAATTCCACAACTAAGCCATAATCATAGAATCTTCTTCATCCCATACTTCAAAACTGAATCTCCGGTTTCGGGGCCCCAGACCCATGTAAGATGGCTAATCTTCCCTTCCCTTTTAACACGTTATGCAACAAGTTGAGACCATTTAAGATAATTTTCCATCCAACCTATATAGTATCATGAATATTTTTCAATTCCTAGGTTGCTGAGATCAACACCCTCTCGATTATGTTGTGGTAGTCGATTCGCACCTCCGACATTTTCACGAAAAACTCCGATGTGAAACAACTTTTTGCTTTCGTAAATGTCAAATAGAGCAGAGAAAGAAAAAATGTGAAAGAAGCAAAAATGAAACTAACTGAATGATGCCTAAGTTTTAGACACCTATAGCTCTGATACCATGACACGAAATATGGGATGAAAAGTGATAATTTTCTGTATTTTAGATTGAATATACACCCTGTTTATATAGGGGATTACAAGAGGTTGGTATGAAACAAGAGACATAAAAAGAAACTAAATCCTATTCCTAAAAATTTAAAGGAAACTAACTGAATCCCTCAATTTAAGGGATTATGAAATAATTATCCTATTCTATTTACAAGTCAACATTCTATTTACAGCTCAACAATATGAATACTTTGTAAATAACAATATAAAATTGTTTGATCCTAAGGCAAAACTAGCATTGAAAACCTTGAAGGCGGTATGTCAAGAACCCAAAGTAAGTCCAATCCTATAGTTACATTCTTCTTCTCTAAATCAGCTCTGCCTCTTCTTACTAAATGTGAGAGTATACATGAAGATGGATGGTATTTGGATTTTAAAAACACACTCTTTGATCTCTGCTCCATAATTAGACTTCTACACCTGGACTAGTTGACATGCATAAGGACAGTTTTTCATGTTTCCCTTAAAAAAAAAAAAAAAAAAAAATCCTGTTTGAAATAGCAAAAAATGGTTTCCCTTCTTTTTAGAATAAATTTGAGATGTTCTTCAAATATTGTTCCCTAATAGTGTTTTAGAAAGAACACGTGAAAACATAAAGCATAGACCAAAAATATTGTAGTATGCATAAGAACACAATGTCTTCATCCGTACATAGAATATACCAAGAAAATATATTTTTGAGAAGCAGATTCTGAAACATGTAAAATTCTCCCTGTCTTCAATCCTTTGCTAGTTACAACTTTTAGGAACCAGGAATTGCAATTAAAGTTAAAAGGAAACTCTAATTGTCAATCTCAAGCAAACCTAACCCAAACATCCATTTGTTAGTTTGCCAATAGAAAAGGGCACGAATAAAACAAAGCTCGAGATTTGAAGCTGAGCCACATTTGCTTTTTCATTGCAAAGAAACCAACAACAATATAAAAAATAATAATGATTTAATAAGTTCCACATCATATTTTTCTCACTCGCCTAAGTTTTCTAAGCAACCAAAAAGATGTTCAAAGAAAGAGTAGAAAGCGAATTTAACTTGAACAGTGAAACAGAGCTCACAGAGGAGCTAAAATCTCTAAACGAAGGCAAGAACTTGGAGATGAAATCGCTTTACTAGAAAGAAATTTGCGGATTAATAAATATGGAGACAGCCGTGAATTGATTACAACTTACAAGACTTCGATTTTTCACTGAGAAATTAACACAATAGAGAGATAGAGAAGCTAAGGAGAGAGAAGAAATCATGCCTGAAGACCTTCAAATTTCGATTAGAATACGAGCAAAGAGTTCCAAAATCAATCTAGTTGTAAATCACTAGCAATCTAGTTGAAGACTTAGGGCGGCGTTGTTTTTCGACGACGCCGAATCGACTGGTCAAGATTGTCATTGCTTTTTGTAGCCACATTATCGCCGAATTTTAAAAGCTCACAGCCACATTGGCTTTCATTCGTGTTACTTTCCACAAAATAAGAAAACTTAATCATCACATTCAACAAAGAAGAGCCTGTTAGTCATATACTACTGTGTGGATGACACGAGGTTGTGACGGGATGTCCCATCTGGCTGCTTATTTTTTTTAATTCTAGTCTTATTTCATTTAAAATATTGTTACGCTGAGATGGCAAAATTCCTCAAACTCGCCCGCTTACATTTTATTTTTGTTTTTATTTTTAAATTTTTAATTTTATATTTGCTTTTTTTTATTTTTATTATATTAAAATTAATATTTTCATAAAAATAAAATATTATGAATTTTATAAATTATTTACAAAAACACTATAATAATAATAATTATTTATATTAAAGCATAAAAATAAATAATAAAAAAATATTTTAAAATATAATCGGCTGACTTATTATTATTTTCGATATATACTATATCGTCATCTTCTGTGGCCCGTTGCTCGAAATCAAAAATCTGCCTTGAGTCATCAGACTATCATTCAAAACGAAAATTCTTGTTGTTCAGACCCGACGAAATCTCAGTCATGATTTCGCGATGCATCTGCCAGCCGGGCCAGATCGAGATCCAGAGAATTTTTAAACTTCAATTTACACTTATTATTTTTATTAATATTTTTCCATTTTTGAAAATTTCTAATTTTCTCTAGCCATCGTGAGTACAATACAACTCCCGCATCGATTTGAGAAAATAACTGAATCCTCAACCCGATTAAAATTAAATTAAACATGTCAAGCATTGCATCTTACAAAGAACTCCAAAATAATATATTCGGTTAAATATCTTGATTTCACTACCTAACGTTATAAACAAACAATTTAATACTTAATGCCAGCACATTCAACATTAGTTCAGCCAGTATTCAAGATGTTGAAAACAAAATACAAACCTGGCGCGTGTTTGTTTTTTTTTACTTAACATTAATAGAACTTTTTTTTGAGCTTACGTCACAACAATTAATAAGATTAAGATGCTTGTTTATTTTTAACATTGTGCAGCCGGTAGGTGGCAACGGCATTCGATTATTTCAGTTCCCGTCTCCGTCTCGCTCTTAATGGCACATGTTTAATTTAATTTTAATCAAGTTTTTAACGGTTTGAGTTTATTTTCTCAAATCCAAGACGTTCGTATTGTTATCAGAAACCCGAGAAAAATTGTAGGAAAATTTTAAAATGGCAAAATGTTAATAAAAATAATAAATTGTCATAAGGGTCTGCAGTTTCCATAAAATTTCTTCTAGATTCGATGACTTAAACTGGATCACAATAATTTGTCTCGCGAAATCTAGTGACCTAGAAAAGTTTCGTCGAATTCTGAGACAAACGGAAATTTTTCCGATTTTCTGGGTGATTAGTTGCCAGTGATTCCAGAGACGAGATTTTTACGAAAAATCTCAAAAAGTCAGGAAATGGCTCGGGCTAAGTTAATTTAAAATAAAGTGAATCGAAAGAAATAAATTTAGCCAGAACCACCCGAATGAAGCAATATGAACCATATATTTAAAATAATAATAATAAGCCCTCGCTCGATTATATTTAAAAATAATTTTTTATTATTTTATTTTTGCTACTTTAATATAAATAATAATAATTATTATAATGTTTTTTTAATAAATAATATATAATTACTAATATTTTTACGTGAAAAGACATTTTCATAATAAAAATAAAAAAGGAAATATAAAAATTAAAAATTAAAAATAAAAACAAAAATAAAATGTAAACTGGTGATTTTTGGGAATTCTCCCATCTCCGCCCGCCCGCTAATTTTTTAAATGCAGATAAGCCGGGACCAAAATAACAGCGGCCGGACGACGTCAACGCCCCAAACCCTCCTGTCAGTTATCCTTTGGGTAAAGGTATATTGCCAGATACTCTTTTGTCAAGTAATGATTGAGTTTTTCCTTATTTTGTGGAAAATGACTTTTCCAATGTAAAAGCCAAATATTTTCACATTTTTTTATTCATAACTTTTAAAATTTCGCACAATGCTTAAAATTTAAAAATAAACAATTTTAATGTCGAAAGCTATTCACTTTCAAAGATTAAGTCAAAAAACAAACACCACCTCAGTGTTTAGGGTTTTATGGTCGTGGAAGAAGAGTTAATGATTCTCACCAACAACAATGACAGAGGAAGCTCTTATCACTCAAGAGGCGTGCCCATATATATAAGTTGCTATGTGGCAAGGGCTCTATTGAGCACATATGATGGCGGCCCGTTCCTTCTCCCTACTATAAGGGGACATTATAGCAAAACTCATTTCCTTCTCAGCTAAAAGCATTCTATATAGGCATGGTTTTCCTTTTCCGCAACTATAGTGATGGCGGGAATATTCATCAGTTGCGCCTCAAATAAACTTGATCTATATGTATGATTTAGTTGTGTATTTTACTAGCCCCAACTAAAAGTCTATCACTAAATTTGGCTTTTCCTGTAGTGATATAATGTGGCTATAACATATAGTAGCGAATAAAATAAACCGTGACATTGTGTGGCCATAGGTGGTGTGGATAAATGCTATGGACACGGCCAAGTCTAAATGCATGGCTATAGGTTCAAGATCTATGGTAGCGGCCATTTTTCGAGAGTGGCTATTAGGTACTCTATAGCCGTGGTCAGATGCCGACCTTGAATATCGGATGCTTTACAGCTGCAGTCAGATGCCGACCCTAGCTATAGTATACTCTATAGCCGAGGTCAGATGCTGACCCTGGCTATAGGGCACTCTATAGCCGCGGTCAGATGGCACAACGAATAACTAATTCGATCACGATGAGGTCAAGCTGATCCTACTCATCGAGTCCAATTGTGTGATTCCTTTTTCCGTGGATGACTGAAGCCTTGGAGCCACTTGTCCCTCCCCTTCGTATTTCTGTCTTGTGTTCTGTTTCTCTTGGGTCGTGCCTTAGAGAAGGTGGGGAATCTGAAAACACAAGTGCAACACAAATGCTTTGGCCAAACTTGATTCTGCCGGACCTAACAAGAAACAAAGTAAGATCAGGGTAGTATAGAAAAACACTCAAATATGGCAGCCTATTTTTGGCATTATAGTGAAGTGACTGGTGAAATAGTTTCCAATAATGGTCTCAACCCAAAACTATATTCCAGCCTGCAAGCTGATTTTTTTGTGCTTGAAACAAGCTCAACAATTTCCAAAATGAATGAAAATATATTCATATAGTTTTCCAGCATTCAATACTCCAAAAAGAGAAGGTGGTTGACATTTTCTTTCACCTTATGTCATGTGTTCAACAAATATAATACACCCTTATTATCATCACAATAATACTGGTACAGATGCATTGTTTTTCCTGATTTTGCTTTCCCTAAGTATCTATTTTGCATGGGTTTGGGGTGCGTGTTTTAGGTATGTAGATGTGTTCTAGGTTCAGATCCTTCATGGCAATAAATTCTAGTGCTTGAGGAGTTGGCTGAAAACGATCTCAATAATGGGTATGTATAATTGGATAAGACATAGCCAACAAATAACAGAACATGGAGAACAGGGACCCTATGACCAATACAAAGCAATCCAAAACAGAATGCATAATATTAAGACGAGTGTTTGACCTACAGGTATTTCAAATCATTCTACTAGCCAAAGCAACACCCAAAGATATATCCTGCAATTTTGTCCAATGGATATACTCAGCAAGTTCAATAACAGAAAGAGGGGTTTTTTTTTTTAATTCAAAAAGGGTAAAGGATTAAACTTATACCAAAAGGTAAAAGTTGCAGATGATAGAGTCATCACAATATAGACAAATGGTCCAGCAATGTGACCAAAGCCTTGCATGGGTGCAGCACAACCTTGAGCATCCTCAACCTGAAGATTACAAACAAAAGGCTTCATGAACCGTAGAAACTACTACAAAATTTAGACTCCCCACATATCAACAAGTCATCAACTATATAAGGTTCTTTACAGATTAGAAAAAAATATCCTTGACATTTTAATGAGAAGCACCATAGATGCTAATTAGAATTTGACCAAGAGATTGTGCTCTAATCTGTACACTGCACAACTGAAATTTAAGGTACTAGGGTTCAATAGTTGTAACCAGGTCAAAAGATTAAGACAAATCCTGCATTCCAAATGTATGACATAGCTAATTAGCGTTATTCAGCAGAATAAAGGTCTGCACCAATATCTCATGAAATTTGAAACAGGTTAGCCAAAGTCCAGGTAGTAGATGATGTCATGTTGCTTTCAGGATGAGGCACCAGAAGTTCTCTGCAATTGTAACTGCCCTAAGGTCCCTCTGCCAAACTTATAAAATGGGAAAGCCACAGTGAAACTGACTGCCAAGGGCAAGAAGAATGCTTGCTCGTGAAAAGATTACACAGTTGAAGAACCTCACAATCAAAAAATAGGCTAATTAGGCTTAGTTGATAAATTTTACTTTTGGAAGCCAAAGAAATAAAAAAATAATGAACAAAGAGTCAGAATTTGATTTTCACGACTTTAATTTTCCCATTCTCAGCAACCAAACACGAAATCTCAAATCATTTAATGAATAAAATAGGAAATTAAAAACACCAAGGGTAGGCATGGTATGATAAAGACCTGTATGTGTTGCCTGGGAATTGAGCTTTTGACAGTAAATTTTGTGTTTTTCTTCTCTAGCAAAGCGTGTTATGCTTCAGTCAGATTGGTTGATCTTAGAGTTGGATGCCAAATTATTTGCTTCATTATGTTCAAAAGATAAAATTCCCACTCAATAACTCCAATAAATTTCCAATCAATCGACCAAAAATGTCACTTTTATGGATATAATACTAATTACCTCTTCTCGTTTCCATTGTGCCACGAAGATGATGGAACAACAAAGAGCAAAGTTTGTTTACTTGTTTGGATTACTTGACATCTAGGAATTAGAAAACATAATTATGTGACAAGCATAACCAACCGTACTAATTCCCTAAAAATTTAGCCTCAAAAATTAAATCTGATTGCATGGCAGCAAAAATACTTGGAATTTGAGGGGAGTAGAGAGAAGTGTGAATTCAGATTGGGCCAAAGAAGAGTAAATCAACGAAAGCAAATAAGAGAAACCGCCAAAATCAAGTTTCCAGTGTAGGAATTGAACTTTGATCTCAAAGCTTCCGATGTTGCTCGACTCCTCATATGAAAGTGGAGAGAGACTTTTTCTTGAGCTTAATTTTGAATAGTATTTAATAGCATTACGTATTAAGTTGTTTTGTTTTTTAACATTCGGTGGTGAGTAAGAATGACAACATGATAGATTATTTCGGGTTTCCATCCACCCCGCTTTTAATGGAACGGGTTTGGTTTAATTATAATTAGGTTTTTAACGGGGTTGAGTTTATTTTTTCAAATTTGAGACGGGTTTGGGGTGGGTTCAGGTATTGTTATTCTCGTCCCTCCCCGATTATATTTTAAAAATATTTTTTTATACTTTAATATAAATAATAATTGTAAAACCCGAGAAAATTCTAATTTTCCTCGTGCAAAGGGCAATTTCGTCAAAATCCTAATTTTTTCAAATCTCTGGATGACGCAATTGCATTACGCTGGAATCGCCTCACGAACCCAGCTACAACGCTAGAATTTCACAATTCCGAGATAGTCTAATTTGCACGCTGGCAAGAACGAAATGAGCATGACACTTCTAAGACATTTTTGAAAGTACTATAAGCGTGCCACGGTCATGTAGAATGAGTCAACTTGAGTCATGGCCCATGTGGACATGTGGCATCTCCAATTGGAGGAAAATCGCTGTAGGTGGATAAGTGAATAGCAGGAAAGAAAATCCAAATAAGCCAATGATGGCTTCACATGTTAGCGAGGGAATAAACAAAGAGTAAAAGAGAACACTTCTCTCATTTGCTGGATTCGGGCGCTGGAGGAGGAAATCGATCTTGCAGAAAGAGTGTCCAACTTCTCTCTAGATTTCCTAGCATTCTGACCACTGCTTTTCGCCAAAAGCAAAGTTGTTCTATGAGGTAAGGGCTACGTTGTAAGTAATCGCTTTGAGGAGTTTTGACAACTCCGAGAGGTAGGGGTTTTCTCCTACTTGATTTAATCCATTTTTAAGAGCTTTGTTAATGCTTTGGGTGGTATGAGGTCGTGAGAGGCCGTTTGATCAATCCCGAAAATTTGGAACTAAAATGCTTGAAATTGGGAGTCGTTAGACAAATTCACCTGACTGCTTGTGTGGCTTCTCAGGGTTATAATTTATGCAATAAATTATGGTTCGTGTTGTCGGTTTAATGGTTATGGATTTCTTTGCTCACAAAGTGGAACCGATGCGCTTATTAGAGTGGTCGCTCTACTGACAGCCATCGCACGATGTGGGACTGCAAAAACAATCCGTTGCTTGTTGGACCGAAAATGGTCCATGTGTGCTGTAAGCAAAATCTTGCTTAAGATGAATGGCTTGAGTGGGTAAGGAAAGAAATTGTTAATGCATGAAAATTTAGTGTGTTAACATGAGTGTTTGAATTCATATAAAATATAATTGTGTGAGAGCCATTGGAATTAAATTGAATTGTTGATTAGCTCATGAGTTTCAATTTAGATGTTATTGGGATGAATAAATAACATGATGTTGTGAGTTAAAATTCAAGCAGTATATGCATGATTTATATATTAACACGACCGTTTGTGGAATGCATAACGATTCCATATGCATCAGCACCCTAACGATAAAGTAGCAGTACGACATGAAGAAAATAAAAGGAAATGGTTGTGAAAGGAATTTCACGAAAGATTTTCTCCGAGAATCGGGTTTGATCATCCACACCACATCGGAGGAGCCCACGAATTGTTTCTGAGGAGTTATCCAACAAATTCGCTCTTGGAGGCCATCTAACAGATTTATCGAACTTGGTAGTATGTTTCGGTAATCAAAACCTTTGTTTTGAAAGATGCCTTTTCTCTCACATTTGGCCAGTGATACGCGAAGTGAGTCAAGAGGCCTGGCATGGGGAAGGGTGAGTCGCATTCTCATCCATATCGCATATCTTCGGCAGGACATGTATTTGCTTGAGTGTGCCTGCCACCATGCACTTAGTGTGAGTAACCCATGTAGGATAATTTACCATCGGGCATTGCCTCATTAATCGCCGAGAGAACATTATTTCGTGTACGGGAGTGTTCGGGAATATGCTCATTAGAGGTCACAGAAGAAAAAAGCCTGACGCGCTGATATTTAAATTTGTAAAACATGTATTAGAATCTAAATTTTAATATATGTTTGTGTTAAGAGGATGTAATAATCCTCTTGAATTATTGTAATATAGTTGGTTAGATTTTGTCAGGTATTGATGTGAAGGGCCCAAGTGACCATTTTTACTCATGTACGGTCTCATGACATGAGACACAAAGTTTTCCGTGGGTTGATTTGCAGAGTCAACGACACCCTGTGATTTGGGGCGCTGCTGTCAATAATACTTAGTGGGTTCGGTTTATTTTCAAACTCCGAGGCGTTCGTGACGAAGTTCGGGAGATTACTTCGATTCATCCCGCTCGACATATTTAAAATATTTTTTATTATTTTATTTATATTTAATATAAATAATAATAATAATAATACAAGAATATTTTTAATAAATAATTTATAAAATTATAATATTTTTATTTTTTATGAAATATATTAATTTTATTATAATAAAAAACAAATAAAAAAATAAAAATAAATCAAATATAAATGGACGTGGCTCGGGAATTTTCCTATCCTCCAACCCTTTTCCGCTTCCATCCCTGCTTATAATTTTTTAACGGGACAAGTTTGGAGAATTGAAAAATAATCGCATCATCGATAGACCACCCCTTTCCGAACCCCTCGATTGCCATTCTTAATAATGAGTATTGCTAACCTTCCTCCTCGTCGACAAATTCAAGCATTTGCTATTTTAAGTGAAGACGATTTTTATGAATGCAAGAAAATATTTTTACTTTTTCTATCGAGAATATATATTTTTTAATTTCAGCAATAAATAATGAAAAAATTTAAAAATAAATAACGGAATACTCAAAGCTATTTAACTTTTAGCAAAAAGTAAAACAAACAGCTGCAAAGGGTTTAGTTAATTCCCCCGCTAAAATTATGCTACTATAACTCTTTTTTTGTAGTGGCTTTTCTGGCATCAAGGTGCTGCTTGTGCTTTCGGAAGCTCATCTTTAACGAATCAACCGAGCTAAATTATATTAGGGTAGCAAAATTTTTAACTTGTACTTTATATATAAAACAAGATTATAATGTTAGGATGTTTTCTATTTTAAGGTTGTTTTAACGGGTTCTTTAGAAAATTAAAATTTGTATGAAAAGAAAAAGAAAAGTATATTTCAAATAATTTAATTTGTATAGTAAAATAAGAAAAAGTTATGTATTTCAGTTTTACTTTTATTATTTTTCTTTATTTAAAGGAGGAATGCGATAGTACAAAATAATGTAAATAATCAATCAAATTAATGATTTAAATTTATTATATTAGTTTTATGAAAAGTCTAGCATTCAATTTGAGTTAAATATGAAACTTAAATAATAAATTAAATATTAAAAAAAGATAGATCGAATTAATTATTATAAGCAATCAACTTTGCTATTTCTTCTGCACATAACTTTTTTAAATCTTGATTGAGACATGGTATTTAATTTATTTTCTACCTTTTTCGCTGGTCTTCTTTTCACACCGGCCAGCAACAGCTGTGTTTCTTGGTCTTCTTCTATGCCGTCCTATAAGTCTAGAACAGAAGGTCAAACTAATTCATCCATGCAACAAAGCTGAATGCCAGACCAATCTCTCCTCAATCTTTTCCTCTTCGTCTCCGTCTTGACCAGTATTAATGCAGACACGGTGGCGGTCTATTGGGGTCAGAACGAGAATGAGGGCAGCTTGGCTGATACCTGCTCGTCCGGTAATTATGGAATTGTCAATATTGCTTTCCTCGTTGTTTTTGGCAATGGCTAGACTCCGAAATTGAATCTGGCCGGACATTGCGACCCCAGCACTAATGGTTGCAGGGGGTTGAGCGATGACATTAGAGCATGCCAGGGGCGAGGCATCAAGGTCTTGCTTTCCATCGGAAGTGCCATGGGAAACTTTTCTTTGATCTCTGCAGAGGATGCTAGGTGATTGGTTTTGCTTAAATAGCATTTTCATTTTTAGATTTCAGATTTTTCTAGATCTAACCAAGTGTGGAGGGTTGGATTTTTTTAAATTCACAATTTATTTTATCGTTGTGATGCAGGCAAGTTGCGACTTACCTATGGAATAATTTTCTTGGGGGCCAATCAAGCTCACGGCCATTAGGAGATGCTGTTCTAGACGGGATTGATTTTAACATTGAGGGAGGCACAACCCGCTACTGGGATGACCTAGCCAGGGCCTTGTTGGAGTTCAGCAAGCAAAGGAAGGTGTACCAATCGGCCGCTCCGCAGTGCCCATATCCGGATGTATGGTTGGACGATGCCATTGACGCAGGCCTATTCGACTATGTCTGGGTCCAATTCTACAATAATCCCCCTTGCCAATACTCTGGCAACGCTGAAAACCTTATCAAATCCTGGAACCAGTGGACCACAATTCCAGCAACTAAATTATTTTTGGGGTTACCGGCGGCACAGGATGCAGCCATATCTGGCTACATCGCACCGGACGTGCTTGTTTCCCAGGTCTTGCCGTCCATCAAGACTTCCTCCAAGCATGGAGGTATCATGCTTTGGTCTAGATATTATGACAAAGGCCATAGTGCAGCTATTAACTCTCCCTCTATGTGTACGCTTCATATATGGTAAAATAAATGAGTATCAGATCTATTCTCTGAAGCTTCCCATATAAAACTTAAATGAAATATTTAAACTTTCTGGTTATGGGTTCAATATGATAAACATTTTCTCATGAAAGACAACCTCCTAAACTGACCTTCAAGAGGACTTCGCCAGCTTCAATGAGTTTGGGAAAAGAGAAATATGTTGGAAAAGCCGTTTGAATGACATTCATTACAAAGGAATGGAATGAATGACATTCATTTTGATAGAAGTGTGGGAGCCTCAACGGTTGTCTAAAACTATGAGAGGCTCCCAAACGGTTTGAAGACAATGGGTCTTTGTTCTTCTATAAAATGAAAGACTGCTCCTGTTCAACATTGAATCATATTTCTCATTCTTAGTGTATGTGAATTAAAGGTGGGATCAAGTGAGTTCTATGTTTGAGTGTTGTTGGTATGGGCGATATGTTCGAACATGATCTCCGTTCACCTAGTATCAAGGTGTTATTGTCCTGGTGCTTGTATGATGTTTTATCATAATCTCCAAGCATCAGAAGAGAATGTGAATCTGTTTAAGGAGATTGTAACTCTTCCCAGACTCAGCTTTGGACCATAGACAATCTTCTATAGTCCTTTATTCTTCATTTTCCTTTTTCCCTTCCTCTATTCTTGACAATGCTGTCACTCTGGTTTTGCAGGTATTATTTGTTTACTGAACCAAAATGTGGTTGCAGGTTCACCAATCTTCTGTACACTCTTAAAACAAATTTTCATCGAAACGTATTAGAAGAAAAAAAAATTCAGAAACTTGGTGACTTTCGTCGGAAAGTTTGAGAAGAAAAAAAATTGAAACTGTGGTTGGAAAAGAAGAAGCGGACGGAGAGGAGACAATGAAAATGAAAGAAAAAAAACCTATTCAGTATTTGCACATCCTGAAAAAAACGATTTGCTGTGGTTTCATCCAGAAGGATTTTTTTTAAAAAAGAGGAGTTTTTCTTTGTTCTGGTTTATCTGGAGGAAAAAAAAAGGAAAATTAACAATTAGATTTTCCTTAAAAAAGGATTTTTTTCGGAGGAAAAAAAAACAAAGGGTATTATCAAAAAAGTGGAAAAGAAAATTAATCTTTTTCCTTTTTTGTAAAAAAAAACCAGTATATATTGTTTTCTTGGAAAAGGAATATTTTTTTTTGGATAAAAAAAGAGTTTCTGTTAGAAAAAAAAACAAAAATCGTTGGTTAAAAAAAAAATATTTTCTTAAAATATTCCTTTTGGAAAAAAAAGAAAGAAAAGGAAACCACAAAATTAAAAAAAAAAAAGAAGAAAATGCTTGGTTTTAAAGGAAGTTTTTGAAAATCGTAAAAGGAACATTGAAACCCGTAAAAGGAAGTTTTTGAAAACGGTTAGGGTAATATTTCTTTAAAGGAAAAAAAATCATTTTTTTGTAACAAATTCGTTTGGAAAAAAAAAGTTGAAACCAAACAAACTATGTGGATTCTTGGTTTTTGAGGAAAAAATCATTGTTGCAAAAAATTCAAAGAAGGGCTTTGAATGCTCTATCGCTAAACTACAAGCTTAGTTTACATTAAGTTATTGAACAATTTTCTTATAACTTGTGTCAATTACCTTTGATATTAGACTTTACAGCAAAGTTATGTTTTTTGCAAGACAAATGGCATTTGATCCCAACAACATGACTGTGCCTGAATATTTCTAGAAGGCAAACCCCACCATGGCCCAAGTGCTAATGATGACCATTACTCTATCCGTTTCTATCTCTCTAGAAGAGAAACTTGAGAAGTTCTGAAAATGGCTCAAAAATCGACATTTTTCCCATCTAAAGACCATGTTTTCAAAACATTTTTTATGCTAATTATCTATAATTACATGACTTTGTAAGCAGTGACATCCCAAACCTCTAAACTGATGTTTTCCTTGAGTACATGTGTGTTTTTAAGCCTTTTAGGTGTCTTTACGGCTCTTGGATTGTATGAGGACCACAAATGAGACACTTTGGGATCTCAAGTTCAAGATTTGAAGCTCTGGAACTAGATTTGATGAAGATTGAGACCTTCAGAAGCATGATTGACGAGAGATGGAGGCAAAATCACAAAATTTGGAGAGTTGAGACCCTCAGCTTTAATATATCTCAATCTTCGCATCATTGAAGGGAAGGAGCGAACATGTTTTAAGGAGTTCAAACCATTAACTAAGGGATCTCATTTTTCTCACCATTAGAGGGAAGGAGAGAACATGTTTTAAGGAGTTCGTGCCGTTAGCTAATAGATCTCAAATTTCGCACCCTCAGCTCTAACGGTGTGAAATCCTCGCAGTTTGTTAATTTTGTGCAATTTCACTCATTTTTCGATCCCACACGCCTCTATATATACAGGATGTCTAATAAAAAACATGAGGTCTTGGATTTTAGCAATTTTTATTCAATAAAATTAGTTTTTCTTTCATGCTCTATTTTTCTCTTTATTTTGCAAGAAATTAGGTTAGAATAATCACCATGACGACCTTCTCTCAAACCATGAGTGAGTAGTCGCCCTAATCTCAGGGTTGGGTGGATCCAAGTTTTACCAAGATGCATCCCAAGGGGTGTATGCACTGAAATCCTAAGGAGGAGATTGAAACCAGTTTGTGCGTCGCTTAGTAGGCAAAGGTAAGGTCTTGGGAGCTCTCTAGGGGTTGTGGGTGATACACAACTCGTTAGATGACCCTTGGATGTATTCGATGAAGGAGTTTTTCATGGCTATTGCCTTTCTTGATACTTGGCAAGTTCAACCGTTGATATTTGATAGTTGTTGAGAAGATCCTTCATCTAGTATGCTCGATCGAGATTGTCTCTTGTCCGGACTGTGAAAGAGGTGGGTGGTGCCTGCGGAGTGCCACACTAAGGTAACACTATTCTCCTACTACTAGAATATGTTCTTAATTAAATATCTATAAAGAGGACACTCGAGCACCCTTTGGAACCATCATTTGTGAATGCTTAAGGAAACCAAGCCCTAAGATTACCTTTAAATTCTGATTTCACAACAAAACAATCAATCAACCCATAAAAATCCAAACTTTTCCAAAAAAAGATAAACTTTTCAACAAGTGAGACACCTAAGATTGCCCAAACTCAGTAGAAGACCCATCCCAAAGGACAATCCTAAAGCCACTATACCTGCAAGTAGCCTTGGCTACTCGTTTAAGGTGGAATTAGGTATTATAAATTTATGTGCATTATGAACCTGATCTACAAGCGATGAATCACATGGAGTCGTTGTTGAGGATGGTGCCAAACGGTTAGGTAATCAAAGTTTCTTGCTTTTCTTACTTTTCTTTTTCTTCTTTAAATTTCTGCAATTTTTTCTCTTTATTTTTATTTTTTAGGACTAACCATATTAATATTTTTCTCAGTGTTTTTTTGGATTTTTTTTTAAAATTTTTGTAGATTAAAATCTAAGACCATGGCTTACTTCTATCATACGAATGAACCCACAAGAGGATGGGAAAAACCTTATTTTCAAGATTTGAACACACCTCAACGCTATTATAATTCTTAGGGAAATTCGTATTATGTACAAGAGAAATATGAGATAGCGACTTAAGTGGAATTCCTTACTAGAAAAATTGAAGAACATGGAATAGAAGAATCCAAGAGGCTAAAGCTATGCATGAAGCCAAGTGGCCACCAACTCATTGCTCTAATTGCTTTTCATGTTGCCATCTTATTGATGATTGCCCTTATTTATCATCCATGTAAGAAGACGAAGGCCACACTAAGTTGTATAAATATGAGCCTTGGAATACCAACACATGTGGAAACACATATAATTCTAATTGTGGGAATCTTCCTAACCTCTCTTGGGGGCAACATCAAGAGCAAAATCAAAATGTGCAAGCCCAACCACCAAGTTCCTTATTTAAGCAAGCCATTGAAAACATAGGTAAGAGGGTGGACAATTATATGGTTGAAGCGAGAGCATACTAAAAGCTAGTGGGAGACTCTTCGAGTGAACAAAAATCCATCATTGAGAGAGATGACCAAGGGTTGGACTATATAGAGGAGATGCACGAAGACTTAGTGTACGAAGCGGATGACATCCATTACTTCCCCTCTCTACTCCCTAGTTCCTATGCTACACAAGAGGAAGGTAAGTTCCCATCTCAACCTCAACATAATCCTTTAACCATACTTAAAGTAGAGGTATAAGATGGAAACTCAACTAATAAGCTCAAAGAGCAATCGATAGTGACACTAAAGAATGATGAGTAAACCAATCAAGTCACTCCCTCTCCATCATATGAGAAAGAAGGTGTTAAAAATTATAAGAAAAATGAAGAAGGGTTAGCTTGTGATGATGAGGCAACAATAGAAATTTCCATGTAATTAGAAAAGAAACCAATTACACTTGAAGATAGGGAACCAAAGGGAGTGAGCACAATAGAGACACTCATAGAGAAGTATTTGGATGAGGATCTACAAGATGCATTAATGAATCAATTTGATGATGATCCATTCATCGAGAAACGACGTGATCCTCCCAAAACAATTTTGGAGCCTTTGCCAAGTGAGCTAAAATATGCATTGCTTTGAGAGAGTAAGACATGGCCAATAGTGATACCTCATTCATATTAAAGCAAGAAGAGGAGAATGTACTAGATGTTCTAAGGAAGCAAAGAGAGGCTATGGGATGAACTATTTTTGACTTGGATTGTAGCGCCCCAGAGCACCCCGGTGTCAGCGAGGTGTCATTTTTTTAAAGCTGCTTTAACCTTTAGCTTGTTCGATTTCATATAATGTTAAACATTTAACTTGTACTATATTTTGTAGACGGATTACAAAGTATATGCAAACTCCATACTTATGGAAGTGTTCAACATTTTTAAATATTTCACGTTGTTCTGAATGAAGCAGAAAATACATATACGTTAGACTAAAGGGTCTTCCAGTGGACACCTAGTGATGTGTTGGCCTTGGTTGCTGATGTGGAGTGTCCGAACTTCTCGTTTCTGCTTCTCTTGTACCTACAAGGATGAAACACCCGTGCTAAACTTATAGCTTAGTGGGAATTAATACATATGGACGACCTTTAATAAGGGTCATCACACTTAGACAATTACATATAACTTTAACATTCATTTACATATATACATGCTTATTCATGTTTTGCACATATCATTTATCGATATACTTCTATATATATCATACTTATTCGTCTTATCATATATCATTTCTTATCATATTTCATATATTTTTCATGTCATCTTACACTTTACTTCTTGTTCTTGTAACTGTATACTATCATTACATAGCAGTGCTATGCTTCTCTTATCATGTCATCTTGCGTATACTTGTCATTTTCTTTTATGTTTCATGCTTGCATAAACCTTAGAAGTGGATAAAAGAAACTATAAGGGCTCGAAGGCGCTGTACTCACTGTACGAAACAATGGTCTATAAGGGCCAGCCTTTATTATCATTAATGAGGCAATGACCATCTATAAGGGCCGAAGTACATTATCGTGTATGAGACGGCCATCCCATAAGGGCCCGAGCGTTGTAATAACTTAAACGGGGCCAAGCGATCAGTATCTTTTGCAGACTTGTTTTCCTAATAGGCATGCCCATCTATCCCTCTACTAGGTTCTAAAGCGGACAATCCATGTATTTTATGTTCGATCACATATCTCCGTATTCCCGAATAATTATTGTCATCACGGTAATCATCTGCGATATTTAATCATTTATTTATATCTTTGCATTTTTCATATCTCATTATATGCATGAATAACTATGGTTACCATGTATGCTTATGAGCTATTTACTATCATTCCAATTTCATCAAGCTATATATGGATGGATTCTAGAAAAGGGCTTTCCATAGAGTCCAAGAACATCCAAAACAGAATTTGGACGAAGAAATTATGATTGTCCGAAGTTGGAGGCTTCCCATGAACAGTGGCTACAAACAACACCAAAAGGGCCTACTATTTTTCATGATTTCTAGACTTAATATGAGGTCTAATATCATCAATATATATATATATATATATATGAATGGATTCTACACTCAAAGGGCTTTCCATAGAGTCCAAGAACATTCAAAACGGAGTTCGGACGAAGAAATTATGACCTTAGAGAGTTGGGATGCTTCCATGAGCGATGGCTGGCTGCTGTGGGGCCTACTATTCTTCGTGATTTATGGACATAATATGAGTTCCAATATCATCAATTTATATATGAATGGATTCTAGACTCAAAGTTCTTTCCATAGAGTCCAAGAACATCCAAAACGGAGTTCGGAAGAAGAAGTTATGATCGTTCGAAGTTGGAGTTTTGAAGGTGTGCAGGGGCTACGCAATTGCGTGGAAACCCATGCAATTGCGTACCTGAGGGCTTCAATTTTGAGCCCAGCCGCACAATAGCATGGCTTCCATGCAACAGCGTGCTAGAGAGCTCCTTAGCAGCTCCGGTACAAGCCATTTTGACACGAAACCATCCCGGAACAGCCCTTGTCCACCGACCATAATATCCTCCCAATTGAGGCCACAAAACATGCCACAAACATGACACAAAATATGCAAAAAACACGGCATAAAACCATCCTACAATTAATCCCAAAATCAGCCCAAAAGTAGGAATAAAACCAAAGTTCAAAATCCATACAAGTTCTACACAAAAGCATAGCATCCATACAAGTTCTACACAAAACTTAGTAAGTTCCATACAAAATCCAAACTAATCCATAAAAACCCAAACTTCCATACTAAAATCCATACTTCCATACTAAAATCCATACTCAAAGGGAGGATTCCATACTCCTAACAAGTAATCACACTCTTTAACACCTCAAACCCTAGCTCAAGGAGGAATTTCTTATAAAAGTCCACAAATTCATACCAACCCATAACAATCCATACAAACCATACAAAAATCTTAGTTTCCATACCTTTCTTGGCCTTCTTGGCTTTCTTCTTCCTTCTCTACTCTTCTTCTTCTTCTTCCTCTTCCTCTTCCTCTTCTCTTCTCTTCTCTTCTTCTTCACTCTATGTTTTGGGTCTCCAAAAATGAGAGACCAATTTGGTCTCACCCCTATTTATATTTTATTTGCACTTTAGTCCCCCATCTCTTTATATTTTCTCTACATCTTATGCTATTTCTACAATAGCCTCTCCTCTTCTTGTCTTATGACTTTTATGTCCTATTTTGATAAATTACAAATTTGCCCTTGTATCTTGTATAAATTCCGGGTTTCTCAATTTCCATGTTTCGCATTTAAATTACGAAAAAATCACATTATACCTACAAAATACCCTAAACTGTTGAAAACGATTAGGGTATATTTCGGGGTGTTACATAGATGGGATTAGTCCCATAACATGCATAAATCATCTGGAGATTGATCTGGGGGGATTTACATTCTTGACGTCATTATGGAGGAGGACCATATGAGGTGTAAGGATGAGGTGAAAGAGAGATGCTTTTTCAGGTTTGACTGGGAATCACCATATTTGATCCTGATTGAGCTATTAGCTCAACTACTTATCCGGGCTTAGTCTCTCTTGAGACTAACAAGCCTAACAAAATTTAATTTTTTGCACTTAGGATTAGTTTAGTTTATTTGCTTTATTTAAATTTAGTTTTAGTTTTCATATTTAATTTTTGGAGAAAACTTTGTTTCTTTGCTAAGCTTTTAGGTTTATCAACACCAAGAGCATAGGGCTCATGATGACTAGACACCCCCATGGAGCCCCTACTTTCTATTTTGTGCTTTGAGGTAAACCTAAGTAAGAGTACCCCTTCTTGATTGAGGTAATGCATCCTAACTTTCTATTTTCATGTGCTTTATTGGATGTATGTTCTATCTTGGTAGGGGGGAGAAACGTTTGAAAAGGAAACAACTTGAACCATATTTGAAATCTTTAGTTATTGTTTTCTTTTGCATGCTTGTTTTCTATTGAGCAGAGGAGGTGCTGAAAATTATCTTGAGATGTTTTAGGATTTTTCTTAAATTCAAATTGGTTGAAATTGGGACACCTTTGCATTTGTTTGACCTAAGACTTGAGAAAGCCTAGTATTTTGTGGGGGACTTGGCAGTAACCTTTGTCTTTCAAACAATTATTTCTTTGGAACTTGAAATGCTACGCATTAGATCTCTTGTATTAATATTAGAACTAGCCCCTTTATCTCAACATAATTCTTGCTTTAAGATATATTTGGACTTCTATAGTGATGAGACACCTTTAAAAGAGAGGCCAATGAGCCCCAAGTATGTAAAAAGAACAAAAAAAAAAAAAAAATCATACAAATAGAAAAATCAGAAAAAAAAAAAAAAGTGTGTTGATCCTAGGCACAGTCCTAAGGGAATTGAATGCTTAGTGCCCTAAGCCAACTGGTTGGAAGTCTTTGACTTCACTGCTCGTTACATGGGATAGAAGATGGATTGATTTCACAAATTGTAGGTGCCTTGTTATTTAGATGGTTAGCTTGAAGTGAAGTTCAAGGGGTCGAATGTGGATGCCTGTGGCCCGGTGGAGTCATCGATGAATCTCAACTATAGGGATTCTTGGATTACTTAGCATTGCATACTACAATAATATATATATATATATATATATATATATATATATATATATATATATATATATATATATATATATATATATATATATATATATGATATGATAAATAAAAGATGCGTTCTCAACCTGTTCTACTCTCTTTATGTTAAAGAAGAGAGCTGAATTTGGTTGGTGGGAGTCTTGGAACTAGGATTTATATTCAAGATCTAAAAAAACATCATTCCACCAAGGTCCTTGAGGAAAGATTGATTGAAAACTTAAGGGCAGGATTGCCTTGATCACAGTGGCACTGGATACCTTGCCTTAGAGATTATAAATGATTAGGAATCTCGACTAAACTGATTCGATGATCGGGACCTTTCCAGTGTTTTCTCCTAATAATATCAAGCATCTTCTCAAAATCTTAACTATCCTTTATTTATCACTTTTATGTATTTATTTATTTTCTTTCAGATTCTTATTTTATATTGTTTTGATCAATTATCTTAATTATTTGTTTATCCATTGCTTAAAGACTAGCAATAAGTTGGTTGGGGAGTTGTGATGACAGCTCAAAAGTCGACATTTTTCCTATTTAAAAACAATGTTTTCAAAGTACTTTTGATGCTAATTATCTATAATTACTTGACTTTGAAAGTTGTGACGTCCCAAACGTCAAAACTAATGTTTTCCTCAAGTATTGATATGTTTTCAAGCCTTTTAGGTCTCTTGGATTGCATGGGGACCAACAATGAGACACTTTGGGATTTCAAGTTCAAGCTTTGAAGCTCTGGGACGAGATTTAATGAAGATTGAGACTTCAGAAGCATGATTGGACGAGAGATTGAGGCAAAATCACAAAATATGGAGAGTTCGCACCCTTAACTTTTACAGATCTCAATTTTCGCACCATTGAAGGGAAGGAGCAAACACGTTTTAAGAAGTTCACATCGTTAGTTAAGGGATCTCAATTTTTGCACCATTAGAGGGAATGAGCAAACATGTTTTAAGGAGTTCGCATCATAAGCTAACAGATCTCAAATTTCGCACTCTCAACTGTTATAGTGCGAAATCCTCTCAATTCGTTATTTATTTATTTATTTTTTGTGATTTCATTCATTTTTCGATCCCACACTCCTCTATATGTGATATTCTGATTGAGATATGGTTGTACTTACCTAAATAAGCCCCCAAATGTGTAAAAACATCCTATATATACAAGATGGTTGATAAAAAATAGGAGGTCTTAGATCTTAGCAATTTTTATTCAATAAAATTAGTTTTTCTTTCATACTCTATTCTTCTCTTTATTTGGCACAAAATTAGGTTAAAATAATCACCATGGCTGCCTTCTCTCAAGCCATGAGGGAGTAGTCACCCTAATCTTGGGGTTGGGTGGATCCAAGTTCTACCATGATGGATCCTGAGTGGTGTATGCGTTGAAATGCTAAGGAGGAGATTGAAACCAGTTTGCACGTCGCTTAGGAGGCAAAGGTGAAGTCTCAAGAGCTTTCTAGGGGTTATGGGTGACATAACTTGATAGATGACCTTTGGATGTATTTGACGAAGGAGTTTTTCATTGCTGCGGAGCATTGCCTTTCTTGATACTTGGCAAGTTCAATCGTTGATATTAAATAGTTGTTGAGAAGATCCTTCATCCAATATGCTCGACTGAGATTGTCTCTTGTTTTGATTGTGAAAGAACTAGGGTGAAAGCCTACTCGACGCCACACTAGGTAACACTATTCTCATACTCCTAGAATATGTTCTTAATTAAATATCTATCAAGAGTACACCTCGAGCATCCTTCAAAACCATCATGTGTGAATGCTTGAGGAAACCAAGCCTCGACATTACCTTTAAATTCCGATTTCACATCAAAACAATCAATCGACCATAAAAATCTAAACTTTTCCAGAAAAAGATAAACTTTTTTACAAGTGAGACACCTAGATTACCCAAAATCAATAGAAGACTCATCCTAGAGGACGACCCTAAAGCCACTATACCTACAAGTAGCCTTAGCTACTCGTTTAAGGTGGAATTAGGTATTATAAATTTTTTTGCATTCTAAACTTGATCCATAAGTGATGAGTCAAATTCAATGGACTAAATGCTAAACGAGGGTAGCAAAAAATGTTATTATACCCTGACCACTATGAATCTTGCTAGATTCTTGATAGAAGATGCTCCTAAGCTCAAAGAAGACGAGCTTGATAACCAAGTCATTAGTGTTGTAGATGCTTAAAAACATTATGACTTCCTATGCATGAATTATGTCATGAATGGATTAGCCGATTCTCTTTACAACATCTACAATTACAAGAAAACAACAAAGGAGCTCTTGGAATCTCTTAATCGGAAATATAAAATCGAGGATGTTGGGGCCAAGAAATTAGATGTGGGTCGATTCATTGATTACAAGATGATGGATTCCAAGACTTTGGCCAGTCAAGTCCAAGAGCTTCAAGTGATCTTGCATGAGATACATGCTCAAGGAATGATGTTGAGTGAAAATTTTCAAGTGACAACTATTATTTAGAAACTGCCCCCAGCTTGGAAAGATTTCAAGAATTACCTCAAGCATAAACAAAAGGAAATGAGCATTGAAGACCTCATTGCCATACTTCACATTGAAGAAGACAATAGAGGATTAGAAAAGAAATTGGCACATAATTCCAACGAGGCTAAAGCTAACTTTGTGGAACATGGTCAAAGTTCTAAGTTCAAGAAAGCCAACAAAGGGAATAAGTTGGGACCCAAAGGAAGGATCTCAAAAAAGCAAAAATTTCAAGGAAAATGCTTCAATTGTGGGAAGTAAGGTCACAAGTCAATGGACTATAGATTGCCAAAAAGAGACAAGCCTAAGGAGGCTAATGTGGTTGATAATATCACTAAAGATATGTATGACATTGACCTCACAATTGTGATCTTTGAAGTGAACCTGGTGGGATCAAATCCCGAGGAATGGTGGATTGATACTGGTTCTACATGCCTTGTGTGTTGGGATAAGAAGATGTTCTCCACCTTTGACCTAATTGAGATTAGGGAAAAGGTGTTCATGGGGAACTTGGCCACCATTGAAATTTAGGACCAAGGGAAATTAAGGACCAAGGAAAAGTGGTCTTAAAAATGACTTATGGGAAGGAAGTGACTTAGAGTACTTGAAATCTGCAAGAACTAGTTTTTGGTTCATTGTTGAATAGTCATGGATTTCGGATGGTATTTTTAGTTAGATGCATTTGTTTTGTAACGCCCTAAAAATACCCTAACAGTTTTATAACATGTTCATGGTGTAAAATAAAATAAATTATATTTTTCCGGCGTTCAAATGACTAAAAATGAAAAATGATAAAAATCCAGAAATTTTATAAGAGCCAAATAAATTTAGTAAAAATGTCAAATGGGGACCCAAGGGTCCTAAATGAGAAGTGTAATGTTAAAAATGTGAATAAAATGAAATGAAAGTGAAATGAAGTGTTAAAATGGCAAAAATGAGAAATGGGAATTAATGGAGTAGCCATGTAATGGGATTAAAGACCAATTTTGGTCTTCGAAAGCCATTTTCACATTTGGGCATTTCCGTTTTGAGAGAGAAAGAGATAGGGTTTGTGGAGAAAGGAGATTGGTGATTTTTCTTCAAGTAACCAAGAGTTTAAGAGATCAAGAGGAAGAAGGATGCTTGGTATTGAAGAATCAAAAGATTAAAGGTATGGAAACCAAACCCTAACTTTTCTTTTCTTGTGTTGGGTTGATGAAACCCCCAAATTTTTTGGATGAAAGTGTTTGTATTGGCTATAAACAAGTTTTGGGGGTTTCTCTAAGTTGTGTTTGGTTGTTTTGATTGGTTTAGTTGGTTTGAGGTATTTTTGTATAAAGGAAATAGTGAGGTTTCAAAGGAGTTGCTGTCAAATTTTTTTCAAAAACCCTGTTCTTGTTTTGGTTATAGGTTAAGTTATAATCATCCAAATGGAGTGATTCCAAATGTTAAATAACCATAAGAGCTAGAGCTAAAACTGTATAGAAGGAACCAGGAGCAAATTATAGCTCTAAGGCTCCCGAATATGGGTTTAAAGGTGAGTTTTGGGTAGCTCACGGGTATGCTCTGTTTTGGGTGTAGTTGTTGTAAAACCTGAGAAAAATTCATTTTTTTGAAAAAGGGTAAAACGGTAATTTCAGTTGAAAGCCGAAAATTCTCTAGATCTCGGATGACGAAATGGATTGTGCGATTAAATTCGTCTCGCAGTTTCATCAGATACGAGATGGTCGAATCTTTATGAATTTCTGAGTGATAAATCGCCAGTGACTTCAGGGACGAGATTTTTACGAAAATCTTGGAAGTCAGAAAATGGCATGAGTTAAAGTTCATTTAAAGTAATTGAACTGAAAAGAAATAAAAATTTTCGGGAAAGAAATGGATAAGATGGAATTGATAGAAATCGTTTATCAAATTATAATAATAATAATAATAATAATAATAATATAATAATAATATTAATAATATAATAATATTATAATTAGCATAAAATGAAAAAAAAACAAAACAAAAGAGGGGGAGAGCGTCAGACGGGAGAGGCATCAGCGGGGAGAGGAATTATTTTTATTTTTTTTCTTCTCTTTGCTTCTTTCTCAGATCTACGAAAATCGGACCGTCGGATTTCGTCGAATTTGAGCAAAAGCGGATCTCTGTGATGAGGCTAGGCGTGGACACCCAAAGTTAGGTTTTGAAAACTCAGTGAGGTAGGGTTTTATCCCTCTTTATTTTACCCATTGTTTAAGTGTTTTATAAATGCTTGTGTTGGTTTGAGGCCGTGAGTGGCTGTTTGATCGGTCCCAAATCTTGGAACAGAAGTGTGAAAATTTTTGGAGAATTTTTGGAGCCCATTTGGACAGTCGGTGACTGTGTAGGGGCTGTTTGGGATGTTTGTATCATAATTTATATAATAAATTGTGTTTTGGTGTATAGGCCATTGGAGATAAAATTATGATTTGCTCAATTATATGGAATATAATTGTGTGTATAAACCATTGGAGATAAAATTGTGATTTACTCAATTATATGGAATATAATTGTGAGTATAAACCGTGGAGATGAAATTGTGAATTGCTTTCAGTGAGCTAATTTGGGTGTTGTTTGATCCATATTGTTGAATTACATGTGGTGTGAATTGTAAATTTGAGAATGTTATAATTAATATATTGGTATATATATTGTATAAATAGTTTGGAAATGGCATAATGCATTTTCATATGCACTTTGAGTAACCTAGAGATTAGGTGTTAGTGCATGACATGGATTTTCTAAAAACGAACATGGTTGCGAAAGGAATTTCACAGGATGATTTTCCGGAGAATTGGGTTAGGAGATGGGCCAACAGATCATTTCGGATGAGGACCATGTTGTTTCGGAAAGCTCACCAACCAATTCGCCTCGGAGGGTAATCCCATATTTTTACCGACACTTCGGTAGTATATTTTCAAGAACAACAAGTTTTGTTTTGAAAATGATATTTTCTCATACATGGCTTAGGCAAGTGTGAGTGAGTTCGGTGAGGACTCGAGACATGGGAATGGGCATGTAGACATTCAAATAGGATCACGTATTTACTTGAGTGTGTGTTTAAATTGGAGCATTGCATATGCACTTAGGTGGAGAGTAACCCATTTAGGGTGATTCCTCTTAGGTGATAGCTCACCTTTGTCGGAGACATTTTTGAGTCTGGGGTTTCGAGGGAAGACGGCTCTTCTTAGAGACCGATTTTGAAGAAAGCCCAGGTTGTGGCTGATGGTTTGGATAATATGTATTAAATTGTAAATTTTAATATGTATGTGTATTAAGAGAAATGTATAACTCTTGGACTATTGGAATGTAGTTGGGATATTTATTTTGAGTATTGGTTTATGGGCCCAAGAGGCCATTTTTACTCAGGTATGTGTCTCGTGATACGAGACGTATAGATTTTCCGCAGGTTGATGGGTAGTCAACGGACCCCCGGGTTTTGGGGCGTCACGGCAGTATCAGGCTTAGGTATCACAGTGCCTAGGGACTCGGGTTGGGTATTCATCACCACTTGGGTGGTTTGATGTAGAGTATAGGTATATGAAAACTTAGAGATTGAGGATTTGGGCTTAGGCCATAGTCGAGTAGAACATCACCGCTTGGGTGGTTTTGATGTTCGGTTTAGGTATGAGATTACAAATCACGGGAATAGAACCTTTGCATGCATGGTGTTTGATGTGTGTTGAGTGTATAACATGAGTTGTATGTTATGTGAATGATGTTTATAACATGGTTTGTGATATGTTATGATGTTTGGGTGCTTAGGTGATTAGCACTTATTATGTTGGAAAAATTGTGGAGTTTACAGTGTGTAAACTGGAACAAAGGAAATAAAAGAAATAAATTTTACTAAATTTATTTGGTTTAAGAATAATGAAATGAAATTTTAAATAAACTTTAAGGGTGAACACTAGGGTTAGTGTTAGATCATGAGGTGAAGAAAATTATTTTCTTAGGTTTTATGATGTGAAACTGAAGAAAAATAAGTGCAAATAATTTTTTATAAATTTATTAGAGTATTCTGAAAATAATGGAAAAATTTTTATTAAATTAAATAAAATTAGACAAATTTTAGAAAAAAAAAATAAATAAAATTTTGTGATCAAAATGATTTGATTTGTGGATGATTGTCACGCATGGCTTCATAAATCGCGAGGGACTTGATATGCTCTACTTGGTTTTTGTGTATGATTAGTGTCGGTACGTGTTTATGCCTTGGAGATCTTTTGTATTGTATATTGACTACCATGTTGGTGTGTAGATGGCTAGTAGAGGCGGGGCGCGAGGTCGTCACGGCGATTGGCACCATCGACATTTGACCCAGCGCACATGCCCGTCGCGAGGCCTTTGTGAGGTTGTAGAGTATCGCGTGTTCTTATAGCCTGAGGCTAGCATAGCCCGAGTAGTCGGGAGGTCCTAGTAACCTCCCGGAGATTTCGGCGCATCATCCTCCGGCGTTCACGGGAGAGGCAGGAGTGGTGGCGGACTATTGGTTTATGCAGATTGGAACATGTGGGGCTATGGAGATCACCTCCGTCTGACCGGATCGGGTTAATTTGCATTCCGGCTAGAGGGCGAGGCCAAGGTATGGTGGAGATGGGCGAGGGCTTCTAGAGACTTAGAGGTTATGATGGGGCGAGTTCGGGGAGGCTGTTTATGAACAGAGTATTTTACATTGCTTGCTAGACATCTGAGGCCGAGTTCCTAGAGCTGAGCGAGAGCGATGGCGTGAGTGGATTACGTGGCTAGATTCAAGATAGCCAGTTTTGCCGATGATTATGTGTACGGACATGGCCAAGGTTAGGAGATTTGAAGATAAATAGGCTGAGTTGTCCATTCGGGCGGGATAGTAGGACTTCGCCTCACAGGACCTTGGACTCCATGGTTGGGACCAATGACCGTAGAGAGAGGGTCGAGAATGCTCGGCCTTTAGGGACACGAGTGTTAGTGTTAAGAGGAAGGAGAGTCGGTCTTCTTCTAGTTCGGGGAAGAAGCCCAGGGCTTCTAGTTCACGAGGGTTCCAGAGCCACGACCATCTAGTTCAGGGACAGATCAGAGTTGCGTAGCGAAAGCGTGGTGGACCTTAGGGTGGTAGACATATTGGGTGTTGAGGTCATTCTTGACATGGTTGAGTTGAAAACCCATCAGGTTGTCAGTGATTGTGACTTGAGGCGGGTTATCATACCCGACACGGTCTTGGAGTTGTAGAAGGTAGCATATGCATGTGAGTGATGCTTATGTGCGTGAATTTCGGGGACGAAATTCTGTTAAGGGGGGGAGAATGTAAAACCTGAGAAAAATTCAATTTTTTTGAAAAAGGGTAAAACGGTAATTTCAGTTGAAAACCGAAAATTCTCTAGATCTCGGATGACGAAACGGATTGAGCCGTTAAATTCGTCTCGCGAAAAGTTTCGTCGAATTCTGAGACAGTCGTAATATTTTATGAATTTCTGGGTGATAGATTGCCAGTGACCACGGGGCCCGAGATTTTAAATGCTTGGAAGTCGAATAATGTAGGATAAGGGATTATTTAAAGTAATTGAGCGAAAGAAATAAAATTTTTCAGAACACAAATGGACCCGAATGGGTCAATAGAAATCGTTTATCCAAATTATAATAATAATAATAATAATAATAATAATAATATAATAATAATAATAATAATAATATAATAAATTATAATAAGCATAAAATGAAAAAACAAAACAAAGGGGAGAAGTCGGGCGGGAGATTCGTTAGCGGGAGAGGAATTATTTTTATTATTTTTCTTCTCTTTGTTTCTTTTTCAGATTTACGAAAATCGGACCGTCGGATTTCGTGAATTTGAAAGCCAAAATGGATCTACTTGATGAGGCTTCTGGCGTGGACACGAAGTGGAGTTTGACAAACTCCGTGAGGTAGGAGTTTATCCTTGTGTTCCATTGTTTAAGTGTTTTATAATGCTTATGTTGGTTGAGGCGTGAGTAGCGTTTGATCGGTCCCAAAACTTGGAACCGAAGTGTGAGAATTTTTGGAACCCATTTGGACAGTCGTGATTGTGTATGGGAGTATTTGAGATGTTTGTATAATAATTTATACTAATAATTGTGTTTTGGTGTATAGGCCATTGGAGATAAAATTATGATTGCTCAATTACTGGAATACAATTGTGTGTATAGGCCATTGGAGATAAAATTGTGATTTACTCAATTATATGGAATATAATTGTGGTATAAGACAATTTGGATGAAATTAATGGTGCTCAAATGACTAATTTGGGTGTTGTTTGATCCATATTGTTGAATTACATGTGGTGTGAATTGTAAATTTGAGAATGTTGCATAATTAATATATTGGTATATATATATTGTATAAATGGTTTTGGAAATGGCATAATGCATTTTCATATGCACTGGGTTACCTAGAGATTAGGTGTTAGTGCATGACTTCAGTTCTACGAAGCAGACATGGTTGCGAAAGGAATTTCACAGGATGATATTACGGAGAATTGGGTTGGGAGATGGGCCAACAGATCATTTCGGATGAGGACCATGACGGTTTCGGAAAGCTCACCAACCAATTCGCCTCGGAGGGTAGTCCCATATTTTTACCGACACTTGACGTATATTTTCAAGGCAACAGTTTTGTTTTGAAAATGATATTTTCTCATACATGGCCAGGCAGGGTGTGGTGAGTCGTGAGGACCGAGGACATGGGAATGGGCATGTAGACATTCAAATAGGATCACGTATTTACTTGAGTGTGTATTTAAATTAAGGAGCATTGCACATATGCACTTGAGTGGAAATGCTTATTGGGTGGATTCCCACTACTAGGCGATAAGCTCACTGTCAGGGCATTTTTTCGGAGTACAGGGGTTTCGAGAAGACTGGCTCTTCTTAGAGACCGATTTCGAAGAAGAAGCGATTAATGGCTTTGATGGTTTTTGGATATGTATTAGGATTGGCAGTTTAATGTATGTGTATTAAGAAATGTATAACTCTTGGACTATTGGAATCTGGTCGGATATTTATTTTGAGTATTGGTTTATGGGCCTAGGGCCATTTTTACTTTTCGAGGTTTGTGTCTCGTGATCGAGGCGTATGGGTCCTCGCAGTTGATGGGTAGTCAGCGGTTGGGTTTTACAGATCTGACGGTATGAGCTTAGGTATCAGAATACCTAGAGGAGCTCGGGTTGGGTGTCAGCATCTCTACGCCACTTGGGTGTGGTTTGATGTAAATATAGTATATGAAACTTGAGATTGAGGATTTGGGCAGGCCGCCGTCAGTAGAGCATCCTCTGGGTGGTTGATATTGGTTCAATTATGAGATTACCTAGGAAATCTGAGGCCAGGCTGCTTGCATGTGGTGTTTGATGTGTGTTAGTGTATAACATGAGTTGTGTGTTATGTGAATGATGTTTATAAACATAGTTTGTGATATGTTATGATGTTTGGTGCTTAGGTGATTACTTGTGTGTTGAAAAAATTATGGAGTTCTGAGTGTGTAGTGAACAAAATAAAAGAAATAAATTTATAAATTTATTTGGTTTAAGAATAATGAAATGAAATTTTAAATAAACTTTCAGGGTTGACATAGGGTTAGTAATTTAGATCATGAGAGTGAAGAAAATTATTTTTCTTAGGTTTTATGGTGTGGCGAGAAAATAGTGAAAATAATTTTTATAAATTTATTAGAGTATTACGAAAATAATTGGAAAAAAATTTATTAATTAAATAAAATTGAATAAAATTTTTTGAAAAAGCCAAAATAAAATAAAATTTTGTGATCACAATCAGTTTGATTTGTGGATAGAATTGTCTGCATGGCTTCCTTAAATCTGGGACAGATATCTGCTGGTTTTGTGTATGATTAGTGTCTCGAGTGTTTATGCCTTGGAATGCGTATTGTATATTGACTACCATGTTATTGTGTAGATGGCTAGTAGAGGACGGGGGCCTTGAGGTCGATCCACCATTTATTGTTGGTTAGGCACCATCGACATTTGACCAACCGCCTGTATTCGATGTGGTAGCTATTGAGTTATAGGTATCGTATTTGCTATAACTGTTTAACATAGCGTGAGTGGGAGGTCCTAGACACTCAGGAGATTTAGAGCGCATCATCCTCAAGTTCCACGGGGGAGGAGACCGACGGTAGACCATTGGTTTATGCGAGTGAGAACATATTGAGGCTGTGGAGATCTGCCTCCGATACGACCGGATCGGTTTTTGATTATTGCGCATTCGGCTAGAGGCGAGGCCAGGTATGAGTGGAGATGGCGGGCTTCTGAGTTAGTTACTATTTATGGGAGTTTGGAGAGCTGTTTATGAGCAAGTATTTTATTGCTTGCTAGACATGCAAAGAGGCCCCGAGTTCTGTTTGGCGGGAACGATGACTATGATGGATTCGTGTGCGATTCCCGCGAACCGCAGTTGCGATGATTATGTGGCCACGGATCTGGCCAAGGACAGGAGATTTGAGAATGGGCAGTTGTCCATTGAGGCGGGGATGAAGCGGACGCCTCTGAGACATGGACTCCATGGTTGGGACGGCCACGACCGCCGAGAGAGAGAGATCGAGAATGCTCGACGCACTAGGGACACGAGTGTTAGTGTTAAGAGGAAGGAGAGTCGGTCTTCTTCTAGTTCGGAAGAAGCCCAGGGCTTCTAGTTCACGAGGTTCCAAAGCCACGACCATCTAGTTCGGGGGACAGATCGGGTTGCGTAGCGAGCGTGGTGGACCTCGGGGTGGTAGACGCGGTAGTTATTTGAGGTCATTCTTGACATGGTTGAGTTAATGACCCATCGGGTTTGTGATGATTGTGACTTAGGCGGGTTATCATATGACGGTCTTGGAGTTGTAGAGGTAGCATATGCATGTGAGTGATGCTTATGTGCGTGAATTCCCGGGGGTGAGGAAGTGCATTAAGGGGAGAATGTAAAACCACGAAAAATTTGAATTTTTTGAAAAGAATTAAGCAGCTAATTTCAGTTGGCAGAATTCTCTAGATCTCGGATGACTGAAGCCCAGTTGAGCCGTTCGGTCGTCTCGCGAAAAGTTCGTCGGTCCCAGGGAGCGGTCGTAATATTTTATGAATTTCTGGGTGATAAATTGCCAGTGACTTCTGGGACGAGATTTTTACGAAAATCTTGGAAGTCAGAAAATGGCGTGAGTTAAAGTTAATTTAAAGTAATTGAACTGAAAAGAAATAAAATTTTGAGCACTTAAAATGGACCGAATGGAGTCCAATAGAAATCGTTTATCAAATTATAATAATAATAATAATAATATACATAATAATAATAATAATATAATAATAATAATATTTAATAATATAATAATATTATAATAAGCAATGAAAAAAAAACAAAACAAGAGGGGCGTCGAGACGGGAGATGCGTTGCTTGGGGAGAGGAATTATTTTTATTTTTTTTCTTCTCTTTGCTTCTTTCTCAGATCTACGAAAATCGGACCGTCGGATTTCGTCGGGGCTAAAGGCAAAATGGATCTACGCGATGAGAGCTACGCGTGGACACCAAAAAGTTGGAGTTTTGACAAACTCCGTGAGGTAGGAGTTTTATCCTACTTGTGTTACCCATTGTTTAAGTGTTTTATAAATGCTTATGTTGGTTTGAGGCGTGGTAGCGTTTGATCGTCCCTAAATCACGGAGACCGAAGTGTGAAAATTTTGGAGCCCGTTTAGACGATCACGTGAGAAGCTCCCCGTATGCCAGAATTTGTTTGGGGTGTTTGTATAATTTATATAATAAATTGTGTTTTGGTGTATAGGCCATTGGAGATAAAATTATGATTTGCTCAATTATATGGAATATAATTGTGTGTATAGGCCATTGGAGATAAAATTGTGATTTACTCAATTATATGGAATATAATTGTGAGTATAGGCCATTTGAGATGAAATTGTGAATTGCTCAAGTGAGCTAATTTGGGTGTTGTTTGATCCATATTGTTAGATTACATATGGTATGAATTCATAAATTTGAGAATGGTACATAATTAATATATTGGTATATATATAACCATATAAATGGTTTGGAAATGGCATAATGCATTTTAACTATACGGCTACAAGTAACTAAGTGGGTGTTAGTGCATGACATGGATTTTAAAAAACGAACATGGTTGCGAAGGAATTCACGGGATGATTTTAGAAGAATTGGGTTGGGAGATGGGCCTTGGATCATTCGGATGAGGACCTGTGTTGTTTGAGCTCCTGTAATTCGCCTCGGAGGGTAGTCCCGTATTTTTCTGGAGCACTTCGGTAGTATATTTTCAAGAACAACAAGTTTTGTTTTGAAAATGATATTTTTCTCATACATGGCTTAGGCAAGTGTGAGGGAGTCGGTGAGGACTCGAGACATGGGAATGGGCATGTAGACATTCAAGTAGGATCACGTATTTACTTGAGTGTGTGTTTAAATTGGGCATTGCATATCGCTTAGGTGGAGAGTAACCCGTTTAGGGTGATTCCGCTCTGGGCGATAGCTCACCACATGGGAACAATTTTTCGAATTACGGGGTTTCGAGAAAGCGGCTCTTCTTAGGGCCGATTCGAAGAAAGCTAGGGTTATTAACTTTGATGGTTTTTGGATAATATGTATTAGAATTGTAAATTTTAATATGTATGTGTATTAAGAGAAATGTATAACTCTTGGACTATTGGAATATAGTTGGGATATTTATTTTGAGTATTGGTTTATGGGCCCAAGAGGCCATTTTTACTCAGGTTTGTGTCTCGTGATACGAGACGTATAGATTTTCCGCAGGTTGATGGGTAGTCAACGGACCCCCGGGTTTTGGGGCGTCACAGCTTGGTATCAGAGCTTAGGTATACGAATACCCAGGGAGCTGCTCGGGTTAATTATTCATCGCCCTTGGAGTTTTGTTTGATGTAGAGTATAGGTATATGAAAACTTAGAGATTGAGGATTTGGGCTTAGGCCATAGTCGAGTAAGAACATCACCACTTGGGTGGTTTGATGTTCGGTTTAGGTATGAGATTACCTAGGAAATCACAGGAATAGAACACTGCATGCATGGTGTTTGATGTGTGTTGAGTGTATAACATGAGTTGTATGTTATGTGAATGATGTTTATAACATGGTTTGTGATATGTTATGATGTTTGGGTGCTTAGGTGATTAGCACTTATTATGTTGGAAAAATTGTGGAGTTTACGATTAGTGTAAATTTGGAACAAAGGAAATAAAGAAATAAATTTTACTAGATTTATTTGGTTTAGAATGTGAAATGAAATTTTTAAATAAACTTTAGGGTGAACACTAGGGTTAGTGTTTAGATCATGAGGTGAAGAAAATTATTATTTTCTTAGGTTTATGGTGTGAAGCGAAGAAAATAAGTGAAAATAATTTTTTATAAATTTATTAGAGTATTCTGAAAATAATTGGAAAAAAAAATTTATTAAATTAAATAAAATTAGACAAAATTTTTGAAAAAAATAAAATAAAATAAAATTTTTGTGATCAAAATGATTTGATTTGTGGATAAATTGTCTGCATGGCTTCATAATCACGGGGACTTGATCTCTCTGCTTGGTTTGTGTATGATTAGTGTCTCGAGTGTGTTTGTACCTTGGAACATGTGTATATTGACTACCATGTTGGTATGTAGATGGCTAGTAAGAGGGCCAGTGATTAAGTGCCACGGTAAATTTGAAATTTGAATCAACAATATTTATAACCTAAGTTCCTCCTGCCGTAGTCAAGCTCTTTGCGATTATAGTGAATCTAGGTCGAACACGGGGATGGAGTTTCTTAGTACAAATGATTTGAGTGAAATCAAAGCGGTGAATTAAATTTGGATTTTGGGGTTTGGTTAAAAAACGAGTGGTTTGGCGAATGGTAGCAAAGCGAAAATTAAGTGGATGGTTTGCAACTGAAAATAAAAATGAAGAAAAATAAGAAAAAGAGAACTTCTTGAAGCAGTAGGCCACTGAGTTTAAGATCCTAGGCTAACTGAGAGCTCCCCGGGTTGAAAAACAACTCCTATTTGAGTCGGCCACGGGATCACGATTATGGCCCCTTTTTAGTTAAAACCCTAACATTCCATTATCATTCTTTGAGGCTCGTAAAGACCATCTAAAAAATAACAGTGCATCTCTCACCCGAGCACAGTATTCTAAAGCATGGAGAGTATTGGCCAAAACAATAGCTGAAAATGTTATTTAACCACTAATTTGAAGAACACAACATGTAAATGCTACCTCGGAAGCGAAGTAAGGACCATCCCCAAAGAGCCACGTGCATCACGACTAGAAACCTGCTTGGACCTAAAGCATGGAAGTATTAGCGAACAATAACATCCCATGTTATGCAACTAATTGAATATCAGAATGTAAATACACTGCAGCATAGGCTTGGGGAACCGCAATGACCTAAAGATCTTACCCCGGCTTGACCTTTTTACTTGAAGGGAAGTGGTTTTGGCGGCTCATCCTCCCAGTTGTGTCCTTGGAGGTGTTTAGTAACCGAAGGGAGAGAAGAGGAGAGAGAAGAGAAGAAAAGCAAAAACTAAAAATAAAAGGCTTTATTTACAAAATAAAAACTTACAAAATTATTCTCCCAGGCGATGCTTGAATCGTTGCTTGGGTTACCAAAGCAAGAGGGGCTTATATAGGCCTCCTCAAGGTATGAAAATACAAAAAAACCTAACAATAGGCTAAGTTAATGGACAAAGTAATAAACAAAGTTTGGAAGCGGTTGCATTAATTACGAGAGGATGACAAGGCACCTGGAGATTTAGCTAGAGGTGAGAATTTCGCTAGCTTTAAGCGAAATCAGCAAGACTCTCCTATGACTCTTTGTTCCATTAGTGCATTTGTTCTGGCTTTGCTTCTCATCAATTTTCTTCTGCTTCATTTTCTTCCCATTTTCTTCTCTTCTTTCCTTCTAGTCTACGATATATGATGTTGGGTTTGACTTAAATCTTTGGGTCTTGGATCGACTCAACACTTTTAGCCATGATTCTCTCACAAAAGCGCAAAATTGCCACAAAATCGATCATTAGAATATTAGGGATAGTAATGTAAATCGGGTTAATTAGCATGTTTAGTACCGCAGCACTCAAAACCTATAATAAATAGGGTTCAAAATTGCACTTTTTACAGGCACTAATCACACCCCAACCTACACACATTGCTAGTCCTTAACTGAAGAAAGAAAGAGAACATAAAATGATAACAAAATAATGTACACAAAAGGTTGTAGTTCAAAGGTTGTGAAAGTAATTTCTAACCTGAAACAAGAATTATCAAGGCCGTGTTCAATAACTATCATGAGAGAATAGATACCATACAAAATTGAGTATCAAGAGTCTCCCTCTCAATGAATCAACAGAAACTGCAAAATCTAAGTTTTATTTTATCGGCTCGACGATAAAGCTGTCGAACTACCTCTCCCCCGACTGGCTACTACGACTAGCACACCGCCAGCCTAAATAGATCAGGACCCACCTCTTATTCCACAATTATTTTTGCGTTGTAGGGTGCAATGCTAAGGGTTCGACTTCATCAAAGTCCGTGTAACGAGGGTCCACCGATGACTCGCAACCAATCAAGGTTTAGGGCATCAAGCGAAAGGATCGTGACCACAAAGGCTCTACGAGGCTTCACCGGACTTGAATGACTTAGAATTAAGCACCTACAACTTGCTAAACTCCACCTATCCACCCATGTAGCAGACACTAAGTCGGTGACTCCCAACAGGTGAGTTTAGGCATAGGGCTTTAAGGCTTTCGCCATATACCCCTCGGACCGTGCTCGGGTTTCAAAGTAAACATTGTGATTTTTATTCTTTTTCTTTTCTTTTTCTTTTTTTTTTTTTCTTTTTTTCTTTTCCCTTGGGTCCTTAACCTATTAAAGGCGGTCAATGAAACTAGGGTAGAGTTATGCAAATTAAAGGAGGTTGCCACGATTTTCGGCCTATCATTGAAATCTAATGTGCTTTGTGTGTCAGTTAGCTAAAGGTGGAAGAAAAGGTGAAATCAATAGAATTCAGCTAATCATTCACTCAACTAAGCATGGAGATCAATCTAACATCAATAGAATTGGACCAAGCCAATTTTTCAAACCATAGGTTAGGCAAAACCCACAGTTTTGTTGCAAAAAGCGGGCCCCAATTTGAAAAAGTAAAATTTGTATGGTATAACAGCTTTATAGAAAGGGGACCCAGCAAGCCACTGAACATCACAAAATGGGCTTGCACAAAATACTAACAAAGCATAAATACAAAATCCACTTCCTTTACTAACTCTCCCCCCAACCCAAGCATCTCGGTGTCCGAAATGGGGTTCGAATGAAAATTAGATAAGGAAGTGTTATATGATAAGATATGATCATTTCTGGATGGAGACCTCACAGAAGCTTTCCATCGACGCCTTATGCACTCCGTTCGGGCTTTCAAATAAACAAATTAGGACAAGAAAGAGAGGAAAAAGGTGACCAGTTGGACATTTTAAAATTACACTTTTCATAATAATCCCAAAAATGTTCTTTCTGGACATATTTAGATTCTACTGCTCTCTAAGATTTCCAAACGGTACCAGAAACGCCTAAACGGAGTTCGGATGTAAAAGTTATGGGAAAAGCAAAATTGGAGGTCAAAAGCGTGGGATTTCGCTAGGATTGCGAAAAGTTGAAAATTCATAAACACCGCGAAATCACTTTGCAATCTTAGCGAAATTGCAATTTTAAGCTAAACCGAAATTTTCGCTGAGGTGTTTTTACGAAATTTGGCATTTTTCGCTACTCACGCAAATTCGCTAGCTTAGCGAAATTTCGCTATGTGAAATTTTTAGTAATTTTTCGCTATTAGCGGGCCTGTGATTTCGCTACATTTGCGAGAACAATTGCGAGCATTTCTTGAGAGATACGCTGTTGAGTTATTTCATTCAGGTTTCAAAATTTGCATTTTTGCTTCAAATTAGCTAAGCGCAAATTTAACACAAGAAAAATTAGAAAGGCTGCGAGAAAGAAAAATTAATTTACAAACTAAACTAACTAAAATACTAAGATAAAACAAAACAAGAAAAATTAAACAAAAGTGGGGGAGGAGCTTAGAAATGCCTAGGTCGGGTGCTCGAGCAGAACACTTTTGAATAACCACTATGCCGTACAGTATGAGGCATTTGCCATCTTCTTTGATGTAATTAAGCGAAGGCGTAATAAAGCCACTAGTCTTCTAATGTTTTTGCAACACAAGCGATGATGGGGTGGCCTTGGTGGTGGATGTTTGAGGTTTCGGTTGTCTTTGCGAGGCATGGGCGGTATGAAGGCGGAGTCGAAGTCTTTGCGGCAATGGGTTGGACTTAGCTTTGGGAGGCTGGTCTTCTTGTGGTTTGATTGTTACTGCGAGGTGTCGGCGGTATGTGCCTTGGTCATCGGGAGCTACGGCATTAGGTAATAGGTGGCACAGGCATTGGCAATGGTGTCCCGAATCTATGATGGGCTCTTGGGTCCTTCCAGCGTTTCATGTTCAGCTGCTCTTCTCGGTCGGCAGACAGTGTTTTACATTCCTTCTTTTTCCAAGGCCAAAAGTATCACTGGTCTGGGGTATCCTGCGGTTCTTGAGAGCTTCTAATGATTCCACTTCGATTCCTCACGAATTTGCGAGTTGAGCACCTTTCGACCAAAGCTGTTTGATTAAGCACTCTTCCTCTTGACTCTCCTCCCTGCAGGATGATCAAGATCTTTGAGGCAAGTTTTGAGATAGTTCACCAAGATGTCGATTTTGCTCAAAGTCATTTTGGAACCCATCAATTCCTTGTTCAAGGCTCTCGATTGTCTCGGTTTCTTTGTGCTTTGGGCCAGTCACTACCCTTTGCTTCTGCCATTATGTCACTTTGACAATCCTCCTCTGGTGGACATTGTTCTGATCAATTAGGTCTTCAATGGAATCTTGCAGGTTATCCCATTTATGCTCAAAGTCATCTTCAACCCATCTAATCTTTGGTCGAGGGAATTCTCCTCAGTATGGATTTTTTCACTCAATTGGGCATTGAATTCCTTTTGTTCTACCACAGCATCACCCACCAGTTTGGTAAGGTCTAGAATTGCTTGCTCAACTAGGGAGATTAGGTTTGTGATAGTTGGTGAGTCAAAGAAACTATCTTGTGGATGTGGAGGGAGGTGGATAAGTTGGAGACACTATAGACGGGTGCACTCGTCAATGAATATACGTAGTCCTCATGGATCTATGTTCACTTGGGTTCCTCTCTACGGGGTTGTTGCTTTGGTATGGAAGGTTCTATAGTCTCTCATTGTCATGTAAGCTCTAGGGTTACCCTCACGTAGTATTCTTTCTCCATATGGGTGAATTCCATTTTCTCTCAATCCAATTTTCCCACAGAACTAAAGCGCTTGCCTTAAAATTTTTCAATCCTTGAAAATGGATTCTGTAACAAACGAGTAGGACACCAAACAACACGAAGCGATCCTGCGGTGAAATAGAGGGCTACAAGAGACAACACAGCTTGATCCTGCGATTGATTCTAGTTCAAGCCTTTGGAAAATGAACTCACGCAACACTTTGTTTTTTTATATGAATGAAAATAAAATAAAAGGAGACTGATGAAATATAAAAGGAAATTCACGAAAACTTGTGATGAGAATCACAGAGTGTTCCGAAACTTCTCACTTGCACAGGGCACCATCCGTGCTGCGCCATTTGATTCGTGCCACGATGGGGTGAGAGTTTGAATCAACAATATTTATATACCTAAGTTCCTCCCTGCGGTAGTCAAGCTCTTTGCGGTATAGTGGTCTAGGGTCGAACACAGGGATGGGTTTTCTTCGTACAAATGATTTGAGTGAAATCAAAACTGGTGAATTAAATTTGGATTTTGGGGTTTGGTTAAAAACAGGGAAGTGGTTTGAAGACTGAATGACTGTAAAAACTGAAAATTAAGTGGATGGTTTGCAACTGAAAATAAAAATGAAGAAAAATAAGAAAAAGAGAACTTCTTGACAGTAGGTATGAGTTTAAGATCCTAGGCTAGCGAGAGCTCCGGGTTGAAAAACAACTCTATTTGGTCGACCACGGGATGCGATTATGGCCTTTTGGATTAAAACCCTAACATTCCATTATCATTCTTTGAGGCTCGTAAAGACCATCTAAAATAACGATTGCATCTCACCCGAGCCTGAGTATTCTAAAGCATGGAAGTATTGTGAAACAATAGCGTAAATGTTATTTAACCACCAATTTGAAGAACCTAACATGTAAATGCTACCTCGAAGGCAAGTAAGGACCATCTGAGAGCCCACAGTGCATCTCTCACCCGAGCCCTGGACCTAAAGCATGGAGAGTATTGGCCAAGACAATAACATCCATGTTATGCGATAAGTATTGAATATAAGGGCCATGCATCTACTTACCTGCAACATGAAAGCGGGGAACCACCGACAACCTAAGATCTTACCCCGTGACCTTTTACTTCAAGAAGGAAGTGGTTTTGGCACTCATCCTCCAAGTTGTCATCCTTGGAGGGTGTTTAGTAACCGAGAAAGGGGAAGAGGAGAGAAGAAAAGAAAAGCAAAACTAAAAATAAAAGACTTTATTTACAAAAATAAAAACTTACAAAATTATTCTCCCAGTGATGCTTGAATCGTTTGTAGGTTCTGAGAACAAGAGGGCTTATATAGGCCTCCTCAAGGTATGAAAATACCAAAAAACCTAACAACTAGGCTAAGTTAATGGACAAAAGAGTAATAAACCAAGTTTGGAAGGCGGTTGCATTAATTACAGAGGATGACAAGGCATGCAAATTTCGCTAGAGGTGAGAATTTCGCTAGCTTTTGGCGAAATCATGAGTTTCTCTGCTTTGACTCTTTGTTCCATTGGTCATTGTTCTGTTGCTTCTCATGATTTCTTCTGCTTCATTTTTCTTCCATTTTCTTCTCTTCTTTCCTTCTAGTCACGATATATGATGTTGAGTTTGACTTAAATCTTTCGTGCTTGGATGACCTGACACTTTTGGCATGATTATCTCACAAAATTTGCAAAATTGCCACAAAATGCGATCATTAGAATATTAGGGACCGTGTCACGTAAATCTCGAGGTTAATTAGCATGTTTAGTACACAAAAGCACTCCAAACCTATAATAAATAGGGTTCAAATTGCACTTTTTGGGCGCTAATCGGGACCTTGAGGTCGTCCACACGGCGGCCCCAGTTAGGCACCGTCGACATTTGACCAAGCTGCTGTATTCGATCGGCGAGGCCTTTGTGAGGTTATGGGTATCGCGTGTTGCTATAGCCTGAGCTAGCATAAGCGGTGGTCGAGGATGTCCTAGTAACCTCAGGAGATTTAGAGGCGCATCATCCTCCCAGGGCGTTCACGGGAGGAGACCCGATGGCGGCAGACCATTGGTTCATGCAGATTGAGAACGTATTGGAGGCTATGGAGATCACCTCCACGTCTCTGACCGGTCGGGTTAGTGCATTCGGCCTAGAAGGCGAGCCAGTATGGTGGAGATGGGCGAGGCTTCTAGAGACTTAGAGGTTATGACATGGGCGAGTTTCGGGAATTGTTTATGGCTTAGTATTTTACGGCCAACATAGACAATACAAAGGCCCGAGTTCCTAGAGGCGAGGCGGGAGCCGATGGCTTGTGATGGATTACGTGGCTAGATTCAAGACTGCTTGGTTCTGCGATGATTATGTGTACGGACATGGCCAAGGTTAGGAAGATTTGAGGGAATGGGCTGAAGTTGTCCATTCGGGGCAGGATAGTAGGACTTCGCCTACGGGACATGGACTGCATGGTTGGGACAGCCCTGACCATAGAGAGAGAGAGAGATCGAGAATGCTCGACGCACTAGGGACACGAGTGTTAGTGTTAAGAGGAAGGAGAGTCGGTCTTCTTCTAGTTCGGGGAAGAAGCCCAGGGCTTCTAGTTCACGAGGGCTCCAGAGCCACGACCATCTAGTTCGAGGACGGTCGAGTTGCGTGGCGTGAGTGGACCTTAGGGTGGTAGACATATTGGGTGTTGAGGTCATTCTTGACATGGTTGAGTTGACAACCCATCAGGTTGTCAGTGATTGTGACTTGAGGCGGGTTATCATACCCGACACGGTCTTGGAGTTGTAGAAGGTAGCATATGCATGTGGTGATGCTTATGTGCATGAATTTCGAGGGCGAAATTACATTGGGGAGAATGTAAACACGAAAAAATTAATTTTTTGAAAAGGGTAAAGCGGTAATTTCAGTTGAAAACCGAAAATTCTCTAGATCTCGGATGTGAAAGCGGATTAGTAGATTAAATTAAGTCTCGCGAAAAGTTTCGTCGAATTACGAGACGGTCGTAATATTTTATGAATTTGGGTGATAAATTGCATTGACACGGACGAGATTACTACGAAAATCTTGGAAGTCGAGAAAAAATGGCGTGAGAGTTAAAAGTTAATTTAAAAGTAATTGGTGAAAGAAATGGTACCGGAGAACCTGAATGGACCCGAATGGAGTCAATAGAAATCGTTTATCCAAATTATAATAATAATAATAATAATAATAATAATATAATAATAATAATAATATTAATAATATAATAAATTATAATAAGCATAAAATGAAAAAAAAACAAAACAAAAGAGGGGGAGAGCGTCAGACGGGGGGGAGATGCGTTAGCGGGGAGAGGAATTATTTTTATTTTTTTTCTTCTCTTTGCTTCTTTCTCAGATCTACGAAAATCGGACCGTCGGATTTCGTCGGGGCTAAAGAGCAAAAATGGATCTCTGTGATGAGAGCTCTGGCGTGGACACCAAAAAGTTGGAGTTTTGACAAACTCCGTGAGGTAGGAGTTTTATCCTACTTGTGTTACCCATTGTTTAAGTGTTTTATAAATGCTTATGTTGGTTTGAGGCCGTGAGTGGCCGTTTGATCGGTCCTAAATCTTGGAACCGAAGTGTGAAAATTTTTGGAGCCCATTTGGACAGTCCGTGACTGTGTATGGGCTGTTTGGGGTGTTTGTATAATAATTTATATAATAAATTGTGTTTTGGTGTATAGGCCATTGGAGATAAAATTATGATTTGCTCAATTATATGGAATATAATTGTGTGTATAGGCTATTGGAGATAAAATTGTGATTTACTCAATTATATGGAATATAATTGTGAGTATGAAGCAATTTGAGATGAAATTAATGAATTACTGAGTGAGCTAATTTGGGTGTTATTTGATCGATATTGTTGAATTACATGTGGTTTGTGAATTGTAAATTTGAGAATGTTGCATAATTATATATTGGTATATATATATTGTATAAATGGTTTTGGAAGTAGTATTGCATTTCATATGCCTTTGGAGTAACCTAGAGATTAGGTGTTAGTGCATGACATGGATTACTAAAAAAGCAGACATGGTTGCGAAGGAATTTCACGGGATGATTTTAGGAGAGTGGGTTGGGAGATGGAGCCAACCAGATCATTTGGATAGGGACCATGGTATTTGAGAAAGCTCACCAACCAATTCACCTCGGAGGGTAGTCCCATATTTTTACCGACACTTCGGTAGTATATTTTCAAGAACAACAAGTTTTGTTTTGAAAATGATATTTTCTCATACATGGCTTAGGCAAGTGTGAGTGAGTCGGTGAGGACTCAAGACATGGGAATGGGCATGTAGACATTCAAGTAGGATCACGTATTTACTTGAGTGTGTGTTTAAATTGGAGCATTGCATATGCACTTAGGTGGAGAGTAACCCATTTAGGGTGATTCCACTACTAGGCGATAGCTCACCCTGTCGAGGGAACATTTTTTTGGTACAGGGGTTTTGAGAAGACGGCTCTTCTTAGAGGCCAGATTCGAAGCCGGGTTAGTAACTGATGGTTTTGGATAATATGTATTAAATTGTAAATTTAATATGTATATGTGTATTAAGAAATGTATAACTCTTGGACTATTGGAGGAATATAGTTAAGGATATTTATTTTGAGTATTGGTTTATGTTGAGGCCATTTTACTCAAGTTTATTATATGTGATACAAGACGTATAGATTTTCCGCAGGTTGACGGGTAGTCAACGGACCCCCGGGTTTTGGGGCGTCACAGTTGTGGTGTTTTGGCCATAAGTTAAGTTTCACTCATCTAAATTGAGTGATTCAAAATTCTGGGTAAATTAGAATTCTAGGGAATAATTTACTTGAAGGAAGTGTATGCAATTTGTAACCCTAAAGTGCCCAGAAATCTGTCAAAGTGGAGCTATGTGCAAGAACAATCTGATTATGTTTTGAAAATTAGAGTAGTCTGGATGTAAAATTTAAAATTAGAGTAGTTTTTGTGATCCAAATTGGGTGATTCTAATTGGAGAAGAAAACTTATAGTAGTAGCGAATGAGTAGAAGGCAGGTACGATTTTTGGAGTTAAGAACCACGAAATCAAGAATAGCGATGAAAAGTAACGAGTGAGCTGGGCATACCAACCAGTTTGGCATTAAAATGCCATAACTTGAGTTTGAGTGATCTAAATGAGATGATTCCACTTCCTACTGAAAATAGACTCTTAGAGCTATCATTTTCTTGAAGGAAGCATGAGCAAAATATGGCTCATGTGTCCCCAAAATGTTTTTCATGTGAAGGTGTATTGGGTAAACATCAACTCTAACCAAAAATCCTAGAATGCACAACTGGTTTTTTTTTCTTGGGTTGTTCTTTGATAGTGACATATTTGTGATGGATTAGGGGTTGGTGATGAGGAAGCTTGACCCAAGAACGGGATTCCGAGAATAGGAATCGAAGAGCGACAACCTTTTTGGGTTTGTTTTTCACACTTATTTCCTTGTTTCGGTTTTGTGTTTTGTTTGACAAACTAAATCTAAAATGTTTTATATGAATATGCATGTGTGATCTGTTTGAGCCATAAATGAATTCGTTTATTCTCCACTTCTCTCTCTCTATTTCTAAAATGTTTGAAAGATTATGAAATAAATGGATTTATTGAAATGAATTGTGATAAATTGCATATTGATTTGTTTTAAATTGATTTGATACAACTGATTGTGAAATGAATTGCACATGAAAAATTGCATGAGTATTGGAAACCAAGTATTTGGATATAAATGTATATACACTATTGTAAATTTCTATGAATGATTTGAGCGCCCTTAATAGAATATTAGCAGATTAGAATTCAAGTTAAGGATAGATTGGTATACCCAATATATATATATATATATATATATATATATATATATATATATATATTAATACCGCGTGGTCATTGAAAAATTATACAAAGGCATCGATTTAGAAAAATGCATGATTTACTTAAAGCTAAAAATGAAGAGAAGCTGTATAAGAACCACTAGGCATGAAAATGTAGCGCGTTGTTTTTATTGTAGTCTGAGAGAATAGGTACAAAGGCAAGGGCCGCTGAGATTCAGAGTCATCGTCAAAGTCACACGGAGGATAAGTAAAGCTCCGTCATATGCATACATGAATTTGATTTGACTATTCTTGTATTGAAACTATAATTTGAAAAGTGAACTCTGATTTTGTTTTTGTAAATGTTTTTTATATTGAAAACGGCTAATATTGAAAACGGCTGATTTTGTTTTTTATATTGAAAAGTGAACTATAATGTTTTTTTAGAAAGGCAAGATATCTAGTGAGGGAAGGGGTCTTAGGTTCGAGTCCCAGTAATAACAGTTTATTACATTATAACAAAGTGTTTAGTTGTCAAAAAAAAAAAAATTGATTTTAAGGTAAATGTATTATCTTAATCACTTGAGGTACTACCTTACCTAACTGTAGGTACGACCTTAAAAATAGGTTAAGATAGTATCTACGGTTAGTTGAGCTAATACCTATATTTGAAAGCCAATTTTTTTTTACATGTTATACCCCATGTGTTTCTCACTATTCATACTTTCTTTGTCTTCATTTTCAAATCGGTAGCTTGATACATGCTTTTCCCATTATAATGCTCGTATTCTTCGCTTGCATTCTCAATTCGATAGCCTAAAACATGCTTTTCCCTTTATAATGCTCATCTTATTTGTACATTGCACCGATCTATATCACTGTACGTGTACAAACGCATGAACATTGATTTGATAAGCATAATACTGCTCAACTTTGGTAGAGGACGTATACAAACACATGAACATTGATTAGATACATATTGCCGCATTTATTGAATTTACGAGACAAAAGGAAACTTTCATTAACCTTGTTAGTTGGGGGAATTAACTAAGCATTACTATGTCATTTCTATAGTTAGATAAATGGTAAAGCCACTACTACATAGTGATCCAATGGACATGTCAATGTTAGGACCGCTGTTGTACAATCTACTTGTAGATATACCTTTCTTACTTTTAATTACATGTTTTTGTATTTTTGTACATTACATGTAAATATCATACACTTCCATTGTAAATTAGTAAGTATGCTTATTCACATGCCTCCAAGTCCATAATATAAACTCATATAGATTAATCCTAAATTCAATAGCCAAACAAGTTAAGAAAATACAATCAATCATATTCAAAGGTATCCAATTATGCTCTGTGGAATGGGATAAGTTTAATCTCACATGCATCGTGTGTGGGATGCCCAATTCAAAAAATACCCAGGTAGCTCGAGTTCAAGGTACCAGGCCCAACGGCTCATACTACTACATCTGGTACCTTCACAAGAGCATTAATCCACCATATTCCTCATGTCACCTCGAGCGTGTCATACCTTGAGCCTGAGAACCGAAGACTAAATAGGACGTTGCCCGACCAGATCAAACGGAGCTATGAATGTTAGTAATAGTGCTCTAGGCCTATTGTATGGACATGGTATTTTGACTATTTATGAGAATTTATTATTATGATGATTTGCATGTTTATTATATATAATGTCCTTGAATAATATTATTAATTATTCTAAATGTCCCTAATCGGTTATTATTGTAAAGAATAACAATAAATTAAGAATAGTATAAGTTTGATTATTATTCATGGGATGAATATGTGTATGAGATACAAATCAAATTTATATCTATTTGTTGAGAACAAATATCGGACAGACCTGTTTTGAGATTAATACATGGATCAAAGTCATAAATTAATCTCTAATAGTTGTGTCATTAAATCCTTTGACCTGAGATCGCTATAGTTCTCAACATAAGGAATATTGTGTTTTGATATAATCAAATGTTGTCTTTAATCGGATGACTATAAAAGTTATACTTGAACATAATAAAATTATGTAGTGAGATATATGAAAGCGATTAAAATGAAATTGTCCCTCTTATTATAAGAGAGATATCACGGGCCTCGACAAATTGAGGCGAGAAATGCATGGCTGTGCTCAAGAATGAATTGATGGTGATCAATGTCATTTGTTTAGTCGATCTAGTGGGTTTGAGTAATCAAAAGATGAAACGATATAAGGTTGACTTTTGTCCATGCCTTATATTCTATCAAGATATCTGAGACAAAGGATTATGTCATTAGCTATATTAAGGTTGTCTCGGATCATGAGCTTTTCGACTTTAAGTTGGGTAGTCATAATGTCTTGCTAGAGGCCACTTATGACTTGTAGGATCAAAATGTGATTTATTGTGTGTTTAATGAACCTATAAATTCGCACGTGGAACGAATAATAACGGTTATGGTTTTTCACTCTTTGTAGTAATTTAAAATGATGAGATTATTTTAAATTACAAACAACAGATAGTTATTATTTAAATTCGAATTTAATTTTGAGAAAGTTTAAATTTGTGATTTAAATTATAACAAATAATTAATTTGTTATATTTTCTTATTGGATAAAGAAATAATCTATAAAGAAATTTAAATAATAATATAAATTCGTTTCCTTATCACGATAAGGAAATTCGTATTTAAGTATTATTTAAAGAAGTTTTAAATATATAATAATATAAATATAAATTCGTTTCCTTATCTGATAAGGATTTGAATTTAAATTATTACTATTTAAAAGCGTTTTAAATATAATATGATATAAATTTGTTTCCTTATCTGATAAGGAAATTCGTTTTTGATTTAAAACCCTAGCATACTTATATAGATATATATATGTGAGACATATATTTTTGGGAGTAGTCGTCCTTTAAAAAGAAGGAACAACCAAAAACAGAGAAACCCTAATTTCGTTTTGAGAGACGGAACACGAACTAGCATTTAGAAAGATCGTTTCATTGTTGTTCGTGTGTGGATACTTGTAAGGGTGGTCGTTTTCGGAAAGGCAACACCTTTGAATCAGAATAAACCAAGTCGCAAACTTTGAAGGCTTGACGAATCGATCTACATGAGGTAAGTTTCGTTTACCCTTCCTTTCGTTCTTATGAATCGCATGTGATCCTTGGTGGGTTAAGGGATAAAAATTATAAATTCCGCTGCATTTATGTTCCAACTAGATTGGATATTCTGCCCGTAACAGCTTAGCGTAGCGCCTTATGAATTTAATTGGTTTTAAACACGCGCCTATTATAATTTATTTCTTTTAATGCAAATTGTTTATGCTATATGATAACATGATATATTTTGCATGTTATGTTGCTTCACATGGTGCACAGTATGGCCTTTTAGACCAATGTGTTTGGCAGGTTATTATTGTTGTTTAAAGGTTGTAATTATTAAATCTGGCTTGCATACCGTTTTGTTTTCAATGTAATTTTATTTTACTATTAGTAGTATTTATTTAATTGTTGTAATAAAACAAGAGCCGTCTGGCTCATTTGAAGTCATGCAATCCAACCATGATGATGGGAGGCTAGGTGTCTATGTGCAAGTTCGTAGGTCAAATCGACATCATGGAGCTACTTATTACTACCTAGGAATGACTATTGATCTTCATATTAACTATGGAGATCAATGCGGAATTAAAACGAGCGCGACACGTTTATTATATGCATGTATGAGATGTGATGTTACATGAGTATGCGATGCTAGATGTATGATGAGATCTATTAATTGAAAATTAAAATCAATCAAGATCCCTCACATAAAATTTAAAGTTAACATGCCATCCATATTTAAACACTTGTCAAACCTTTTATCACCTTAATGTGGGTTCTACCAAAGTAGAAGTGCATTAGGATTACATCGATGAGACAAGATGAGTAATGGTGCTACCCATATGTTTTAAAAATGGTTTAGCTTTATTCTGAGTTATCATAACGGTTTTGGGCCTAATGGCATTAGATGGGATTTAAACATGCGGGACATATGATGTCAAAATCCCATAAATATCCCAAGAGTTGCATGAGATGTAATTGGTAGAGTTACCTACCTAAATAACTTAATTTTAAGTGTCATGCAAAGTGAAGCTTAAAGTTGAGTAAAATATGGATCTTAGCTCACTAGATTAATATGATTATTCTTGAGGTTGTTAATTTAGTGAGAATCTTTCATAATCAAAATACTTATCAAACTTTGCATTCATTGTAGATGTGGTAATAACAACAACAATTCTACTATGTCACTGCGATCAGTCCTTGAGAAGGATAAACTTACTGGGACTAACTTCCTTGACTAGTTTCGAAATTTGAGAATTGTTCTCAAACAAGAAAGGAAGCTTTATATCCTCAGATGAACCTCCCGAAGAACCCATTTGAAAATGTTCTAGAGTGAAAGAATGTATGAGAAGCATCGTAATGACTCTATTGATGTTGCATGCTTGATGCTTGCTTCACCATGAGTTCTGAACTTCAGAAGGATGCAGAAATATGGAAGCTTATGATATGATCTTCAATCTTAAGGGAAATGTTCAGCAACAAGCAAGGCAAGAAAGGTATGAGACTACCAAGACCTTTGCATTCTTGCGAAGATGGTGAGAGTGTGATTTAGTGCTCATGTTCTAAAAATGAAAGGCTATATTAAGCACCTTGATAGGCTTGGATTTCCATTGAGCCAAGAGTTGGCAACTGATTTGATCCTGAATTCACTTCCTGATAGTTATGGCCGGTTTGTCATGAACTATAACATGAATGAAAGGACAAATCTATCTATGGTACAAATACGATGCTTAAAACCCATTTGGCGAATATTAAATCCAAGCACATTAATGTTATGATGGTTCAAAATGGAAAGAGCTTCAAGGACAAGAGCGGGCAAAGGAAAGTCCAATGCTCGACCAGACCCAAACTGAACCTAGGCTAAAGCCCAAGGAGGGTGTTTGTTTCTTTTGCAATGAACTTTGGTCATTGGAAGAGCGCAAGCTGTATTTAGAGGATCTAAAGAAGAAGAAGAAGGCCCGGTGAGGACCTTCAGTTCTTCGAATTATTTATGTTATCTGATTTTTCTCCTTCTGGTTCACGGGTATTAGATACTGGATGTGGATCTCACATTTGTACAAATGTGCGAGACTCAGGAGTAGACAGGCGAAGAAGGCGAAGTTGATCACAGTGGCAATGGAGCAAAGTTGTTGCTTTAGGCTGTAGGAAGTTATGAACTTACTTTGCCCAGTGGGCTTTTGTTAGTTTTGGACAATTGCTGTATGTTCCTCTGATATGTAGGAATATTATTTCGGTTTCTTGTTTGGATAATGATGGTTTTCTTTTATTATTAAGAATAATAATTGCTCCATTTTCATAAAGACATGTTACATCTCAATGCCTATTTATAGGATGAATCTTTATGTTATAGACAACTCAAAAATCAACAATTCTCATGTCTATAATATATAACTACTAAATTTAAACTGATGATTAAATTCAGCCTATCTTTGGCATTGTCATATAGCCATATAAATGAGAAAGCATGATTCAAAGCTCCATCAAGTTGGACTTTTGAATTCATTTGATTTTGAATCATATGATACATGTAAATCTTGTCTATTGGGTAAGATGACAAAGGATCCCTTTACTGGACACAGTGAAAGGGCCAATGAATTATTGGATCTCATACATACAGATGTATGTGGACCATTAAGTTAGGAGCGCTAGAGGAGGTTACAAGTACTTCATTACATTCTTGATGACCCGACGGATATGGTTTTGTCTACTTGATGAGACATAAATCGAATCATTTGAAATGTTCAATCTTTAAATAGTACAAAAACCAACTTGGCCAGAACAATCAAGGCACTTGATCTGATCGGGGTGGCGGGTTTGAAGCCAAGAATTTGATGACCATCTTAGAACTTGTGGAATCATTTCCTGTTAACTCCCCTAGGAGAACACCCGATGGAATGGTGTGTCTGAGAGGAGGAATCAGACTTTATTAGATATGGTTCGATCTATGATGAGTCAAACAGATCTTCCATTTACCTTTTGGGGTTATGCACTTGAAATAGCTACGTTCACACTAAATCGAGTTCCATCCAAAGCGATTGAAAAGACACCATATGAGATGTGGGTGGTAAAAGGCCGGTTGTCTTTTCTTAAGATTTGGGGTTGTGAGCTTATGTAAAGCGTCAAGTTTCAAATAATTTGCGGAGCAAGTCGATAAATGTCTTTTTGTGGGGTATCCTAAAGAGACTAAGAGATACTACTTTACAATCCCATAGAGAACAAAGTGTTGTTGCTCGGAATGGTGTCTTCCTAGAAAGGGAATTTATTTCCTAAAGGAACCGTGGGATAAGGTACAACTCGAAAGTTAAAGAACCAAGATAACATTGAACTGCCTGTGGATACTCATAGTCAACAAACTATTGTTGACACACCTCCTATAGCACAAAATTTACGTAGATTTGATAGGATACGTCATGAGCCCGAGAGATATGGATTTCTTGTGACTGATAACCATGATGTATTGTTAGTGGATCAAAATTAACCCACTACCTATCAGAACATGTTGGATCGGACTTTGAGAAATGGTTAGAGGCCATGAAGTCTGAAATTCAATCCATGTATGATGTCGGTATGGACCTTGATTGGCCACGAAGAGTACAAAGACCATTAGGTGCAAATGGGTTTTTAAAATAAAGCCCGACATGGATGGAAAAGTGCATACTTACAAAGCAAGGCTAGTTGCAAGGTTTCAAACAAACTCATGGTATAGACATGATGAAACACTGCACAGCTATGCTTAAGTCTATCAGAATTCTTATTGCCATTCTTTGCATATCATGATTATGAGATTTGGAAAATGGATGTTAAAGCGTGTTTCTTAATGGAAACTTACTTGAGGATGTGTCTGACACAACTGAGGTTTATTACAACTAAGAATTACGGTAAAGTATGAAAGCTTCAAAAGATCCATTTATGGTTTTGGCTTGAGCCTCTTGGAGTTGGAATCTTCGTTTGATAAAATCGAGTCAAAGGGTTTGGATTTGTCAAAAATGAAGATGAGCCTTGTGTTTATAAGAAAATTAGTGGGGCCTTGATTGTATTTTTGGTCTTATATATTTGATGACATTTTACTCATTCAGAGATGATATCCCTACCTTGAAGAGTGTCAAGTCTTGGTTAGGAAGTGTTTCTCAATGAAAGAATTTAAGCGAAGAGTTGCCTATATCCTAGGGATAAAGATCTATAGAGATAGATCTAAAATTTGGGGATGGTCTAAGTCAAAGTACTTACATAGATAAAATGCTGAAGCTTGATTCGGTATGCAAGAATTTCAAGAGGATACTTGCCCATGTCTCATGGTATTACTCTTAGCAAATCTCAGTGTCCTAACACTAAAGATGAGCGAGAGCAGATGAGTTAGATTCCTTATGCTTCAGTAATAGGATCTATCATGTATGCCATGTTGTGCACTAAGATGGATGTGTATCTTATGCTTTAAGCATAGCAGTAGATGCAGTCGAGATCCGGTGAGAGTCCTTTGGACTGTCAGAACATTCTTAAGTATCGAGAAGGTCTAAGGATATGTTCTGCAGTGTGTAGGCGGATTGGAAGATGATCTGGTTGTAAATGAAATTTACCTGATCTGAAGCTTCAATCGTAAAGATGATTCAGTCCTTGATCGGGATATGTGTTTGTTTAAATGGTGAGTGCGGGTTAATTGGAAAAGTTCAAAGCAAAGCACTGACTAACGATTCTAAGCGTTGAATACGACTGCGGCATCTGATCACGTGAGGCGGAGTTTGGATCAAAGAGTTCATTACTTGACCTTGAAGTGGTTCCTAGCATTGCAAATCCACATTGATGTTTATTGTGACAATAATGGTGCTATTTGCCTGACAAGGAACCTAGATCACATCCCGATCAAACACATTCTTAGGCGTTATCATCTCATTCGAAATCATTGAGAGAGGTGGCGTTAAGATATGCGAGTTCCGACAGATGATAATGTTGTTGATCCATTGACTAAGCTCTACCACCCAGTAAAGCATGATCGTCATCTTTAGGTTCATAGGTATTAGATACATTGATGAATGAGCCTAGCGCAAGTGAGATTGTTAGTAATAGTGCTCCTAGGCCTGTGTGTATGGACATGGTATTTTGACTATTTATGAGAATTTATTATTATGATGATTTGCATGTTTATTATATATATGTCCTTGAATAATATTATTAATTATTCATCATCCCTAATCGGTTATTATTGTTATGGGAATAACAATAAATTAAGATGATATAAAGAAGTTTGAATTGATATTCATGGATGATCTTAATATGAATACAATCAAATTTATATCTATTTGTTGAGAACAAATATTAGACGAGACTGTTTGAGATTAATACATGGATCAAAGTCATAAATTAATCTCTAATAGTTGTATCATTAAATCCTTTGACTTTGAGATCGCTATAGTTCTCAACATAAGGAATGTGTGTTTAGTATAATCAAACGTTGTCTTTAATCGGATGACTATAAAGGTTATGCTTGAACACAATAAGAATTATGTATTGAGATATGGTGATTAAAATGGAATTTGTCCCTCTTATTATAAGAGATGTCTGGGCCCCTCGACAATTAGAGGTAAGAGGAAATGCATGGCCGTGCTCAAATGAATTGATGGAGATCAATGTCATTTGTTTAGTCGGTCTAATTGGGTTTGGTAATCAAAGATAGAGAGCGATAAGGTTGACTGTCCATACGCTATATTCTATCAAAGATATCATGAGACAAAGGATTATGTCATTAGCTATATTAAGTTGTCTCGGATCATGAGCTTTTCATTTAAGTTGGGTAGTCATAATGTCTTGCTAGAGGCCACTTATGACTTGTAGGATCAAAATGTGATTTATTGACTGTGTTTAATGAACCTATAGAGTGCCGCACATTAAACGAATAATAACGGTTATGGTTTTTCACTCTTTGTAGTAATTTAAAATGATGAGATTATTTTAGAATTACAAACAACTTTAATTAGTTATTTAAATTCGAATTTAATTTTGAGAAGTTTAAAGTCGTGATTTTAGAATATAACAAATAATTAATTTGTTATATTTTCTTATTGGATAAGAAATAATACGTAAAGGGTTTAAATAATAATATAAATTCGTTTCCTTATACGATAAAGTAAATTCGTATTTAAATGTTATTATTTTAAAAGAGTTTTAAAATATAATAATATAAAAAAATTCGTTTTCCTTATGCGATAAGGTTGAATTTAAATTGTTACTATTTAAGCGTTTTAAATATATAATGATATAAATTTGTTTCCTTATGCGATAAAATTCGTTGATTAAAACCTGCGAACTATATAGATATATATATATGTGAGACATATATTTTTTGGGAGTAGTCGTCTTTTAAAAAGAAGGAACAACCAAAAACAGAGAAACCCTAATTTCGTTTTGAGAAGACGAACCTAAACTAGCATTCAGAAAGATAGTTCATTATTTGTTCGTGTGTGGATACTTGTAAGAATTAGTCGTTTTCGAAGAGGCGGCACCTTTGAAGATCCACGAATAAACGAGGCGCGGACTTTGAAGTCTTGATCGATCTACAAGAGGTAAGTTTCGTTTTACCCTTCCTTCGGTTCTTATGAAGCATGTGATCCTTGGTGGGTTAAGGGATAAAATTATAAATTCCACCCATTTATGTTCGACTAGATTGGATATTACGCGTATTGACAATGAAGACCCAATTGTTGTCGATGATAAAGACTTAGTCAAATAGAGATGTGGGAGGACACATGGATTACTACGAACTCCACTTCCACACTAGCCATTACGCATTCCTCTCCCACAACTTTTCTCACAATGGTGGATTAGGAGCTAGTTGTGATACGCCACGTGGTGTCCTCTAGTAATATAAATTGACCTGCTTGTAACCTAAAATGATATATACAATTCTTTCCACAATTAGAGAGAAATAAAATTTATTTGGAAAGCTTGAGCTTTCGACAAAGTGGTTTTAATATATTTAATATAAAACTTATCATATAGGGTTTGAAAAATAGACGCGAGCCCACTCGCGAGGCCCAAGAAGAGGCAAGCCAATAAGACACCCAAACCTGGCGCCCGGTAGCAACTTACGGTTACACTCGCCCCGGCCGAGTAACATAGGTAATTGGGAAGGCCCACGATGCATAAAATCAAGCTAAATCTAGAATAAGGAAATAGGATAATCCCTGATAGCATCTTATCTGTGAATCAACTAAATCTCATCGGCAAAATAGGATAATTCACGATAACGACTTATCCCTCCCGAATAATAGGATCTCTACCAATAAGGAAGAAGGATAATTCTCAATAAATTGCTCCTTCAATATCCCTTATTAGATCCGATATTGAAAAATAATATCCCATCCAATGGGAATCCTTATTATCATCCAACTAGGAAAACATACGCTATATATATCAGGCCACCCCCTGGGTGAAAGGTATGCAGAAAAATATTCGCCCTCTAAGCAGTCTATCTTTTCTCTCAGGCAAGAACTGACTTAGGCATCGGAGCGGTCACGGGCGAACCGCCGACTACTTTCTTCTTGTTTTTGTAGGGGAAACGGCGTGAGCTAGCGAGACCCGGCCAATGATCTTAGTCTAGCCCGGCGACTCCGTCGCTCGGAGTCCGGTTGAAAAGGCATCATCGGTTGGCAGATGCAGTAAGGGCGATAGTTCCTTTACAAATCAGCCGTCTCTGATTCTTGATGGTATCGGCTGAACCTGGCGGGAGCAACACGATCCTCAAAGGATCACGGTATCATTGGCGGCGTGAAACGGTGACGCCTCCGGGCATGTTAAGAATCAAACGCCAAACCAACATGGATGAGGTGGAGGCACTTCGTCTCACCAACCAACTCCTGATAGGAGAATTAGAGCAACTCACCAGGCAGATGCAACAACCACAGGAGGCGCCTTGATTTCAGAAGGCTAGCATACGCCCGCAAAGGCAGCGACCCCACCCAGGCACTCCCAGAGATCTTTGAAGCGGAGCGGAATCGGTGGGCGGGGCCACAGACTACCTATAACCCCTGGAGAGGAGGGCAACGAAGCAACACTCGGGGGGCACGTCAGGAATGAGGAACTACCACCCTCGGCAAGGGGTGGGAGCGATCGTAGAACGAGAGGTTCGAGGCCTCCAGCGAGGGAACTTAGCCATGTGAAGGAAGTTGTAAAGGGACGAGCTCCTGACTCTATGGACACCCTGGTGCAACAAACTGAGTCACAGTTCACACTCGAGGTGCTCCACTTCCCCTTCCTGCTCGTAATGTCGCGCGGCGTCAATGTTCCAGATCCCGCCGATCATCCAACATCAAGAATCAAATGGAGCTACATGGGTATCGTGACCCCATACAATGCAGCCACTATCACATTAAAAGCGCCCACCTCGCTCCGCTTTGCGAATAGGCTTCCGCCTCATCCATCTCCTCATTCGTAGAGTTATCCATTATGCAGGTCTCTACTTCATCGGGAGCCGTAACATACGTAAAGCCAAGTTATCATTTGCTGACCATCAAGCAGAGCTCGCAAGAAAGCCTGAGGTCCTACGTTCAGAGGTTCAATGTCGAGTCTCTGAAGGTCGACATACCCGACGAAAAGTTTGTGATCACCGCATTCATCGCTGGGCTAGGAGCGTAGTTAAAAGATTTGATGTTTTCCATCCCCAAAACCTCAGTAAGTATGGACGAGTTCACTAAAGCTGAGAAGACTTTAATTATAAGAAGCACTCATATCCAAGCAAGAAAGGAAGCTCTTCAACCCATACAGAAAAGCTAATATAAGCTACGATGGAGCCCAAAAAGACAAAGGCAAGCTGGCCAGAGAGGTCCCAAAGAAAAAGATGGAGAACGGCCCCTAAAAGACAAGGAAGTCTGAGACTGCCCAACCACCTCAACCTCGAAAGGCCGACAACATTATTCACCCTACTGCCACCCCCTTGATCACTACCGATATCACGTGTTCATACAGGTGCAACATGAATAGTTCTGAGGTGGCTATCCCAACCTAAGTCGACCGCATCAGAAAAGATAACACTGTGTACTATGAGTTCCATAGTGGATTACTTCGGAGCATCGATGACCGATGATCGTGATACAACTTGTGAAGAAACAACATTTAATTGCGCGAGTACTCGCCGTCTACAAGATCCGAAGGCTGCCAAAATCGCCCCCGCTCAAACAACCACCACCACCACCTCGGGCAGCGACAACTCAACACCAGCAACCCCTAAGGGAAATCCATGTGATCTCTGGAGGGTTCTCAGAGGAGGGAATCTAGCCTGCGAAGGCCCATCTCGCTACAAAGATCAAGTCGTGATGTAATGGAAGTACAAGTGGTGTCCAAACCGCCGACCGACACACCATAACCTCTCGACTCGGGACTCCGGAGGGGATGCCAAGACTCTGCATGACAAACCCTCGGCAAGTAGCGGTAATCGTGGCTAACAAAACAGCTTCATCAACCTAGTCACAACCGGAGTTCACCGACATCATCTTCGCCTCGCTCGATAAGATGGGCATCGGGAAGGGAGAAACTGGAACTAGTCAGCACCCACCTACGAGGATTCTCCCTGAGGTGCATTACCTCGGGCTCAATACAACTAGTGCTCACTTCTGGGAGACCCCCGTGTCAAACGACGACGCAAAGATTTCCTTGTATTTGTAGACGCCCATCCCCGCTCTATAATATGCTGTTGAAGTGTACCTTCTCAATGCAATAAAGGTCATTCCCCGCGCTACCACATGATCAAGCCTACCACAAGCTGAGTAGGAATGGTTCGAGGAGACCACAACGCTGCGGGCCAGGAATGCCACCATCCATGAAGCAAAAAAGCAATGATAACATATACTGGACGAAGCTCGGCATGCGTGACGAGAGAACACCCGACCGAGCTCCCGAAGAGCCGGAGCCCATACCCCCCTGGATGACAACCCCGAACACCCCGGGCCACATCGGCTCCGGCAAGCTGAAGACCTCAGAAGCCTTACCCATTTCTCGAAACATACGTAGACGCCTTTCTCATGGAAGCAGAAGATATGAGAGAATTAACTAATAATACTATAGGCTAAACGCCAATCTATCTTCAAGCCACTAAGCAAAGAGCGAGCTTCGCGCGCAGAGGCAAAAAAGCCATCAACGAGGAGCCTGGCGAAAGCCCTCCGTAGCAGGCAATCGCAGGTGGAGTACCAGAACGGTTGTCATCACCAGGCTCGGCCAAAAGCAAATGGCAAGTGGCGTCTTTGCATCTACTTCACTGACGTCAATAAAGCATGCCCAAAAGATAGTTTCCCTTTGTCGCGACCACCTCATCATGTATCGCCACGGCCGGGCCATGAACTCGCATGGACGCTTCCGCCACGATCGGGCACGGATCCGCATGACCAAAGACCTCGTTCGGTCGCGTGGCAAGGAACCCATTAAGTATCGTGGTGATGCCCTTTGGGCTCAAAAATGTAGGAGCTACTTATCAGAGGCTAGTAAACAGGATGTTCCAGAAGCAAATAGGAACGTCCATGGAGGTGTACATAGATGACATGTTAGTAAAGTCAACCACAGCCGAGCTCCACATAGCTCATCTGTCCGAGGCGTTCCAGATCCTGAGAGAATACAACATGAAGTCAATCCAAACAAACAGCTCTCGGACAACCGAAAATTCTTAGGTTTAGTCAATAACTCAGAAATTGGAGGCAAACCTAGATAAAATAAAGGCTGGTGGCTCGACATGCCACCACCATCAAGCATAAATGGTGGCCACCGCTTGATAGAAGGATAGCCTTCTTGCCGTATTGCATCCGTGGCTAGTGATAAATGTTAGCCTTTCTTCCAAGTCCCAAAGAAAGCGTTTCAATGGGATACAAACTGCGAAGAAGTGTTCTCAACATTGAAGACATATTTCAGCCTCCCTCATCCCGTAAGCCCTCCGTGTGAGCTACTGCACTCTGCGCGAGACACCCGGGGCCGTTGTCTTCAGTTAAAGCTGCAGATCGAGAGTACAAAGATCCATTTACTATTACAACCGAGCTCTGAGAGGAGCAGAGGAGAGGTACCCAAGGATGGAGAAATTAATCCTGGTGTTAGTCACCGTGGCTCGGAAGCTCCGCCCTTATTTCCAAGCCTAAGGCCAATCAAGTCCCAACAGACACCGATGAAGCAAGTGCTACACAAAACCGTAGACCTCGTGAAGGTTGATGAAGTGGGTCATAAAGCTACGAAGTTCGACATCGTGCACAAGCCAACCGCAATAAAAGGGCAGTCTTAGCGACCATGGAATTCACCCCAAAGAGATCCCGCGAAAGTACTACAACGACCGACCTATCCGGAGACTCTCTATGATTTCCGGGCCTCAAATGCCTCAAGGAAGCTCAGCCGCTAATCCCCGACCTCCCTGCATGAATATATTGGCACGCCGTCAGACCGGATTCCAAGCCTCCAACAACGAGGTCGGTGTACGAGTCGTCACGGCCCTCACCTCCCATTCACGAAGTCGACCAGCTCTGAGAGGCAGCGGACTCCCACCGGTAGTAAGACAAATAGGAAGACACCTACGAGGCCAAAGGGAGAAAAATGGATCCTATACCTCAAAAAGGTACGAGACTTAACAAAAAGTTCAGCGGCCGTTCAAAATCGCACATACCCGTGAGCGAGAACACCCAGCTAGATACCTTAGCAAAATTAAGAACAAATTCTCACAAGAAGACCTCACAGAATTAACGCCGTCGAATACCCAGCGTAGCCTTTTTATAGATCTCTGGTGGCGTGCTCTTCCCAATAAAGTCCGAGCTGTTGGAGGAGTCTACTGGGATTACCCAAAAGAGGCTTCTAAGATTAGAACGAGGTCAGCCAGGTTCACTAATCATAAGGGAAGCCTTTACAAGCGAGGTTTTTTCACACCCATCCTTAAGTGCATCGCAAGGAAAGACGCATACCACGCATCGCTGGGGAAGTACACGAAGGCGATGCGGAAATCATATCTGAGCCCGCATTAGCAGGAAAGTTTGGCGCGTGGATATTATCGCCTACAATGCTCGTGACGCCGACCGACCTAAACAGAAACGAGATTTGCCAGAGCACGCCTAAAAATCTCTCGCCTCCCATCCGAGTCCCTAACGTCAGTCACAAGCCCCTGGCCTTTCCAAATACCCGGGTTCGACATTATTGTGATCTTTGCCCATCAAGGCCAATGCAAATCACCATCGCCGGCAAAGGGATTACTTCACCAACGGCCGAGGCTTCAGCTCTCGCTACTATCACGTAACAAAAGACACACAATTTTTGTGATGCCCATAACTGTGTTTGGTATCCCAAGAGCTCTGGTATCGGACAATGGAAAGCAGTTTGATAATGTCAAGTTCAAGGATTTTTGTGCCGAGCTCGGGATTAAGAATTATTACTGGCCCCCAAAGATATCTAATAAATCTAACGGGGCATTTAAGTCACCATCGTAACCCTTAAAGATTGAAGACCAAATTAGAGGATCTTAAAGGCAAATGGGTAGAATACTCGAGGTGTTAGCGGCATATTAACCACGCACAAAGTTAGCAACTAGAGACCGCCGCCTCTCTAGCTCGCAATCAAGCAAAGAGCACCGTCGAGGCCCGATTAAAAATCCCCAAGGATCGACCGCAAGCTGGAACACAAAGATTCCAGGCTTTCCACCCGAATCTAGACCTCCTAGATGAAAAGCGAAAGGTGTCCTAAAGCGAACTAAGATTACCAAAGGAAGATCACAGGTATTACAAACTAAAAGGTCAAACCTGTAAACTACAAGCCCGAGACCTAGTCCAGAAGCTCTACTACGAGGAAGAATCCAACAAGATGGAAAACTAGGGCCCAAATGAAGGCCCTCAGATCGTGGACTCGTGTAATCACCGGCAATTACGAGCCCGCACTTTAAGAGGGAAAAATTCTACCTCATACTTGGAATGCTACACCTTACTCGCATGCCTCTCGGTCGTAATTCAAATAAAGTATTATCAGTTGACGAACTGTGTGTTTATTGATTATCCAATCAGACATCACAGTCAGGGAATGTACAAGAAGGTTACATACATCAAAACGCGCAAAATTCAAGATTCAAAAAATAAAACATCTCTTTATTATAATAAAGGCAATAAATTGATTACACCAAGAAGTGTCATTCCTTCCATCTCGTAAAACAAAAACAAGATGCAAGCCTCAAAAAAAAAAAAAAAACCTCAAGAAAGAAAGAGGAAAGGAAAAAGAGATGGAAAAGAGGAGAAGAAGAAAAAAGGGAACGAAAGAGTTTGTGCGTCAGAAAGAGAGGAAGAGAAAGGCGAAAGGAAAGGAAAGTAAAAAGGGAGAATGAGATGGGGAAGAAAAGGAGAAAGAAAAGAAGAGAAACGAAAAGAGAAATGAGAAGGAGAAGAAAGAGGAAGAGAAAGAAGAGGAGAAAATAGAGAAAGCGATACAAGAAATGTACTGGTCGTTTCTCAGACGACGATCCCCTAAAGATAAAGCTAGGGGATAACACGATCCCATAAAGGGAGACTAGGAAAACATAACTCCCACAAGGTGAGGTCCACCGAAATCAAACACTTCAAAGTGATCTCATGAGTACAAAAACCAAGTTTCGACGCTTCATTTCGCACATATTCCAATTGCACACCAGAAAGGGAAGAAGATTCGGAGTATAGGCTCCATAGCAACGGCTCGCCATTTAGTAAGAATAAGCACCCTGTAAAGTCGCGCGCACTCAAGCCCACCTCCATGAACCAAAGATTAAAGACATTCAGATCTTTCCAAGAATTGAAGTCGAATACGAGCGTAACTGCTCAGCCAAAGACCCAAATTCCATAAGGCCTTAGCGCCAGGAGCCCAACAAACAGCCTCAGCCATGAGCTCTACTACTCTACTCAGCTACGCAGCCCTAAGAGTCGGGCTTCAGCCAAAGTATTCAAATTCTTAAGGCCTCGCCACTGAGCCTGGGAATCGCTTTGACGAGCTCGACCATTTCTTACCAGCCATGTACCCCAAGAGCCGGTCTACTCACTATCTGCACCCATAAGGCCTCGTGTGAGCCGGGAGCCCACAATGCAGCTCGACGAGCTCGACTACTTCCACTCAGCTACGCAGCTAAGAGTCGCCTATCTCAGCTATTAAGCCCATAAGGCCCCGGGCCACGCCAGACTAGCTTTGTTTGACGAGCCTCGGCCATCTACTCGTGCCATGCTGCCCAAGAGTCAATTCACCAGTTATTCAGCCCATATGTCTCAAATACTGTGAGCCTAAAGAACATTGACGAGCTCGACCATTTACTCAAAGATGTAAATTCTAAGAGTCGGGCTTTCCAACTCAGCTATTCAAATTCCATAAGGTCTTCTCAGGCCAGGAGCCCAAGAGCCTGGGCCACGAGCTCGACCACTCTACTCAGTCGTGCAGCCTCAAGAGTCAATCTCATTTTAGGCTATTCACCGATAAGTGCCTCGCCAACTGTGGAGCCTCCAAATTTCATTGACGAGCGACCACGCTCAAAGCACAGCAGCCTAAGAGTCGGGCTCGCCAAAGATCTATCCCATAAGTGCCTCAGCCGCTGTGGAGCCCAAAGAACTCGCTTTGACGAGCTCGACTACTCCGTCGTGCCATGTAGCCCAAAAGCTCAGCCCGCCCAGTAATTCAACCTATGGTATCGCTAGCGCCCAAGAGCCTCAGCTGCCTAGCTCGAGGAGCTTAACACCAACTCAGCGCCACCCACTCATGTAGATAAGAAGTCAATTCACGAAGGCACAAAGACGAAGAACACAAGTAGAAGCGAAAGAAGCGAAACGAAAAATGAGTATTCATTAAGGAAAAGGCTATATATGTCCTGGGTCCCGAGCCCAGCAAAAAAAAAAAAAAACAAGCAAGGAAAGATATAAATGGGAGATCAGACATAAGAGGATGGAGTAGAGGGCGAAGAAGGGGAGTGGGCCTTCACGGAGAGTCCGGGTCCTCCGTAATGGTCTCATGAGTAGGGACACTTCCGCCTCCTCGTCGCTAGGGAGATCGAAATTGAAGTCCAGGCCTTGATAGGCATTAGTAGCCTTCCTCTTAAAGGCAAGCCACCCAGAAGCCCATTGAGTACAGGCCTCGTCCCTCAATCTCCTTATAACTTCGTCCCTCTGAACGACCAAAGTCTCTTGCCTATGAAGGTCCCCTCGCAATCCATGGCACTCCTCGGTCAAGTGTTCCACAGAGCTTAAAGCCTCGAAAGCCTCGCGACGAGCTCCATCTAAGAAATTGCTTATCAAGGCAGCCATCTCTAACCGCATCGTAGCCCTTCTCCAGAGACCCCCAGCCTTGCTCCGAGAAGCAAACAACCTATCCTTGACCATCTAGCCTCGATCAAGGCATCAGGGACGATCCCCCGTCTCCAAGAACATTTTATGCAAATTCTACACCATCTTAACCTCTCGAAGCTCGATTTCGATCACTCTTAAGCTGTTTCTAGCCTGATCTTCTCTACCCTCGGCCTAAGTTCGCGCCGACAAGGTGGCATGCCCTCAACTGACTTCGAGCTTCCACCGCCTCCCAGCCATACTGCACCCGATCTCGCAAAGATAGCCCGTCAGTGCAAGGGAAGCCACCGCCTTGTAAGCCCGGCGTCTGACGTGGCCTCATTTTGCATTGGCCTTTCTCGGGCCAAACTCTTCAAATGAGAAACAGCCGCCCACACCCAATACAAGATCAGTACCCAACACAAGTTAGAATCAGATATGGCAAGATACTCTGAACTTACAGAGGATCCTCGTGATGAACTAAGGTTTCCTCAATCCAAGTGGCGCCCGACCTCGAGGTCGACCGAGGATGGACTTAAACCGCGCCCCGCCGGCAGCCTCCCAGACAGGAGCAAGGGGAATCACCATCCCCGTCAGTTTCGGGGCCCTTCCTCTTCAACCTTCCGCCCGAGGGAAGGGGGGCTTAACACCGCTGCCAGAGGATTCCGCAAATGCTGATGAAGATAACCCCTCCAACTATTGTTTGAAGAGCCCTTCCCCGAGGAGTCTTTTTTCCTTCGTTGTGCCACAAAGGCCGTAATGTATCGCGAACTCGTAGCAGGACCTCGCCTGAGATCCATACAACACTCTGTCCCGACTCCCCAAGGTAGAAGGGAAAGGAAGATGCCCCCCACTGAACTCCTACCGAGCCGGGCGCCTTCTCTCAACCCGACCCAAGCTCATTCATGCCCGAGACTTCCGAGACAAAGATCTCCACCCAGCTTCAAAAGCTCTCCTCGTGGGGCTTGGCAAATGCAAGGCCCGACGAGAGAATTTCATAGCTAAGCGAGGTGAAGGCCCCAAAGCAAAGAGAAAGGCAGATTCCCAAATTTGAAGGGGTCCAAGAATATCGGGGATCCGATCGCTCCGAGTGGGTGCGCGGGAGCACTCAACAACTCCCGCGCTATGACATTATCGCTCCAGGATCGAAATCAAGTCGAACACTCAGAAGGCACGCTGGCCAATGCACTAGGAAATACCCAATGACCTCACAAAGACTATACCAAAAACAAAGTGATACTCACAAAGATTCTCGGGGCTAACAGCAACCTAACAGGTGTCATCATCCTCACAAGGGTCATACTCCCAATCGCGACCACTAACGAAGAAAAAGGCTCCTTCCAAAACCTATGGAAGATGGCAAGATCTGGAATTACCGTATAGCGCCTGGTGACTACCGAAAAATAAAGGAAACCTCGACTGATTCCCTTCGCGCTAAAAAGACTGGGAAGGAACGTAGCTATACCGGGAACACCGAGGCCCTCGTCCCAAAGAAAACCAATAACCCTCGACCGTAATACCCCAAAGAATCGGGTGAGCCGAGAGGGATGTACATTGAAATCAGAAACCCCTTTTATAAAGGTGTAGGGAAGCGAAGACCGTTGTTGAAGGCCACTTCAAAGAAACACACTATCTTAGGTAATCGGGAAACCACGTAGCAGGTCAAAATGTTCGGGACCACACCCGGACACCAAAAGGAGGTCGGTAACGCTGGCAAAAGTGGCCCCATATAGGGGTCCGACTTTGTTAGGTCCCATAGCTAAAGCATTCGCACTACGATTTTAGACATTCGACCCCCAGATACTTAATCTCGCCACTTCTCCCCCTTGTCTGCTCGTAGGAAAGTGGGGGCTCCCGAGCCGCCTCGAAATCAACTCCAAATTAACGGTAGAGGCGCGCTGGGTCATTCGAACCGGCGACAAATCAAACGAGGAGTCACCTCCAATCTGCAAAGAAGAAGAGCGACCCGGACCCATGGTGATAACAAGTAGTAAGAACAAAACTTAACCAATCTAGCCTTAGCGCCTCGTTGTATTACACGAAAAGACTCCGAAGGGAGAAGGACGTGCCCGTCCCAGGAATAAAAAAAAAAAAAAAGCCTATCCCAAGCAAAGAGCTAAAAAGTGGACTCGCACGTATGTCTCGTGATAGAATACTAAGGAAAGCTGAAGTCCAAACTCACTAAAAAGAAGAAAAAGCTTCAAGATCAAGAAAACATAAGGCGAACTGGGTCGAGGATCTACTAAGAAACAGAAAGAATTGGAAAGAATTGGAAGAAATGAGCTGAAAACCGAAAGGTCAAGCCATTAATACAAGACATATGATCTACGACAAAGCTCCTAACTGACCCAAAATTTCGAAATGACATCGTTGGAAATCACACTGCGAGGCACTCCCAACGGGACTCACCCACACACGCGCCGCCGCAACCGACAAAGCTGAAAAATAGGCGCGCAGGCCCACTCGCCAGGCCCAAAGAAGGAGCAAGCCCAATAAGACACCCGCTTCGCGCCTGAACCCAAACGAAGCCCGGCCCGTCGCTCAAGGCCGCAGAATACGGGTAATTAGGAAGGCCCATATTCGCAAATCAAACTAAATCTCGCCATCGCTAAGTAGATAATCCCCCAATGAAGATCTTATCCCGAATCCAACTAAATCTCATAAGCAAGAAAATAGGATAACTACCATAAACAATACCAAGGGGTTGTGGAACTGTCCCAGATCCACCACACAAGCATGATAATTCTCAATAAACTGCTTCCTTGCACATCCCTTTATTAGGATCCGATATTGACAAATAATATCCCATAAAATGGGAAAGAATCCTTATTATCATCTAACTAGGAAAACATACACTATATATATCGCGCCACCCCCGGCCGAAGCGTACGTAAAATATTCGCCCCAAGCTATCTATCTTTTCTCGTGCAAGAACTCCGACTTAGGCATCTGGAGCTACACGCACGAACCCCCCACCGACCCTTTTTTCTTTCTTTGCTTTTGTAATGGAGAGTAACGCCGTAGCTAAGGCATCAGCCAAAGAAGCAAATTCCTGGGCGAACCTAACGACTCCCGAGCATGCCCACCTCAATCCGATCGAAAAGGCTTCATCGCCCTTTTTTTTTTTTTTTTCAGATCATGCAAAGAATTTGTAGTTATTCTTGGTTTTAGAAAATTTGAGAACAAATGTGGAAACAAAAATTTTAAATTAATAAATTATTTTATATACTTTTAAAATCATTAAATCATTTTTTAGTTTTTATATATGAAAATTAAATAATTTAAAAATATATAATTATAATTAGTTTTAATTATATTTAACTTTAAATATTTCGAAAATAATTTTTCTTAACTAGATAATTGAACCGAAAATCTTCCGTGCCAAGTCCCAAGTCTTATGAGGCCATTAGGACTATGATTGAATTGAAGAAACCTAGCTTGGTGATTTAAGGCCCAGCCCATGACCCAAAATTTTATGATGAACACATGGTAGTTGGAGAATTTAGTCTGTCTTATATCGCAACTGGAAACATCCAGAATTGTGAGGAAAGTGCGGCGTGATGCTCTTCCACCCCATAGAGGGTCTGTCCCTACCTCTTCATCATCAGGAAGTAGTTCGAAGTTTGCGTAAGAGATATTTCGCCTTTTAGCCAATCAATTCAGGTTAATCAATCAACAGAAGAAAAAAATGGCGCTCATTTCTAGTGCTCTTGGTGGTGGCCGACGGAGCAACATTTTCGATCCCTTTTCTTTAGATATATGGGATCCCTTCGAAGGCTTCCCTTTTAGCAGCGTTCTTGCCAACGTTCCCAGCAACACCGATCGCGAGACCTCTGCCTTCGTCAACGCCCGTATCGACTGGAAAGAGACTCCCCAAGCTCATATATTTTCGGCGGATCTGCCGGGGTTGAAGAAGGAGGAAGTGAAGGCAGGTTGAAGAGGGCAGAGTTCTTCAAATTAGTGGAGAGAGGAACAGAGAGGAGGAGGAGAAAAATGATAAATGGCATCGCCTGGAGAGGAGCAGCGGCAAGTTCCTTCGCCGGTTCAGGTTGCCGGAGAATGCGAAGATGGATGAAGTCAAGGCTGCTATGGAGAACGGTGTGTTGACTGTGACTGTTCCTAAAGAAGTGGTGAAGAAGCCGGAGGTCAAGGGCATCGAGATTTCTGGTTAAGTCATTAGAAGTAATTCAAGACCGAGTATATCTATCTAGACATGATGTTTTTAATTTAGCTACCGTCTTGAGAAGTGTCCATGGTGTGCTTGGACAAATCAGGCCTGTTTTTTTGTTGTTTGTTTCCTTTTTGTTTAATTGTTTTACCTGGTGTGTTTTAAAGTATATAAATGAATAAGTTTCTTTAATGAATATAAGAAACGAGTTGCATACATGTTCAATACATAGGAGCATTGTATGTTAGGAAGAGAGAGACAATTTTCTAATTAGAATAATTGATAGATAAATCTCAAAAAAAATATGAAATGTGGTGCATTCCATGAAGAGGTACATCAAGTTTGCAAACGTTCAAAGACTACTATTGCTTGCTTTTGGATTTAATATCGAATGAACAGCTTCAGATTAAGCTCGTTTGCTTTTTAAAATTTCCATAATCCTATCGTCAATTTTTTATAAAAATCAATAAAAAAAGTCGAAAATATCTTGTGATTTTTATTTAAAAACGTTATTTTTATCAAAATAAAGAAAAGCCATCATCGCTTAACAAGGAGTAAGGACTAAGACACTTACTACTGTATTTATTAAATGGCTTCGTGGGACTTATGAACCGATCCCGATCCTATTGAAATTCTGACAAGTGATAGAAAATTCCCAAACCCGCTTGCTTATATTTGATTTTGATTTTATTTTTAATTTTTAATTTTTTTATATTTACCTTTTTATTTTTATTATATTAAAATTAATATATTTCATAAAAAATAAAAATATTATGAATTTTTATAAATTATTTATTAAAAAACATTCTAATTATTATTATTATTATTATTATTATTTATATTAAAATATAAAATAAAATAATAATAAAATATTTTTAAAATATAATCAAGTGCAGGAGTGAAAGAATACCCGAACCCGTTTTCAAACTTGTCTCGATTAAGAAAATAAATCTAAACCCATTAAAAAACTCGACATAGCTTAAAACCAAATCTATCCTACAAGCAGTATGCATGGTAACTCAAAATAATCCGTCTCATTGTCATCCTTATTCATTACTTAATATTAAAAAACAAACAACTCAATACTTAATGTTATTAAGTACTATTCAGTATTAAGTTAAAAAAAATTATATTTAACATTAAGTAAAAAAACAAACACCACCTAACAACTCTAGCTAGAAATTAGGATCATAATCCTTGACCATAATCCTATGAATCTTGCCACAAATAAAATAACATACTAACCACTAATCCACCAATCTCAAAAACAGACAATTCTAACCGTTGTAAACACTGTCACTTATTTGAATTGGTAAATCAATATTTCCCCCAATTCAAAATCACGAATTCCTAATTGTAATTTGAAAAGTATGAGGAAAGACTGTAAATATGTGCTCTTTGTTCACTTGTACCATAGAATTTTAGCATGATTTTTCCATTTACACAATAGCAATAAATGATGATGCAATACGCCAGTTGTCAATATGCTTGATTTTGTAACGAAAAGCATGGTTTTTGGCCATTGCAATTGTAGATCTGATATCACAAAGTATATCAATAGCTTCTGTGAGTACCATGGGTTTTAAACCCACATCGAACGTGGGCTTCAGGCCCTGTCCCTCTCTGCTAATGGTCCTCCCGGCCCATGATGTGAAACTAGTCCAAGCCCACCTTCTTATATTAAACTAATGTGCACCACCTGCATTTAAATCCTGGCGCCCGTCTACGGTCTGCATTGCCTCCCTGCAGGCTAGCCTCAGGCATCCTGAAAATATCTGGTGAAGTTCCAAGTCCCCGCCCGCCATCCTCCTACTTACAAGAAAGCCTCGCTGCACGAACGGATAAAGGAACACGCAGTACGATTTATCCATTAACTTCCTAGTTACCAAATCCCTTACTTATCGGAAGATTAATCCTTGATAAGAAAGATTTAGTCTTTGATAAGGAAAAAGAGATTTTGTTCCTAAGAAAAGGAGATTCTTTCCAAGAAAGGGATTCGTGAGCGTTTATAAATTAGGATGACTCCATGATGCGAGGTACAATCCCAATCAGGCGAACTCATTCTACTTCCGTATTCTTTGCTAACTTAATCATCGGAGAGGCGGCCGGCTCACTATCCCCGGATTGCCCTTTTTGCAGGTTCGCATTGCACCGCTGATGCCCTAGAGGTTAGATGATCAAGGTAACAACAATCGCGTCGCTTTCAGGGGAATGGAACGTAAAGTCTCGCTTACAGCCGCACAGCTTGGCTTCAATAGCCTAAGCAACCTTCATCAATCGAGCTCACGATCCCTATCTTCCACGCTCCACTACCAAGGCAGTCACAATGACGAGCATTCCAATGAACCAATCGCTAGAAGATCAATTCCTCCATTGGCGTCAAGACATGGAGAGAAAGCAAGAGGAACAAGCAAGACAGACGGTTGACTCGTATACCCGGGGCCGAGCTATACGCGAGAATGACTAGTCGCCCAGATCCAAAAGTCGCACTGAAAAGAAGCCGAGATAGCGACGCTGGCGCGCAAAACGATCGCTCGCGGATAAAGGGAAGGGGCCGGGTTGTTCCGATGACGTCAATACTCCCAACAACAAATGATAACCGTTGTCGCGCCCCCCATCCCCGAATCTCATCTCCAAGAAGAATACTCCTGGAGAGCACAAGGACTAGATCATGCAAAAGGCCTTCGCCTCACCCATCTTCTGACGCCATTAGTGCGGGCATCTCGTAGGTAAGGAGAGGCATGCGTAAGACACTCACCGGCTCGGGTCAAGCCTTGGCAGGAACCACCGGCGCGTCGCCTCAGTACATTGCCACCAATGTCGCTCGCACATCTCGCTCTCTGATAACGCCAACGTTTTACATACCGCCAGCGGGATGACATGCTTTCTTCACTCCTAGGGCAACACATCCTTGACTATGAGCCACCCCACGGGTTTGTCATTCTAGCTTTCACCACGTTCGATGGCTCGGTTGACCCCTATGACCATATGTTTCATTATAATCAAGAGATGACACTAAATGCTGGTAATGACTGGCTATTATGCAAAGTATTCTCAGCTAGTTTGCAGGGGTAGGAGTTGGCTTGGTTTCACAAGCTCCCACGCTACTCAATAAATTCGTTCGACAAACTATGGGTCAGATGGCAAGAGATAGCATTCGGCTTATGTGACAAAAGAGAAACATCGGGATTCCATAAAACCATTTCTCAAACAGAAGAAGAAAACCACTGTGGACTTCATAAGGAGGTTCGGCCGTCCAACAACAAAGTCGTATAGCATGGACGTCGTCCTCCAAAACTTTAGGAGAAGCTTCGGGCCATCTACTCATTTTTTCCAAATACTACCCGTAATTCCGCCAACAACGATGGAAGAATCATACGCATCGGGCCGATAGTACTCAATGCCTGAGGACAAGATATGTGCAAAGGACTCCAAACCGTCATGATTGACGAGCCAGTCGACGTAAGGAAATAAGCCGCCTAGGAAGCAACCCTCTAAATCCCAAGAAGGTTAGAATAAAGACCGAAAGCGATCCTATGACCAATCACAAAAGAAGAGAGAGCCCCGGGCTTACCCCTCCCGAACGCCTCTTATGGAGAGGAAGAGCAACATCATTCGCCGGCTTGCCGTGAGTTTAAAATGGCTTCGCCCATCCGCATTAAATCCCTCCCAAAGAAACCAGCCTCGCTGGCATGACATCGAGAGACCATGGGCATGAGACCAACAAGTGCCGAAGCCTAAAATTTAAGGTGGAAAAGGTGATCAAGGCAAGACATTTCAAGAGATATTTTAAGGAACTCACCACTGGGCGGAGTCGGCAAGCTACGACAAAATCACACCGATGTGACAACCTCGGCGTAATCCAAACTCCGCTATAAACTATATTGGGCGGCCCGCCTCGACGACCAGCACGCTTAAAGCGCCCAATGTGACAAGCCCCTTAAGATCCGCCACAGTAAAAGCTAGGGTGAATGTTATCCACGCAGAAGGGAAAAATGAAGAAACCAAGCGAATAGATGGTCTCATATCCTTTACTCCTGTCAACTTGAACATGATAATTGTGTCTCACTATGATGCTCGTACTCAATCCTCCCAGATAGCGCTTGATGCGCATGCAGACCGTAGATCCCGCAACGCGCACTTGGTTGCAATTACCAGCATTTGAGAAGATGAAATTCTCTTTAGGAATGCTGAACTCAGCAAGGCGGATCCTCTCCGGCTTCAACGGTGCGACTACCACAACATTAGGAGATGTTGCTCTCCTTGTGAAGGCCGGACCAATGACCCAGCTGGCTCTATTCTCAATAAGACTTGGGGCCTTACAACGCCATAATGGCGTGGGTCTGGCTGTACTCGATGAAAGCTATCCCTTCAACCTACCACAAAAACTGGCCATCTATTCACTAATGTCAAGGTGTCGACTCCTTAGCAAGAGCTAGCCGGCCGCACTAAAGGTTATCGCCATCTACACAGGAGAAAATATGGGAGAAGAATTCTAAAAATCCTCCTCTGGAAGATCAGACCAAGTCGTAGCAATCACGTCAGCCACCAAGATTAAATAAGAAAGGCCCGCCCGTCGTGGATCCCCTAGAAAAGTAACGCCGACGAGCCGAGAAGTTCACTGGCGCGCTCTTATGACCAACGTACGACTCGTGCTGTTAAATAACGTAGATGTGTTCGCATGGAGCCATTCAGATATGCGTGGATTACACTGACCTCAACAAAGCATGCCCAAAGGATAGCTTCCCCTGGTTGCATAGATCGACGCTGACGCTCACCAGCACGAACACCGCTATTTGACACCTTCTCTGGATATCATTAGGTTCCCATGCACCTACCTAACTTAGAGAAAATGGCCTTCATCACCCCGCACGGGTTGTACTGCTATAATGTGATGCCCTTTGGTCTAAAGAATGCCGGGGCGACTTACCAAAGGTTGGTGACTAAGATATTCCGATCGTTGTTGGGCAACACCATGGAAGCCTATATCGATGACATGCTAGTAAAATCCAAAGAACGCTTCGACCATGCCAAGCACCTACAAGAAGCCTTTGAGCTGCTACAAAGGTATGGGATGAAACTCAACCCTCTTAAATGTGCGTTCAGAGTCAGTGCAAGCAAGTTCTTAGGCTTCATGGTGACCCAAAGAGGGATTGAGGCCAATCCTCTTCATCTCAAAATAATAATGGGCTCCTAGACTCCTACCTCCAAAAAAGGGGGTTCAGCAACTGATCGGCCAACTAATAGCTCTCGGGTGGTTTTATCCCACTTCATTGACCGGCTAAAACCATTTTCCACCCTAAAGGGCGCCAAAAGGGCTAGCTGGAATGAGGAGTGTGACCAAGCCCTTATGGCTATCAAACATTATCTTCACCAGAGACCACCAATCCTAGCTAGCCCATGGGCGGAGATAAACTACATCTTTGCACAAGCGATTATTGAAAGTCTTGAAATAGCGTAGCATTGTTCAAGAAGATGGCAAAACAGAGACCAATATTCTTCATAAGAAAATCCTTGGTAGAAGCTGAAACTTGATATACCCATCTAGAACAAGCGGCACTGGCCCTATGTGTGGTAGCCAAGAAGCTTTGCCCCTACTTTTAGGCACACCCTCTCATCATACTGACCAATCTCCCTCTGCGAAACACCATACACCAACCTGACCTGTCAGGGAGGATGACCCGGTGGGCGGTCGAGTTAAGTGAGTTTGGTATTCAGTATAAACCTCGCTTGGCCCTGAAAGGGCGGACGTAGCGGATCTTCTAGCGAGAACTACCTAGCTGAGGCGTGAGGTCGGGATGACAATGGTTGGGTGGATCTTAATGTGGACGAAGACTTCGCAGGTGGAGTTAGGGTCGGCTGCAGCTAAAAGCTAGTGGGGGAAAAGGGTAGAGCAGGCCATACGATTAGACTTCCTCGCATCCAATAATGAGACGGAGTTTGAAGCAATCCTAGCCGGGATCGATCTTGCTCAATCATTATCATCAGAGAAACTCCTCATACGCAGCTACTCTCAACTGGTAGTAGGATAGGTAAACGGAGAATACGAAACACAAGACTAACATATGGCTAAGTATATGGGTATGGTCAAGCAACGACTAAGGAGTTTTGTGGCTTGGAAGCTTAAGCATTTCCCAAGGGACTCCAACGAAAGGGTAGACGCATTGGTGGTGGCGAGGAATCTTAAAGGGCCCACAGGGCAGGTCAGCTACGTCCATGGTAGGCATTTACGATGTGAAGTGGCTAAAGCCCACCTTCCATATTAAAGCCCGATGAACCCTTTGCCCGGATGAAATCTGGACCTTGAGTCTATGAAAATCCAATGTCCCCCCCGAGAGGCCAACCTCGAGGGCATCATCTAGAGTTGATCTGACCGATATCTCTTGCTTATGTAAGTTCGCTATGGGCCGAATGGATAAAGAGTTGGGGAAATATATAAAAAGGTATTTATTCATGAATTTCCTAGTTTCCAAATCCCTTACTTCTTGAAAATTAATTCTTGATAAGAAAGAATTAGTCTTTAATAAGGAAAAAGAGATTTTGTTCCTAAGAAAAGGAGATTCTTTTCGAAGAAAGGGGGCAAGGGATTCGTGAACCGCTTTCTATAAATTAGGAGGACTCCCATGATGCAAGGGTATGCAATCCCAATTTGAGAACTTCGTTATACTTTCGTATTTTTTGCTGACTTAATCATCGAAGAGGCGGTTGGCCGCGTGTAGTAGCCCTTTTGCGGGTTCGCATTCTGCCGTACCTCGGAGGTTAGACGATCTAGGTAACAACAGCTTCCTCTCGTAATAACCAAAATCAACAAGGAGTTTTTTGAGCCATAAAACTTATGTTGTGCATACTCTACTTTATATGATGACAAAACAATTTTTTCTTCCTTCTTTGAACTCTAGGTTATTGCTCCATAACCAAATCTAAAAATCTTTTTGAAAGTGCTCTTTCAATCATCCAAACACCCTACCCAACCATTGTCTTGAATCCAAACAATATGAAATTTGAAACTTGGACATACCAAATGCCAAAATCAGTTGTTCCAACCACATAGCGAAGGATTCTTTTTGTTTTTTGCACCAAAGTGTTGCTTCGTAGTATAGTGCATAAATCTGGACACAACACTAACATAAAAGACAATGTCAGGCCTAGTGTGTGTTAGATAATTCAATTCACTAACCAAACTCTAAATAGTCTGATTTGCCTTTTCAGTCCCATCTTCACGCTACAACTTCTCATTGATGTTCATTAATATGGTTGCCATTTCACAATTGCTCATGTTAGACCTCTTTAAAAGATTTGCATCATATTTCTTATAACATACAAAAATTCCATCTCAACCTTGTTTCACTTCAATCCTCAAAAAATATTGTAGCAAGCTTACATTTGTCATCTCGAAATTTCTCATCTTGCAAGACTTAAAATTATCAAATAATGATTTTGAGGAACCCATATAAATCATATAATCTACAAAAAGGCAAACCACTAGAAAATCTCCATTATCTCGAGTCTTTAAATAAAAAGTAGACTCATTTTCATTTCTTGTGAATCCGCAATTAAGAAAGAAAGAATCAATTTTTGATATACCATGCATGTGGAGCTTGCTTTTACTCACAAAGACCTTTTCTCAACTTGTACACTTTGTCCTCACAACCATTAATAACAAAGCCTTGAGGCTTCGACACAAAAACCTTCTCATCTAAAGCTCTATTCCAAAAAAACATACTTCACATTAAATTAATAAATAAATAGTTGTAATTATTTGTGACCAAGCCAAAACAATTCTAACTTTCTCAAAATGAGCAATAAGAAAATGTTTTATAAAATCTATACATTGTTGTTGTGAGTATCCTAAGCCCGCGAGGCATGTTTCACGTTTTTCATGTTTCTATCCCGGTGTGTACTTCGTTTGAAACATCTATTTGAGTTTTATAACATTAATTCCTTGAAGAACATCTACCAACTTGATAGGTGTATTTGTGTTTTTGTATTAAAATTAATTCTGCGTGAAAAGGATGTCTGATTATTGCTCCTGATAGTACTGAAATATACGCATGTCAAATGTCTGATGCACTAAATGCAAGATCGATCCACAGGAGGAACGAGATGCTAGAAATGTAGACATAGAACTACCTCTCTAATATCCAAACGAACAATTGTGATAATTTTGAAAATGAAAATCTAAATTAAAATACTAAGTAATAAAAATAGTAAATTGATTACGCAAGTTGAGGGTTTCTTAAGATAAAGAGGTTTTAGGGTTTTTTGTGCGATTATACAATCCATCAATATCTGAACTAGAATCCTATTCTATTGTTTCATTGGAAAGTTCTCCAAGACGATTCTTAACTATTTTAATTACGAGCCCCTCTCAAGGTCAAGTAGCCTACTAACTAATACTAGGTTTCTTGCTTCTCAACTCAACCCCAAGCACTAGCAGTGCCTTAAGTTCTAAGAATCTTGCAAGCCTCCTAATTCGCGATGATTTCCTACGCCTTCACGAGCTAATTCACGTTGATTCAACTAAGTCCCTAATTCTCTACTCCTTCTCGGATCTAGCAAAGAATCACACACCACATTAATAATGCTTGAACATTATGTGCAGAAATAAAATCAAGAATGAATCAATAGAGGTTTAATCCCATGAGACAATAAAAGGAAGAATTCTAGAAAGTAGATATAGTTTTCATGTCTAATACACAACCAAAGCCCTAGAGTTTAAGTTTAGAACATAATGTAATTTGTGTACATCATAAAATCTAGAGAAAACATGAAATTAAAGGTAGAAGAACTCTAGTGCTGAAAGGTTGGGTGATGCTTAGTCTTCTTCCCCCGTTTCATGGTTCTCCCGATCATCAATGTCGATTTCTATGTCCGTCTTTCTATGCTCTCATCAGCCGTCATCTCTCAATGTGTGAACCCCTCATCATTAGGTCATTTTTCCTTAAAAACCTCGAAAGAGAGCGTTCCCCGACTACCAAACTAGGTTAGACCCACAACTGGGGCCCGACTGACGTTGAGGCGTGTGACATTAGGCGGGATCTTCTCTTCCACTCTCTTGGCACTAGAATGTCGAAATCTTGAACTTTGACCTAACTGCAAAAAGAAACTACATATTAGTATATGAATTGAAAATGCTACTAAATTAATTATAGAAACAGTCTAAAACATACAAAACCCAGGTATGTAATGAGTGTTTTTGGACACTCATCACACCCCTAAACTTAGCTTCTTGTATACGAGCAAAGGGGCCCGATTGAACATAAAAACAAACTAAAAATGACACAAACTAACACCAATGAGATGAATATGATAACATGATGCCAAAAAGAAGGATCAACATGAGCACTAATTTGCAATATTGGCCTTTTCAACCAAAATTTGAAATCCTTAGACCGTTAAACTCTCTAAAGAACACCTTAGTGAAGCTAAGCGGGCGACATGAAAATCAAACTTCCCCACAGAGTCTCCAATGACGTTTCCCAAGGAATCTAATTGTAGATTTTAGTATGATCTCTAGGGTATAGCAAGGTCCTAGTACCCCCAAACTCACCTATTTGGAAAAGGCTAAATAAGAAATGATAAGAACGTAACCTTTTTATTCATACCAAAATACCTATAGAAAAAATGACCTAGATACCTAAAAATGATTGAAAAAATCGTGTCCAGAAGCTTTAGACGAGTGTCCCTGTAGTGAGGATCCATTGGCGACTCCCCACCAGTTGGTTAAGGGCACTGGGCATTTAGTTATCCTCGAACTTCACCTCGAACTTCACCTCAAACACTCAACCAAGCTCAAGGCCCTAGGCTGTGGGAAGAATCCATCTTCTATCCCATGTAGCGGGCAGTGAAGTCAATGACTCCCAGCCAGTTAACTCAAGGCAGGCTTTGAAAGGTCCCTTAGACTGTGCTCGAGATTCTGATTGGATGATCCCACTTATCCTTGTTCATATACCTATTTTTGACACTTTTCTTTATATTTTCTTTTTTTTTTTTATGTTTTTGTATTTTTCTTTTTTTGGTTGAGGTTCAATGACAATCCTCTTTTGATTAGGTGTCTCATCACTTAGGTGATTAGAATCCCCCACGGTTAGATGAATTCAAGGCAAAGGTTTGGGGACCAAGGTATACAAGGGAGATCAAAAGTGTGTGTGTGATATATTCCTAGAAAAATAGCTTCTTTACGCACAAAGAGGGTAACTAGGCTAAGTCACCCATACCACTATGAAACACACTGTTCGGATGTTAATAAATCTTAGAATTAGGTCCATTTTACACTTGGCCTTTTTTCAATAATTTGTGTTCAACATGACCTTCTATTAGCAATCAAGGTATCAAACTCACTCAAGACACACTAAAGACTCCTAAAAACATACAAAAGACACAAGCCCTTAGAATAGATAAAACAGCAGCTTGAAGAAAATGCGGATATAAACGAAATTAACCTAAAGCATGCAATTTATTCTACCAAACCCTAAACTAACCTATACTAACAAAAGTCCCAGGTCTCCCGCTAGACCAAATAGTACAGCACAAAACTACCCAATTAAATTTAAGATCATCCATATAGACCCAACAAACATATGTGATCATGATAAGCATGAATATGACCTAAGAAGCAATATATGAACAATCAAGATCCAATAACAAATAATACTAAACCAATCACTCACACCCTCTAATTTGAAATGAACATTGTCCTTAACGTGAATAAGCATAAAAGAAGGGTACAGAGGACTCCCCTAGTGATTGATATGATCACTACGATGGTGGTGGTGGAGTGTGATAGGAAAAGGATCCCGAGGCAAATTCTTTGCTTGATGATATCTTGATTGTTGAGCAACGTAATGCATTGTCTCTTAATTTCGTCCATCTCACAGCTCCTTCGAGACATATGATATTCTTAATGCTTCATCCTAGAATGCATCAAACCTCATTGTGAGGTCGTGAACCTGATCCTCAATAGGGTGTGGAGAAATGGGATTAGTCTCCTTATGGACTTGGGTAGGAGACTGGCCTGCCTCTCTTCTGTCTCCGTCTCTCATCCCAAACATAGTTTGATAAGCCTTTAACTCTTCCTTATTCGAAGGCTCATTCTCGGAGGCATACACCCCCTCTAGTCTTAGTACACCCGACTTATTTTTCTTCACTTCAATTGCTTTGGTTAGATGTATCCAAGCCTCATTGCTTTCCAAGGGCACCCTTGCTTTCTTACATAATCCGTATATTAGGAAAGGGAGCCCAAGGTTCATTTTGGCATCCTTGTTAAAGAGGATTGCATCCTCAATGACCTACCCCACATCGAAAGGGATGTCCTGAATGATAGCATAGTTCAACAAGGCGCGTTTTGTTGTCACTTCACATACGCTAGTAGTCGGAATGAGTCGGGAAGTGATGAAGTGGTGCCACACTTTGGGAATGTATGCCAAATGCTTGGCCTTGAAGTGTATTGCATGCCCTTCACTATTGATTTTCCATTCCCCTTGGCCATTGGTGAGAAATCTAAGCACTTCGGGGTAGTTAGAGTTTTCTTGGATTCTATTGTATGCTTTATCATCCACCGGTTCCAATTGATAAAACTCATTTATAGATCTCGCACTAAAATCTACCAATACCCCTCTTACTCTGACCTTTTTCACCACATGAGCTGCTAGGTTGGCATAGAATTCTTGCACAACAATTGCGGTAGCCACCCTTAGGGGTTGGCAAAGAGCCCTCTACCCTTTATTTGCGATAGTTTTTCTAAAGAAGTCTTCGGGGTGGTAGAATCTTTTTTCCTTGACGAATGAACGGTTCTTCGAAATGAGGGTGAATTTCTCAATGGCTCCCACATTCACAAACTTAATGCTATCATATTCCTCTAGTTGCTCCTCTACTCTAAGGCTCTTTTTTGAGCTCAATTTTTGCCTTTTTGAAGACACAGCGTGTCTTAGTCAGTGAAGATAGGAGTTCTAAAGTTATCAAAATTACACCAAATTGTCACTCAATCCTCTAAGGTGATCACACCACTCTTTTGTAGAAAATTAACTATCAACTGGTCACTTAGGCTATTTATCGAGCAGTTGGTGGGTGTTATGTTAAATAAGGTTCTTCAAACAAATCCTAACCTTCTATAGCCTAACAACACCCACACTTTCTTCTTTCCAACGTAAATCAAAAGCCCGAAAGAAGCCTGAATTTGCGAGTTGAATACCTTCAAATACTTACTGTCAAAATCTTGAAGCTCAAATACCCTTGATGAATGGAAAAAATCAATTGATTATCGATTGAATGTTGTTCTTGAGTGTTCTAGGGCACTTGAGAGCTGCTTATATTGCCTTCGGAAGACCGGGTATGGAGGAATATGAGTGTGGAAGATAGAAGGATAGTGTGGTTCAAATATGGATTTGTTATTGGCAAAAAAAATAAGGCAACATCGCGATGTTACAAAGGGGTGAAAAGCCAACATTGCGATGTTGAAATCCAACGTCACGACGTTATAGAGGGGAGAAAATTCAATGTCGCGACGTTGAAATCTAACGTCGCGACGTTACAAAGGGGAGGTTTTTTGCATTTTAACCAACGTCGCAACGTTGAAGTCCAACTTCATGACATTGAGGTACATTTTAGAAAAAAACTTCCTCTGAGTATCAAAAAACTCCCTCTACATGATGTGTCACAAGTATTATTTTTCCCCAGTTATCCCTCTTTCATCGCATAAATCTCGGAGCTTGAAAACACAACAATAACCGAACACAATTTAATTATTAGCAAAAAACTTATGAGAAAACTTGAATTTCTAAAAATTATAACAAAAATACTTAAAATTGAGTTAAAGAAAGAAAATCTCAAAAGGCTTAGGTTGCCTCCCAAGTAGTGCTTTGTTTAATGTTGCTGGCTAGAGCCAAAGTGCATCTCGATAATGGTGCCCCGAGCCCGAAAGTGATTAAAGGCACGCTTGACCTTGATGCAACACTCAAAAGTGGTTGCAAACTACGTGGAAAATTGTCTTTGATAATGTTGACCCCCACGAAAATAGTTTTCACTCTTTGCCGTTTACTTTAAAGTACATTTCCGGATAATATAACTCTATACTACCATAAGGAAGGACTTGTGTGATCACAAAAGGCTCGGACCATCGTGATTTGAGCTTTCTCGAGAACAATTTCAATCTTGAATTGAAAAGTAGCACTTGTTGACCCGGTTTAAACTCATTCTTCGCTAAGGTTTGTCATGCCAAACCTTGGTTTTCTCCTTATATATTCTTAAGCTCTCATAAGCATCTTGTCAAAATTCTTCAAGTTCATTCAGTTGAAGCATTCTTTTCTCTCAGTTGTCTCCAAATTCATGTTTAGCATCCTAGTTGCCCAATAAGCCTTGTGCCTAATTCCACCAGAAAGTGACATGCCTTCCCATAAACAATCTTGTAAGGGGACATCCCCAAGGGAGTCTTGAATGTCGTCTGGTATGCCCATAAGCTGTCATCAATCTCATTTGACCAGTCTTTTCTTATCACATTCATCGTCTTTTCCAATATCTTCTTGATTTCCCAGTTTGACACTTCTTCTTGCCCATTGCAGTGAGGGTGATATGCTAGAGATACCTGGTGTTTCACCTTGTATTAAGACAAAAGAGAGTGAACAACTTATTGCAAAACTGTGAACCTTTATCACTAATCACAACTCTTGGAGTTCCAAACCTTGAAAATATATTCCGCCGAATGAACTTCAATACTATTTTAGAACACAAGTAGTGGTTTAAATAGCCTCCACCCACCTTGAAACATAATCCACTGCTAGTAGTATGTATTTGTAGCCCGTAGGAGGATGGGAAAGGCCCCATAAAGTCGATCCCCATACATCAAAGAGTTCCACTTCTAAAATGGGCGTCAAAGGCATTTCGTTTCTTTTTTCAATGTTGCCGGTTCTTTGACACTGATCACATGATTTAGCAAACAAGTGGGCATCCTTGAACAGAGAGGGCTAATAAAAGCATGGTTGCAGCACTTTTGTGGTTGTTCTTTGCCCATTGAAATGGCCTCCACACTCCAAAGAGTGACAGTGCTTCAAAATATCCCCCATTTCACTTTCCAGCACACACCTCCGAATACTTTGGTTCACACCTTGTCTAAAGAGTAAGGGTTCATCCAAGAAATAATCTTCACTTCCGCAAAGAAGCTCTTCTTTTGTTGTAGGTTGAGCTCAAAGGGAACAATACCGATGACAAGATAATTAGCAATGTCGGCAAACTATGGAGAAGTTTCAGCATGAGATAAGGCTAATATTTTTTCATCAGGGAATGTATCATCAATCTAAACTTTTTCGTCATACACCTCTTCCGAAATTTCCAATCTTGATAAGTGATTGGCCACCAGGTTTTCAGAGCCCTTCTTATCTTTGATTTCCAAATCAAATTCTTGTAGTAGAAGCAACCACCTAATGAGTCTCGGTTTAGCATCCTTCTTATTCATCAAATATTTGATCGCAGAGTAATATGTGAAAACTGTAACTTTGTTCCCAATAAGATATGCTCTGAATTTATCAAATGCAATTACGATGGCCAATAGCTCATTTTCTATGGTGGCATAGTTCAGTTGTGTGTCATTTAACGTTTTGCTGGCATAATATATGGCATGGAAAACCTTATTCTTTCTCTGACCCAAAACATCACCGACTGCATAGTCGATTGCTTCACACATGAGCTAAAATGGGAGCTCCTAATCTGGTGCCGAAATTATAGGGGCTAAGGTTAACTTTTTCTTTAATGACTCAAAGGCATTCATACAGGCGTCGTCAAACTCAAAGGGTACTCTTTGCATGAGAATAGCAGATAGAGGCTTTGATACTTTTGAAATCACGTCGTCGCTGTAGAAGCCCGGCGCTAGCCAGAAAACTACACACACCCTTTACTAAAGTAGGGGGTGGTAACTTTTCGATGACTTCAATATTGGCCTTGTCCACTTCAATCCCCTTTCCAGAAATTCTTTGCCCTAGAACTATGCCTTCTCGTACCATGAAGTGACATTTCTCCCAATTAAGCACAAGATTGGTATCCATGCATCTTTTAAGTAGCAACCTTAAATTTACAAGGCATTCATCAAAGGAAGAACCAATAACCGAGAAATCATCCATAAATACTTCAATAGATTTTTCCACCATGTCGGAAAAAATAGCCATCATACATCTTTGGAATGTCTCGGGTGCGTCTGAGCCAAATGGCATCCTCCTAAAGCGAAGGTACCATATGGAGCAGTGAAAGTGTTATTTTCCTAATCTTCTGGGGAGCTGATAACAATGCGATTATAACACGAATATCCATCAGAAAACATAAGTACTTTCATGGCAGCGGTCCCCATTGTCGATCGATGAATGAGGGGATGATCTTTCCTAGTCACTTTGTCTAGCTTTCGGTAGTCATTACAAATTTTCCACCCTATGACTATTCTTGTAGGTAGGAGCTCATTGTTTTCATTCTTCACCTTGTTGTTCCCCACTCTTAGGGACTACTGTCTGAGGACTCACCATGAACTTCTCGAGAGAGATAGGGTAAATAACCCCTGCATCTAACCATTTTAGAACTTCTTTTCGAACAACCTCTTTCATAGTTGGATTTAAATGTTGTTGGGCATCCACTAAAGGCTTGCTATCATCTTCAAGGAGTATTCTATGCATGCACATAGACGTTCGGATCCCTTTAATATCTACCAAGGTCCATCCAATTGCTTCCTTATGTTCTCTGAGCACTCTCAAGAGTTTCTCTTCCTTGATGTGAGAAAGGGCAGATGATATGATGACTGGTAGTGTGGCTACGTCCTCAAGGTAAGCATATTTCAAGTGAGCCGGAAGTGGTTTCTCTTCAAGACTGGGTGGTCTTTCAATAGATGGAGTCAAAAGACTCGGGCTAACTCCTAGGGATTCAAAGTATTTCCTTTTATTCAACTTGAAGGAATCCATCCAGTTCACATATTCCCCTATAGTGTCATCATCCGCAAAAATTAGGAGTCTTAAATGCGTTAGGCTGAAATCTCGATGGTTGCATGGCCCGATTAGGTACGAACACTATGCTTCCATCGCATACACTGCGAAACAATTGTTTTTATCTTGCAGATGTTTTATAGCATTGAAGACTCTGAATGTGACCTTTTCTTCTTGGACTCTCAGTCTAAGTTCTCCTTTTTGCACATCAATCAGAGCTCTCTCCGTGGCTAAGAATGGTCTTCTAGGAATGATAGGGACTTCATTATCTTCCTCCATGTCTAAGATGATGAAATATGCTGGAAAGATAAATTTATCCACTTTGACTAGAACATCTTCTATTATATCGCACAAGTAAGTTAGAGATCTATCTGTTAGCTGCAAGGTAACTGTGGTTGGACGTGCCTCTTTGAAATTCCACTTCTTGAAGATTGACATTGTCATAAGGTTAATGTTGGCTCCTAAGTCGCTTAGGGCATTCTCAAAAACTGCATCCCCTATGGCACAAGGAATTGTGAAGCTACCTTAATCCTTAAGTTTCGGGGGTAGCTTCTTCTGCAATATAGCACTACACTCCTCAGATAAGGAAACTGTTTCATAATCCCCTAGTCTTCTTTACTTAGAAAGGATATCTTTCATAAATTTCACATATCCTGACATTTGTTCAAGTGCTTCAAAAAATGGAATGTTTATATGAAGTTTTTTGAATATTTCCATAAACTTGCTAAATTGTTGATCCAATTGCTTCTGTCTCAGCCTTTAGGGGTAAGGTACATTGGGTTTTTCCTCAATGTGTGATTCTTACACCTTCATGGGAGTGTTCACAACTGAACTTTTCAATAACCTTAGTGTTCCCCACAGTTTCAACATTATTTTTCTCATTCTACACAGGAGTTTCATAATTTTTATCATTCTCCTCAACTGCATTTCCTTTATGCGCATGGATATCTGTTTCTATCATCTTCCCACTCTTAAGAGTTATAACCTTGTAGTGTTCCTTTCAATCCCTCCTTGGGTTAACTTTTGAAGTACTCGGCAAATGGCCTCGTTGCCTCTCGCTGACCATAAAGGCCATTTGACCCATATGCACTTTCAAATTCCTAAGTTGAGATGCTTGATTGATTAAGGAAGTTCTTGTCTCATTTTTGAACTGGTGTTAAGATTTCTGCATCTCTATCTGCATATCAACTAGCTACTCCAGTTTTACGTCTAATCTAGACTTCTTCTCTTAGGATGGTGGAGAGGGTTTCATTTTCTCCATAGGATTTCCAGCATTAGAGTTCTTCCATGAGAAGTTTGGGTGACTCTTCCAACCTGGATTGTAATTTTGAGCATAAGGGTTAAGGTTATGATTGGGAGGGAATTTGGCCAAGTACTGAGCCTACTCAATTGTTAATTCCCCCATAGGATTCATCATCTGGCATTCTGTAGTAAGGTGGGGTCTATGGCAACTATCACAAGACAGAGGACTAACTTGGGCCATATGAGCTGATGCTTGAGAGTTTAGTAATTGAGCGGCCTGCAACTACTTAGAAAGTGATAATGTAACACCCCCAAATTATACCCTAGTAGTTTATTACATGTTTAGGGTATAATATAAGCAAAATTTTCATTTTTCCGGAATTTAAGTGCTAAAAGGGAAAAATGATAAAGAATTCTAGGATTAATAATACATAAGCGAAATAAATTGTTAATTTGCTTGTATTAAGGACCCAAAGGTCATAATTTAAGAAGATTATATGATGATATAGAAATATTGATAAGTTGATTTGCAATTAGAATGAAAAGGAAGTATCAAATAGCAAAAATGAAATTTGATGTCAAAAATTGGATAAAGCCAAACATGGCCTTAGGATAAGACCAAAAATCTCATTTTTTGGCTTTGTGAAGACTAGGGCTTTAAGTAGAAGAAGAGAAGGAGAAAGAAGAGAAGAAGAGAAAAAGAAGAAGGAAGAAAGGAAGAAGAAAAGGAGAAGAAAAGCAAGGTATGGAATCTACATATGTTTGGAACATCTTCTTTGTTTGGAACTTTTGTTTGGAAACTATACGTGTAGGGATTATGTATGGAAATATCTCTTTGTATAAGTTGTGTAGGAAAAATCCTATTAGAAGTGTTGTTGATTGGTATAAGATGAGTTTTATGGTTTATTTGGAGTTGGTTTTGGTTTGGAAGGAAATTTCTGGCGAAAATGGCGAAAAATGGCCATTTACGTTTCTTTAAACACCCTCGCCTAGGGCGTAGGAGTGCACGCCTAGGCGTGGAGCTCTGCCTAGGCGAAGGTCACTACGCCTAGGTGAACCCGAGGCTCGAATTTCTGCACTTTCTGGTCCACCTAGGCATAGTAGTGTTAAAACTAGGCGTGGCATTTAGCCTTTGAGCATACTGCAGAATCGTTTGGTTCTCTCTTAGTTAATTCTATGATCGTAAATTGGATTAATGAGGATCTTAATAAGTGAATGAAAGGGTTTGTACAAGTATAAAAATTATATGAAAAATGTTCTGTACCTCGTTGCCTTAGCGATCCGGTCGTTGGGCAAACATTGTTTCTTGCCCTCATTTGCTAATGAGATTAAGAATGATATAACGAGTTCTGAAACACATAATTGTGTGCCTGATTAAGACCGAATAGCGAATGAATAAGTGTCTCTGATCAGTGCTTCGGAACTCCTGCTAGTGCTATGGCACTTGTGTTACGTGGGCAGACATGTCTCTTATCGATTAGCCGACCTCTGCTTTAGTGCTCTGGCGCCACGTGCGTGGGCGAGACATGTCTCTTATCAGTGCTTCGGCACTCTTACTAGTTCTATGACACTTTTGTTACATGGGCATGCACGTCTCTATTCAATACTGTACCGTTCCTTCGGGTACCTATTGTATTGTGCCCCTATCATTCATTGTTACCGGTCTATGTAGGCATATACTTATATGTTGTCTATTTGAATAATATAACAAATGCAAACATTTGATAAGAATATGAATAATGAACAAGAAGAAAGTATAAGAAATCAATTACATTACATAATGCCTCTGGTCACGTACATCTGATTTCAGATTACGAACTCCTACGGGAGATATGAAATTTCGTTATAAGAATTATGTTACATGTATCCTGTAAATATGGACCACTCCAAGTGGTCATATCTGTTATCTGTTTCCCACTAAGCTATAAGATTAGCATGGGTGTTTATCTGTGTAGGTACTGAAGAGGACATCCATGGCATTCCGCATCGGCTAAATTTGACCACAATGATGAAGTCCACTTGATGTAGGTTTTTGTCTCTGTTTTGTAATATAAATGTAATAGTTTTGGTAATAGTGGAATTTGTATAAGTACAAGTAAATGGGACTCAGGCATGTATATGTACAAGACATTGTAATATATATTGATATATATATTTATGAAATGGGCCTACCAATGTCCGAAAAATAGGTTAAGGTCGGTCAGTGATCGCCCCTCTCTTCACCCGAGCAAGGGTGAGGTGTGGCCGAGATAAAATATGGTACACTTGATTCATAACTACATCTAGATCATGCACCCTCGCCACTTTCTTCAGTACTGCTCTTTTTATTGGCCACTGACAATTGTTCAGTGCTATATTCTCTAGAATTTGGTATGCTTCTATCTCAATCTTCCCTAGAATAGCTCCCCCCGCATAAGCATCAATCAGAGTTCTTGTATGTACACTTAGCCCATTATAAAAATGATGCACTTGCATCCATTTAGGTAAATTATGATTAGGGCATTTCATTAAGAGATCTTTGTACCTCTCCCGAACCGTAAAAGGACTCGCGTCTGGTTAGCGGAAATTGTTGATGTCTATCCTTAACTTTGATGCCTTAGCAGGTGGGAAGAACCGAGTCAGAAACTTATAAACTAGCTCATCCCATGATGTGATGGAATCTGAAGGCTCCGTGGTAAGCCAATGCTTTGCCTTGTCCTTCAAAGAGAATGGGAACATTCGAAGGTGGATGGCATCTTCACCGACTCATCGCATACTTCTAAGAAGTTCAGGATGTGCGCATTTGGGTCCTCATAGAGGAAGTCCGATGAAGCTATACTCCTTGTAAAGTTAAAGTTTGTGGACTTGGAGGCTTGAGATTATTGCTTTGTATAGCCGGTCTCCTTATCATAGGCTGAGTAGTGGATGGCGGAGGAGCATAATCTCTGATGTGTCTTAGGACATGGTCTATCTGTGTAATGTCAAGTGTCACACCATCTTCCATTCTGGAACCAACTTCTTCTCCTCTAAAATCCTCCATATTTTACATTGGCTGATGTTCTAACTAACTAGCTGCTCTCTTATCTCTCTGAATTCTTCTCAAAGTCTCTTCAATTTCAAGATCTAATGGTATAAGATTTTCAGCTCTCAATCTTCGCATGCATCCTAATGGTACTTGAAAATCCAAAGAAGAAAACTAAATGTCAAGAAATAAAAATACATGAAAATTGAAAACAAGCAAATTAAAAGAAATGTTTGAAGTACTAGAGATGTACTTAGTATCGATATTAACATAAAACATCGAAACTCCTCAGTAACGGTGCCAAAAGCTTTATAGGCGTATTTGTGTTTTTGTATTGAAATTACGTGAAAAGGATATGCAATTACTGCCTATTTGCGCAAGTATATGCGTGTCAAGTAATACAGTGTACTAAACATACAAAGATCGATCCATAAGGAGGAACGGGATGCTAAGTACCGAAATTGAACCACCTCTCTAATATCCAAACAAACAGTTGTGATGATTTGGAACAAGAAAATCTAAATTAAAATACTAAGCAATAAAACTAGTAAATTGATTACGCAAGTTAAGGTTTCTTAAGATAAAGAGGTTCTAGGGTTTTTGGTGCGATTAGACAATCCACCTATATCTGATCCAGAATCCTATTCTATTGTTTCGTGGAATGATTCTCCCAGGACGATTCTTAACTATTTTAATTACGAGCCTCTCGAAGTCAAGTAGCCCTCTTAACTAATGCTTCAGGGTTTTCAGCACGCTATAGAGCAAACCTAAACACGCAGCGATTGCCTTAAGTTCAAATTACATTGGCCTCCTGGTGCTAATGATTTCTACCATCAAGCTAGTGGGTTGATTCCATAAGTCTAATTCTCTACTTCCTTCTCAGATCTCGTAGAGAATCACACACCACATTAATATTGGCTAGACATTAACATGTGAAATAAAATCAAGAATAGGAATCGTAGAGTTCGATCCATGGAGACAATAAAAGGAAGAATTCTAGCAAGTATATATAGGTTTCATGTCTAATACACAACCAAAGCCCTAGAGTTTAAGTTTAGAACATAATGAAATTCGTGTCCATCATAAAATCTAGAGAAAACATGAAAGTGAAAGTAGAAAAACTCTAGTGCTGAAAGGTTAGGTAATGCTCCGTCTTCTTCCCACAGTTTCGCGATTCCGTCGTCGATGTGATCCTATGTCTGTATTTTCTCTGCTCTCAATCCAGTAGTCTTCTCTCAATGTCTGACCCTCATCGATAGGTCGTTCTTCCTTAAAAACCTCAGAAAGAGAGAGTTCCCTTTGATTGCCCAGGCTTCGAATTTGGACCCATGAAACAGGCCCAACGGCGGTGAGACGTTGGGGCGGATCTTCCTTTCTTCCCTTTCTTAGCTCAGAATGCCTCCAATCTTTGAACTTTGACCTAACTGTAAAAAGAAACTACATATTAGTATATGAATCGAAATGCTACTAAATTAATTATAGAAACGATCTAAAACATACCAAAACCTGAGTGTGTAATTAGTGTTTTTGGACACTCATCACAACTCCCACGTTCCTTGTTCCTAATGGTTTGCATCTTCTCTATCATAGCAATTTGCTCATCTGGATCTTCTGTTGCATCTTTAGAACACATTAGGTCAAATGTATACAAGGCAAAACTACAAGAATCATATGTTTCTCTTAAAGATCTGAATTTTCCATGTGGTTTCACTAGAGGAGCCATATGATGAAGAATTTTATGGATTATTAGTGTTGTTGTTACTAAGCAAGGAAGAATGTGGACTTGGAGGTGATGTTACTTCAGATGACGATGCTTGTGTTTGCTAATTTTCTCACATATAGAAACTTGTATTATATCCACGATTTTATAATCTGTCAGGCGAATGGCTTGTTCTCCTCGATCGGAATAGGAGGGTATATTCCTTCCCTTAAAATCGAACTTGAGAGTTTCCTACCTCATACGACTCAACAATATTTATTTTGGTTTCCAATTTCAATCTACCATATCTTAATGAGATTGTTCATAAGATATATCCATTTCTTGGGTTAACAAAAATATGGTTTCCATTATTTTAACTAGTATTGATTGATGGGAGAGAGACATATGTGCATTAATACAATTATTAGTAGCATTATATTCAGGTATGCAACCATGCTAGGTCTAGCTTTTTCAATTACTCCTTATTCGTGTAATGGAATAAAGTACCATAGGTTGTGTAGCGCCCCCAGCAGGGGGTCCGTTATTTGCAAGTCGGCAGCGGAATACGTGGAGGTTGGGTTGCAGGCGCGCCGCTTTAGAAAATCGGGCAGAGTCTCTCCTTTATACGGGAGCTCTGCCCGATTCTGAAAACCTACATATCCTGTCCCGAAGCAGGTCAATATATGCAATATATATACAAATATGAATAAAAAACGGCCTCTTGGGCCCATGCAACAATATCCATAAAACATATCTATTTATGAATCAGCCTATCAGAATAGTTACAAGAGTTAATATTTTACTCTTAAACAATACATATATTAAACGTAAAGGGTTCTAATACATGTCACAGCCACGAAAACCACATCGGCTTTCTTCATAATAAATCTAGAGCCCAGGCGTCATACGCCTTCCTTTTGTATGTAAAATAAAGGGGATCAGCGGGGTGAGCTAAAGCTGATAGGAGATTCACCACTAAATGAAATTTACTCACCATCTAGGAGTGCGGTGCAATGTTCCAAAGTAAACACACATTCAAGCAAATGCGCCCAGTCCTACTTGAATGCCTACATGACCAACTCGGATCAGAGTCCTCACTTGGAGCTCTCTCACACTCGCTGAAAGCCTTATGTAGGAACTATTGTGTTATTAGTGGGCAACCCTCGGAGTGAATATATATCAATTGGGCGCTCAGGCGATTGATATATATTATTTGTTTGTGGACTACCCTCCGATGAATAAATATCAATTGGGCCGCTCCGACGATTGATATATTATTTAGTTTGGACTACCCTTCGATAATTGACATTTTAGTCTACCCTCCGAACCTTGTTTCTCTAGACTCATCTCATGCACTAACTCTATGTGCAGGATGTTAGAGTGCGTATGGAATAAATGTATCTTGGAGTTCGGTCAGTCTAATTCACATGTAAATATATAAACATGCATATATTTACAAAACAACCAATTCACACAATCATGTCATGTAAATTAATTAATTCACACATCAAATTAGCTCGCGGGCTAATGATCACACAAGAGTAATTTGTTTAAATCACTCGACCAACACGTATTTTCACGAAAATATATATTTTAGAACACTATTACGGGAATAGTGAAAAACCCTCATTCTTATTCAGGAAAATCACAAACATCGGTTCACTTAGTAGACATGAATCCACGGCCATTCAGGCCCAATGCATACCAAGCAAACATTTAATGCACAAGTTAACACCCATTACCCCCAAACTGACCCTAACATCCATGGAAGGCGATCCAGTTGCTCCATTTTCTCTTTCAAAAAATTCTCGATTCGGTCCCGAGTTTTGGGACTGTCAACGACCTGTTTGCCTCGTTCAGCGAAACATTAACCAAAACATTTAAATGGGAGTAAAGCTTCCAGTAGGGAGAAATCCTATCTCTTGGGTTTGAACTCACAAATCGGGGTCACGCGTAGCTGCTCCGCGTGAAACGTTTTCACATGCTTGCTCGGGTTGAAATCCACGGTCAGGTGCCGGGATCTTAGAGTCGGAGACTCTCTCTAAAAACCATTTCCGTTGTTGCCCAGCAGGCTGCATCTTACCGCCCGAATCACGTTTCTTTAGGCTTGAAATGTGGGAGATGAAGAGATGAAGCTATTATTTGAGTTTGTCATCTAGTGACAAACTTTGAAAAAATGACCTTTATGTCCTTCATTTCAGTTTGATATTGGCACTACCTCGGCCATTCATTTTTCGTGTTTCTATACTCATACTACTTATGATGCATGATTCTTACTGATATGTGCCTTTAAATTGCATCGAAAATCAGATTACGGCACCGGCGATGCCTCGAAAAACGTGCCGACTCAGCTGTCTCGAAAAATTACAAAATTTTACGTGCTAACTAGATTTCGAGAGCGATTCCAGTGATTGCAATCAGTTTTGTCATCCAAGATCTACAGAATTGAGCTCAGTTTTTAACGAAATTACAATTTTGTAATCAAAATTACGGTTTTGCCCTTATTCCAGAAATTGGAATTTTTCGGGTCCTACAGGTTGATTAGTAAGGGATTACCAGTTCTTTATGCATACCTCTTATGGTTGATCTACACAACACTCTATTCTCGTAAGATGATACACACTAGCTAATAGTCCTCCCTCCATTACCTGATAAAATGATCTTATCGATTATCGATTATAAACAATATTTTACTCGTGTTCAACTATAAGGGGAACCCACTAAAAAATCTAGAAATTAAACAACGTTCCAACCCCGAGTTTCGATAATGCGCCTACGAACTAAGAAAGCGAAAATGCTTGGCATTGCATATTGACTGCATGGATCTTGGTAGCTACGCCACCTATAGAATTTAAGAACCTAATGGAGCATAAGTCATATATTTCACGAAACGCCATTCTTGCTAAGGTTGTATATCATTTTTCAGCTTACTTATGTCTCAACCGTTAGGACCCCCTAGAGGTTCTAACCAGGCAACACGCGGATAAAAAAAAAAACATAGTTTCCATGACCAAGATGAAGCTTGGGTGAAACTAAGTGGAGGTTTGAATCGATTGATCTTGAAGAATCAATGAATGAGTTGTGGTTAGGGGTGACATGCCACTCAAACCCAGAGCTAGCTGGTCCCTCTCGAAATGCGTTGAGGCACAATGGTTGACTGGACATCTTACCCTTTTTTTTTTCCAAGGTTTCCCTGAATTTGAAAGTTATCATTTAGTAGGTTTCCATATTAAAGAATAACATGAAATAAGATAGAATTGAACAACCGTACATGCGTCTTTTCCATAAGAAGAATGCTTGGTATAAATTATTCACATCTTGGTATTTAACCCCCTTAGCCACTACAAGCACTCCCGATCATTGCAATGGGATGTGTCTATTTATTTATCTCTTAACTAAGAAAGATCGATTCTTTGGGATCCTGGCTTTCTTCAAATGGAATGAACAGAGATAGAATCAAACCTATTCATGAAATGCCTTTTTGGATATTCCCAACTATTGTTCCACTCCCAAGGGTAGGTTCTTACGTGTTACTCACTCGTTCGGCATAGGAAACACCCGCTTCCCCATCCAGGCTTGTGTGTTGGCATGCCGCGGCGATTCATCTTGAGTCATGTTTGAACGTAGCGAGGCTTAAGATATACGGTCAGGTTGGCGTAAAATTCACTAGAAGAGTCATTTTCAAGTAGTTATCGATCGATTATGTATTAATCAATATTTGATTGATCAATACTTTGTTTTGAAATACCCTTTCGTCTTTTTATTTTTAATTGACATAGACCAAGTCCTTTAGTAAAATGAGGATGATGGAAGAAGAAAGGATTTTTTGGTTAGACGCATGGAATTAGCTAAGCATTTTATTCAAACAAATATTGAATCAGAATGGATGGTTTTGTTTCTATTACTAGTTCTTCCTCCCTAGTTGAGGCATCATTCCATGACACAAATTCCACTTTTATAAGGCGAAAAAATTCTTTCTAAAATAATCATCTTTTCTAGTTTATAAGTTTTTGTAATGAAAGAGGCCTCGGAGTTTGTAACACATTAAATATCTCTCTCATTAGGTAGGATTTTGTGGCTGACACTTATTTGTTGAGGAGACCTTACTCACTACCTGCCTTACTAATCTCTTTTATATGGTCTATTGATCAGGCCTTTAGCTTTCATGTTGGAGACTCAAATGGTGGTATGCAAGCATGATAACTTTTATGATATTCTATATCTCCATGAATCTAGGAAATTTTGCTTGTATTGTATCATTTGGTCTACATACTGGAACTAATAACATTCGAGATTATGTAGTATTATACACGAAAGATCCTTTTTTGGCTCCTTTTTAGCCCTATCTATTATCCTTAGAAGGTCTTCCTCCACTAGTAGTTTTTTTTCGGAAAACTTCATTTTTTCTGGTGTGGATGGCAGGTAGGCCTATATTTCTTGGTTTCAATAGGACTCCTTACGAGCGTTGTTTTTGTCATTCATAATGATACCATGAGTGCTTTAGGCGTCCATATTTTTTTCATATATCTGACTATACAATTATACGCCTTTGCTTTCAGTGGATACAAAACTTGTTTTCCCATTGCCCTAGCACTTGGTGCAACGCCTCCTGATGCAATAACAAGTACTAGTTTGACTTAGGGGTGGTGATTTAGTAAGTTGGAAATACTTTGTAAGTTTATCTCCGATATAGAAATCGAAAGGATAGAATTCAAGCAAGTTTAGAAAATTTTGTTTGGAATTTGTAGAACACTTCGATCAAGAATGGCATCATCTGAATCAATTTTGATTCTTTGATAAAGAAATCACAAAAAAAAAAAAAAAAAGAAAAAAAAGGAATATTCTTTGCCATTTTGAAAGGATAGGATTATCAGTAATGTCTAACCCCAATGATTTTAAAATAGATATTAAGGATCCTAGAGCAGGAAATCTGAATTTTCAATTGTCCTCAAAGAAACTAAGATTAGGATCAGAATAGCTGAATCTGATAGTTTGAAATATGAGACAAATAAAATGGGGTTAGAAATTTATAAATGAAATGCAATATCTAAGGTCTAAGGGTTATCCTTTGAGCTATTTGAGAGTTATCCATTTGAGTTATGAGGACAAATGATTTTATTTATTTATTTATTTTTGGGGCTGGGGGGATGGTTGTTGAACAAAAAAAGGACTTAAATCATTGTCTAATGAATTTTATGATTTTATAGATTGATTTTTCCATTAGAATTCTAAACATTGACATAACTTTGAATCATTTTTTTTCAAGTCGTACAAGGAAAAAAAAATATTATATGTTTCTAGGGGGGGTATTCTTCACCTACATATATCCCAATGAGTTGTTTATGAAATCGTTGCAATTAATTCTCAATCTTGAAGAGAAGGAAGAGTCTTTTTGGGAGTGAGTTTTATGAAGTCAATAAAATCAAACTTATTCAAACATTCTTGCTATTACATATTTCTTTGAAAGACATGACTGTGGATATTTCACGATATTTCAAAAACAAAGGAAGTTTTTATGGAACTTTGTCTTAATAGATGGAGGATTCAGTTTTAATCAGATAATGAAGAGGACAGACTTCGTATATGACTGTATATTTCTCTACTACTATTATACTTTTCTCTTGTTCTATTCATTATATTTACTATTGCTCTTAGCAGAATCCCACGTATTACATATGAACAAAGATCTCTTATTGATATAAATGGATGAAAAAGGATGTTGATTAATGGAAGGAATTGTATACAGAAATATCTCAAGTCTTGACATTACACTTCAATTCAGACGGTTTCTTAGAATATTCACTTTCGATCAAGTTTGCTTACTATATATTCTATTTATATTGATTGAACCAGACATTGATATTTTCCTCTCTTTTCTTATTTGTTTCTATACTTAATGATTATATATGGGTCGATCCAACACAAATCTTGTTTTTAATTTAGTTCAGATTTAATTAATTAAATTTTATTTTGTTTAGATGATAATTCTTTTCTCTTTTCCTTATAAGCGTGTAGAAAAAAAAAGTGATCTAAATGAAAAATAGATATTTTTATGTAAAGGCTCCCATAGGTTTGGTTTTTACTTTCGGGGTGGGTGGATCATAAGGCAGTCTGCAAACCTCTCATAGTTAGATAGGCTCCGAATAATCTGTTTGTCGTTGTCAGCCTAATCTGTGCAGCGGGAAGTACAGGCTAACTCATGCCTTTTTTAATAAACCCTTCACGCAACTCTTTCAACTTCCGCCTAATCTCCCAACAAGTTGCTAGTTTCAATATCCATCATGTTTGAATAGAAATATTATAGGTGACAAATAAAAGTGTGTGCTCTAGATCACATTCGTTAATGTTTGGACTGTGATCTCATTCGGACTATGTTGTAGTGTGTCCGTATCCGGTCAAAGGAGGAAATTTCCTCCCATTTTCTTTCAAGCCACTTGTGTGGTGCTTGATTTTTCCTCCTTTTTCTTTTACTTCTTATATCCCTTTTATTGCATCATCAATCATATGCATTAATTGCAGCCTATTGTTTTTACCCACATGGCTCTTGCCATGTGTCACCCCCCTTAGGGTTCCATGTGGCATCCCCTTAACCATGTCATGTGTCAATCAACACCATATGCCTCGAAAAATATGAAATTCCTACTGTCTCAGAATCCGTTGAAATTCGACGTGGTAGCTAAATTTTGTGAGATGATTTCAACGGTGAAGTCCGTTTCGTCATCCGAGATCTAGAAAATCTGCTTTTACCGAATTGGTCGTTTACTTTTTTCGAAAATTCCATTTTCCTGAGTTCTCAAAATATTTTCTAAGCGATTGTCTGATTAGTGCCCAAAAAGTGCTATTTTGAACCCTATTTTTAATAGGTTTTGAGCGCCAGGTACCAATTCGTTATAATTAACCCAATTGACATATTCGGGTCCCTATCGCACTTCTAATTGCATTCCGAGCTTGTCTTTATAGTTTTTGCCGGAATTGGAAGCCAAATTGTCGTATCAATCCAATCATAACCAAAGTTGGGTTGATTTCCATCAATTTCATATGGTCTTATATCACTTCAACAAGCCAGAATGAAGAATTTTCAAAAGCATGAAGAAAGAAAAAAGAGGCTGCGTGATGCAAAGGAGCCAAAGAAATTAGACGCAGGGAATGCTGAATTCTCGCTTATGCACGCTTTTTCGCTATCCTAGCTGTGTTATCGTGCATAGCTTAAAATTTGAAATTTCATATGCTCACAGCTAGCTAAATTTCGCTAGCTTAGCGAAAAACTACTGCTCATAGTTTAAATTTTTATTTTCACTATTTTCTCAGATTATATAGCGAATCTTCGCTATATAGCTAAATTCACCGCATAGTGAAATTTTGTCGCCCCCGTGTTTAAACGACCGTTTGGTTTTTCTCCTTTCTACCCTCACTGTATTTTTGTTGTTTCATATTGTTTTGTAATTTAAATTTGCTCTTTGTGTTTAAGCATTTCCGTTTGGTTTTTTCTCCTTTCTACCCTCTTTGTATTTTGTTGTTTCATATTGTTTTGTAATTTCCCTTCTTGACATATATAAGCCTCGATGCAATAACGAATGACAATCATCCAACATCTGATAAATTTTTTTGGGAAGCTTTCAACTCCCGTTTCCGACTGCTTCATTTTCTTTCCCTTTCTTTTCTATTTTCTTGGTTGCCAAACACCCTCCAAGGATGACAACGGGATGGCGAAATTAAACCCTTCCTCCTTGAAGGAAAAGGCTGGCTGGGGTAGGATCGGAGGTTCTTTGGAGTTCCTTGCTCTTCACGCGGTATCCTTTGCCCATCCTTGTGTTCCCTTTCTAGCGACAGGTTTTTATCCCCTCAAATCTCCTTTAATGGCTATTATTTGGTAAGCTTTTAGGGTTCAGTGGATTCTTATTGTTAGATCGCGATATTCATTAGTTACCCTCACATGACCCGTTGAAAGAGGAGTCCGGGAGACTCATTCCTTCAGCATCGGTGACCACTTGATGGGCGATAGATGCCATTTTCAAAAGGATAAATATTTTAAGGTTAGGTTTTAAAGCTAAATGAAGATCCCGGTTCGGAGATGACTATATGTCGTCGCAAATATGAGAAATAACCCTAGGGACTGTTGACTGTGGGAACTTCGACCCCGGTGACTAACACTTGAGGTTCTATTTTACATTTTATTTTCTTTTTAAATTTAGGTTACCAACCAAACCCCTTTGTTTTTTATCACCACCTTAAAATCGAAACCAAATTCACCATTTTTGACTTCACTCGAATCATTTATCTGAAGAAAACCCATCCCAGGTGTTCGTACTTTAGACACATTATCTTGCGGTAGCTTGGTTCTGTGAGTAGGAGAACAGGATATAAATTTTGTTGATTAGGATCACCTGCGTAGCACGAATCATTGTCATGTTATTTAAATTTTATTTTTTGAGTTTATATGGTTAATATTTATGAAATAAAGGAAATAAATAAATTGAAATAACTTATTTACTTGGAATATCAAGTAAAAGAAATGGATATTTTTTACTTGCAAAACAATAAGATAAGTACCTCTCTATCTCGCCAGTGTTTTGGAATTAATCAAACACCATTTTTCCCCCTCTATCTCACAAGTGTTTTAGAATTAATCAAACACCATTTTGTCCCCATCTATCTCGCAAGTGTTTTAGAATTAATCAAACACCATTTTGTCGATATATTTAATAAGCTATGAATTTAGTCCTATAATTGGAAAGTGAAAAGATGAAATTCATGTTTAGATTAAATAGTCTTCAAAAAAAAAAAAAAAAAAGAATGTCATAAGATTAAACCCACGAGAGACAAAAGTAGGATATGCCTAATGTGGGTACCATGGTCTTTAAACCCACTACTCAAGGGGCCTAGGGGCTACTTGGCCCATGTTGTGACACCCTAAAATCCCGGGGTCCCATTGACCAACTGTCAACCTACGGAAGACTCGTAGATATTGGGTGACCCAATACCACACCATGTGTCCCATTTACCGGGATCGATCCACAATTTAACAACTAAATGACCACTCCGAGTCCATTTATCCATTTTCGTTTAAAACATGTAAGATTATAATTAAAAATAGCCCATAAAGGTTTAATTACAACTCTCTTGCATAATAAAATACATAGAAAAACTAGTTTGCACATAAAGTTTACATAAAGATTTTTGTAAAGCCATAATTCGGCTTTCTTCACAATTTCGGCCTTGAATGAGGGCCGTCCACTGGTGTTCCCTGCACCTGAAATGTTTTCACATAAAGGGTGAGTCACGCTCAATAGAGTAAACTCTGAGAGGCTCTCACTTTAAGTGCCTGTCTGATATTCCCGCAGACATTTCACATCAACATTCCAATAAAGAATATGTCAATTCTAAATGGAATCCTACATGTCATGCCATCAAATAAGATGACACTCACCCATGCATCATGTACCGAGTCTTTACCAACTCCCATTATACTCGAGTCATCACCGACTCCTACCACACATTGCGATGCCCATGTTTGATAAACTGTAATTCTGGATGACATCCAATGATCATTTTCAAACCACATTCATTTGTTTATAAACCAAAATCTTTTTGGATGTTACACCTCAATGATCATTTTATTTACAAAACTCATGTGTCTTTTTGGATAGTGAATTTTAGTGTCACATCGCAAGCTTCGCACGCCATTACATTTTCATAGGCTTTCACCGTTGGAATTCTATATAACCACAAATACCAGGTCTTTCACCCGAGAGGGTATCTATCCTTGTTATTATTACCCGACACATATTTTCATTTTCATGTATACAACCGTGTGACTACGATTGGGCGTCGTCAATGATGCAAGCCCACGAATCAATCGCGAAGCGATATTGATTATAACCATGCACTCACACTCATTGATATAATGTCCGCATTGCATATGCAATGCAATACAATGTGCCATTGCATGTTAATATATTATATCATTACCACATGGACAACATAATCCAGCTGCCCGCTCAAAGGTCGCGGGCGATCGCATCGGCTTGCATATGACTATCTTCATTTCGTTCATGTCAATATATCATGCGTGCATATATCGACATCAACACCTGACATGTCATTATGTTGTGATGACAGCTCATGATCGAAACCGTGATATTGGCCATTTGCACATATGGACATTATAAACCATACATTTCACCATGTATCATGAATAATTATATCAATATGCATATAATTATCAAATAAACATGCACCAATGTCAATATATTAGACCACACATATCAACATTTCATCATATCAACACAACCAAGCAATTAGTACACTTGGTGCAGCAATCAAATTTTCAGCAAAGATGTGAGCTACAAATTTCATTTTTCGGCATATGGTCATATTCTAGACTTAAAAAGCTTTTCATAAAGTCCAAGAACGTGTGAATCGAAGTTTGGACGAGAAAGATAAAGACGTCTAAAGTTGGAGGCTTAAACACTACAAGAAATTCACAATTTACCGTCAAAAATTACCGATGGATTAAATTCCATTGGTAATTACCGACGAAATATCAACGGAACAAGGCGTATTATTTTTTCCACATTTTTGCTACCATTTACCAACGGAATACCTATAAATAATTACCGACGGAAGTGTTTCGTAGGTAATTTTCCCATTTACCGACAGAATACCTACGAAAAATTACCGACGAAAGTGGTTCCGTAGGTAATTTTCTCGTGCCAACTTTTAGGTGCCAATTTCACCGGCGAATCTCAAATGATAATTCATAAAAATTTTCATAGGAGTAAATTTTACCTATAAATTACTTACAATTACCAGCGAATTCACACATAAAGTACCTACGGATTACCTACGAGATAGTCTTCCGTAGGTAAAAGTGCTATAAAATCACGGAGTTTGCGCGGAAGGTTTTTCGTAGAGTAAGGGATTTACCTATAAATTACCTACGGAGATGCAAACTGAATAATCTTAGTAAGTACATTACTATAAAACATCCTTGTTCATAAGACGGAAGTGTTCAGGAGGTAAATTTACTATAAGTCTGCATGATTACCTACAAAAATCTTTGAAGATTATCCTTAATCATACTTAATTTAATTACACTTGGAAAACAATTTAACATGTACGTTATTGTTTATTTAATTATTTTTGAAGATTTTTTAAATATCTTCATAAATTTTAGATGATTTTTAACTTATCAATATTTTGTCCATCATTAAAAAGAAGCAGGAATGTATTAGTTTCATTTCATTATATTTCTATAAACAAAAATTCATTTATTTTAGAAACGGTATTTTTATTTTAGTTATTGCTAATCAGCAGAAATTAACTAATAATTTTTTATAATTATGAATTTTCATTATGAAATAAGTGAAATTTTTGATTTTGATAGCATTAATTGATTATTTTAACGAAAAATTGGTTGAAAATGAATTTATTAAGCGGAGCGGAATGTTTAAACGAGCTTGAATGAATTTAATTCCATCGCTATTATTAGAAGCGGAATGATACATTTCTATTTTCCGATTATATTTCTAGAAACAAAAATTCCTCATTTTTAGAAAGCGGTAATTTTATAAATGTTATTTCTAATGTAGAACATAACTAATAATTTTATAATTATTAATTTTCATTATTAAAAAATAATTAATTTTGATTTTGATAACATTGATTATTTTAACATATTTTTTTACATACGGAATATAATTTTTTTACATATAATTGACATCCATGCAATCCATGTTAATACATCAAATTAATAGCATATATAAACATGATTTTTACACACAACAGCATGTTATTTAATATTTTACCACAATAACACACAAAATGATTTGGTGCCGGTACATAAAACGGGGCACCTCTTGTCCATTCTTGTCGCCGCCTTCGAATTTTTTAGGATCTGCGAAACAAACCCGCAAAAACCCAGACATCGATCCGGGATCAAACCAAACCTCGGCTTCTGATTCGGGGCGCGAAAATAGTCGAAATTTTTGTCGATTTGTCATGAACAATCGAAATTTTAGCCCGAACTATGCGAAGCGATCCTAAAGTCGACGCGTTCGTCTAGCTTGATTTATTTTAGCACTTCGAGTTCCACTTTATTTTAAATGAAATTAGGCTCAAACAGATTCGGCTTAGAGATTTTTCGTAAAATCTCGTCTTACGAATCAGTGACGACTTATCAGCGAGAAAATCGCGTAAAATATTCCGATTGTCTCGAATTCGACAAAACTTACAGGTCGTGATAGATTTATGACAAATTTAACGGTACCGGTCAGTTTAAATCGTCGAGATCTGAAAATTTTCGGTTTTCAACCCGAGATGCCAGATTTACCTTTTTAAAGTCGGATTTTTGGGATTTCACATCGAGACACAATTCATGCAGGTTAAAAATCCCGATGCAGCGGTTATATAGTTTGGTATTTTTTTTTTTTTATAGATTAAACCTTTCAAGTATATTGCGATAAATTGTCTCATTAGAAGGACTTGAATTAAGTGAATACTTTATTATTTAATTTAGATATATGATGAGCTAAAATTGTTTATATATACATATATATATATATATATATATATATATATATATATAACATATATATATATATATATATATATATATATATATATATATATATATATATATATAATATATATCCCATTAATATAAAAAAATATAATATAATATCTTATAATTTCATATTTTATATATAATGAACTTTGACACTTGTACGTTTTTAGCTACAATATAATATATATGTAAATATTATATTATTATAAATTTATCTTATTATATATTATCCCATTAATATATAAATATAGTATAATATCCTTATAATTTCATATTTTATATGTAACAAACTTTTGACACTTGACACGTTTTTAGCCCACAATATAATATATATGTAGTATTTTATTATTATAAATTTATCTTATTATATTATCCATTACTATAAATATAATGTATATGTATCTTATAATTCCTTATTTTATATATAATTAACTTTGACACTTGCACGTTTTAGCCCACAATATAATATATATGTAAATATTATATTATTATAAATTTATCTTATTTATATTATCCCATTAATATAAATATATAATATAATATCTTATAATTTCATATTTTAGCAATAGTAACAAACTTCTGACACTTGTGTTTTAGCCCACAATATAATATATATGTAAGTATTATATTATTATAAATTATATTATTATAATATCCATTAGATAATATAATATAATATCTTATAATTTCATATTTATATATAACAAACTTCTGACACTTGTACGTTTTAGCCCACAGCTATAATATCTTATAATTCCATATTTATATATAATCAACTTCTGACACTTCTACGTTTAACAATATAATATACTTATAATTTAATATTTTATATATAATGAACTTCTGACATGTGTTTTAGCCCAAAAGCTATTCCAAGCGCCAATAGAGAAAAGAAATAAAATTCAGAATCTGGTTGAGCCCAATATCAGATCCCGTCCCATGCACGTCATAACCCACGATCCTGCCTCCAAACAACCGCCAATAGAGAAAAGAAATAAAATTCAGAATCTCTCCTCTAACCTATTAAGCTCAGCCGGAGAGAAAGGGAGGCGCGCGTTCGAGCTTTTCTCATCTGAGGAATTAGGCTCTCGCTTATGAATCAGGTAAATCAAATAAGTGCTTCTCCCATGATATATATTTCCATGTTATGATTCAAATTTTATCAAAAACTGTTTTTTATAATTTGATCCATGGCTCTATGTTCCCTAAATTTAGATGCGCCGTCATGTATTCTCAGTTTCCCTTCTTTGGTTGAAGATATTATTTTAGATCGAATGAAAATATCTAGGATCTATTTTCATGCATTGTTACGATTCGCGCCCCGATTTTGGGAGAATATATTTAGAAAATCATTATGGATGGATTATAGAAAAACTGTGTGATTGTATATCATTAGAAAATTTGTTTGATTCTAGGGAAATACGCGTAGTTAATTTTTAGAACTGAGAAATGTGTTCATAGATTAAATTAAACATCCAAAATTGTTTTTTTATTTATTTAGTTTCGTTTGAAGTTGAAAATATTTGTTCTTGAAAGAAAGCAGTGTTTGGATGAAATGAAACGTAATTTATTTTTTTTTCATTTAAAGCCTCTTGATTACAATGCTAGTAGTTGCAAAAACGTGAAAGAATGGATAACTGATCTGGACCTTTAATTGTAATTTTATTTCTTATGAATATGGGTTCAGTATTGGATTTAGATAGTGTAGATCATGCATCCTTGAGTGTCATAAGAGTGGGGTAGAATCTTTATTGTAAATCACACAATAATAAGTATTGATAGTATTACTTTTTTGGTGGAGTTTTTAACACATTTTAATAAAAATAACTTTTTAAAAATAAAAAAATTAAATATTTTGATTTTATATTCAAATTTAAAAAAATAGCAATAAGTTATAAAAAAAAAAAAACAAAGTTGAAAGCTATTTAACTTTAACTAAAAAAATAACTTTCTCAATTATAATATTTTTTTTACTCAATCTCTGACATTGATGTCATTATCACCTCCACCATCCTCAGTTTATATCCAGTCCACTCCTCATCAATCAAAATTTCATCATTTCGTACTTCTGGATGGTAAGCATCTCTCTCACAACCCTATTTGGTTTATGGGATTTTGTTAAAGAAAAATAAGAAAAGAGAAGAAATTTTGTTATGGGTTCTTCTGAATCTTCTATGTTTTTTCTTTTATGTGTGGCTTTTGGATTATTGGGTTGTACTGTTTTCTGGGTTATACTGTTTAAGAGGGGAAAGGGAGAGAGGAGAGAGATAGGGGGAAGGGAAGGGAGAGAAACGGGAGGAGAGATAGTGGGACCCACTGTCAGTGGGCAAATTCGTCCACTAAGTTGGTGGGTGCACTAACTAGGAATTATTTTTCCCAAAATACATCTTTTTCCATTTTGCAACTTTTTGGGCCCTCATTTTTTAATTTCTTTTTCTAACATTTGACATGGGTCCCACTTTCATATCACGTGGCCCCCACTTACCAGCTAAATCAAAATTCTGAATTCAATATAATTTTTAAATTTCTTCCGGTTTCAATTTATAAATTATTTGAGAGTTCTCTCTTATAACATTTGACACATTATACCATTTAACATTTGAGGAGATAACCTGATGATTTAAATTAAACTGCTTGAATCTGTTGTTACCCACGCATTATACGGTTTGTATTTATCGGACAATATACCTTTATTTTCTTACGGATTGATCTCGTTGTTGCTGGATTTTGTTCGATTTATTGCTCTTAAAATGAGTCTATGAGCATATTAAATCACACACTATTATTATCAATTTTTTTTGTATGTATAGTTCGAAATTTGGTTTTTGCTTTGAAATTTCGAAAATGCTTGGTGGGTATTGGAGAGATGTAGCTTGGAGGAGTCTAATAAGTGAAAAGTCTGAGAAAATATTATAATTGAGAAAAAATACATGAGATGAATTCTTGTCAAAGGATCCAATTCTTTTTAAACCAAAAACAAATAATGCATTATTGAATTATTCGCATTATTTGGATCCTTTTTTCATACGTTGTGCTTGCATGTTTGCGTTGAATTATGAATTAATATTATTATTATTAATCACTTTGAAGACTCTAATGCCTTTATTTTTTTTTTTTTTTGCTTAATATATACATGACTATAAACGTGTCAGCATTAGTGATATTCGTTCATGGTGTTGAGTGTTTTAAATTCAGCCTAAGCCTTGGATTGAGGGAAAGGGTTGACTATACTATTTTTTACTATACCTTTGTAATATTAGAGTATTTTCGAATTTTGAGATTATGATTTTTAGATACGAATTCTTAAATTATTATTGTAATTATTTTGTAGGTGCGACACACACACACACACCACTTACGCACACACACACACATATATATATATATATATATATATATATATATATTAACAATACTTGACAGAGTAATTTGTATTTAAAAATTTGCATAATGTTGTTAACTTTTTCGGAGAAAACAAACATGAGTGTGGGTGGTGAATGGATGTATGCTGGCTGTGCGTGGCACTATTAACGAGAATTTTGTTGACGGGGTTGAAAGGGTTTTTCGCTAAACATGCATATGCTTGATTAGGAACATCGATGTGATTGAATTAAGATGTCCTTGTAAGAAGTGTCATAATCGGAAGTTCTTAAGATTGGATGATGTTAGGGTGCATTTGTTTAGAAAGGGATTTGTTTTAGAATATTATGTGTGGAATAAACATGGAGAACCATATGAGAGTATGCACTTTGAGCAATCAACATGCCATTTAACCATGGATTGATATAGAAGCTTAATGAATCCATACATGAATGATTCTCGTGCTATAGGGCACGAGTTTGAGAGAATGACTTCATGGAGGAAGCACCTAATCTGAATGCACAAAAATTTTATGACATGCTCAATGCAGTTGATGAAAAATTATGGGATGGGTGCACTACACATTCCCAGATGTCTGCGGTAGCAAGATTGTTGCATATGAAGTCAGAGCATCATTTTTCAGAGAGATGCTATGATGATATCATTCAGATTTTACGAGAGGTGTTACCAGATGACAACAAAATGATTCATAATTTTTACAGAACAAAGAAATTAGTTTAAGGCCTTGGTCTTCCGGTAGAGAAGATTGATTGTTGCAACAATAACTGTATGATATATTGGGGTGATGATAGTGCATTGTGAGGTTAGCTGAAATTTGTAAACATCTCGATTTAAAGGAAAGGGGATCGGGGAGAAACCACAAAAAAAAGATGTAATCATTTCAAGAGGATGTATTAATTTCCTGGCAGAGGTTGCAACGGTTGTAATAGCCGGAAACACGCGGCTGCTACGTATCGCGATGGCATGATGAGCATATTGAAGATGGGACAATGTGTGTCATCGGGTCACGAGGCATGGAAGCATTTTTAGCCCCGCGTACATCCTTCATTTAGCCGGGTCGTAATGTGAGATTGGGATTATGCGATGGTTTTGAAACCATTTTAGACCCGGTCGAGGACAACAATATTCATCATGGCCAATAATAGTTACCCCATATAATTTGCGACCATGGATGTACATGAAGGAGGCTTACTTATTCTTATCTATAATTGTTCTGGGCTCCAACAGTCCACAAACCGAAGATAGGCGTTTTCCTTGACCTTTGATAGCGAGTGAAACAACTTTGGGAAGTGGGCATGCAAACTTATGATGTATAACGAAAACAAAATTTTCAAATGAAAGCTACACTCATGTGGACTATTAGTGATTTTCCTGCATACTGAATGCTTTCGGCTTGGAGTACATCCGAAAAACTTGCGTCCACATGTGCATGGAACATTCCGCAAACATTTACATTGACTAATGGTCGGAAGACAACTTGGTTTGACAATCATCGTAAGTTTCTCCCTTTTGATCATGCATTCAGGCGTAACAAAAACTCTTTTCTCAAGAATAGAATAGAAATGGCACCACCACCACCTATAATGACCGGTGAACAAATCCTAAAGCAAATAAATGACGCAGAGATTTGAAAAAGGTCAACGATATTGATTATGAAGTTATTAATGGTCCAATTTTCAAGGCTTGTGGGTGGAATAAACGGAGTATCTTTTGGGATTTGCCATACTGGAGCTCAAATCTAATTAGACATAATCTAGATGTGATGCATATTGAGAAGAATGTCTTTGAAAATGTGTTTAATACAGTTATGCAAGTTGAAGGAAAAACTAAAGATAATGAGAAGGCAAGAGAAGATCTAAAGGTGTTGTGTCGAAGGCCTGAGTTGGAAAAAAAATGAAGCTACAAGAAAATTTCCCAAGGCATGTTACACCTTTGGATAAACCCATTAAGCAAATATTGTGTGAATGAATTTGAAAAATCTAAATTTCTAATGGTTATGCTTGAAGGAATATGGCTAGGTGTGTGGAAGCGTGAGAAAGCCGCAAGTTGTTTGGGATGAAGAGCCATGATTGCCATGTATTCATGCAACGGTTAATTCCCATTAGCTTCAGTGAGCTCCTTTTCGACAAATGTATGGCAAGCTTTGGCGAGTTAAGCCTTTTTTCAAAGTTTTAACCCAGCCAACCAAATTAAAGTGGAAGATATGGAAAGATTAGAAAGAGATATTCGATTATTATTTGCAAATTAGAGGCGTATATTCCCTCTGGTTTCTTTGATTCAATGGAGACACCTTCGATACATTTGCCTTACAATGTCATTTGAATCGATCTTGATCTGGGTTGGATGTATCCTTTTGAAAGGTTAAAAGTTCAATATTTTGCCACATTTTATAATTTAGTGAATAATTTGGAAAAATTTTTATGGCAATTTGCAAACTACTTTATTATAGATTTCTTGGACATTTGAAGAAGAACGTCGCTAATAAGGCCAAGGTGGAAGGTTCAATTTGCAATGCTTACTTGGTAGAAGAGGCATCCAATTTTTGTTCACATTATTTTGAGCCTCATGTGTATACAAGAATCGAAAGTACCTCGTAATGATGATGGCGAAGATGGTGATGAGATTGAAGGGACACTTCGATATTTAAACATCCCGGTCCCCCGACCATATGGACGATCAAAATCTAGGAGGTTATCAGACAGTGAGTATGAGGCTGCACAAACTTATGTTCTGTTGAATTGTGAGGACGTTGATCCATATGTGAAGTAAGTGACAAAATATCTCTTCGTTCACTTAAAATGATACTTATTACGTATAACACTTGTCTAAACTATTTTCCTCAATTCCATAAGCATGTATATTCATGAGATAAAACAAAATATCAGGACATTCTTTGATGAGGAGCTTGATGTGAAGCTTAATGAGAATTTTGCGAGAATGGTTTGAGAACTATGTAAGTAATGAAATAGTGATTTTAATACAACAATTAGAAGTTTAAGATGTTAGGATCCTCAATTGACATCGGTTTGTTTTATTTATAGGCACGTGATAACGTCATTGACAATCCATTCGTTAAAGATCTTGCCAAAGGCCCTTTATGAACCGTCGAGACATTTCCCATGTATTTTGTTAATGGTTACAAATTTCATACAGAATCACATGGTTCTATGAGGTCAACTTCAAATAGTGGAGTTTGTATAAAGGGAACAAATTTCGAGACAGAGAGTGATTATTATGTGAGTTAATGAGATTTCACGGCTAGAATACCCAGGCTACCAGTTAAATGGACTATACTTTTCAAAGTGCAATTGGTTTGATCCTCTGGTAATGTTGGGATGAGGCTCATAAACGATATTTTTTGGTTGATGTTAACTTGGAAGCGTAAAGCGAGCAAGGATGAGCTTAGTTTATACTTGCTATGCAATTTGCACAAGTATATGTACCTTATCTAGCTTGAGAAAGGAGCAAAGTCGATTGGTTGCCGAGTATGCAAAGATTAAAGCTAGGCACATTATAGATGTTCCTGTGGTACATTTTAAGCAGTAACTACTAATATTGCATTCAAAGAAGATGAGTTAGTTAATCAAATACTTTTCATGTTGAACAACCCCGGGTGATGCCTGAAAGAAGCATTGATGAATCTAGTTTATTATTGAATGATGTTGATGGAGAACATGTTGATTTGTAGCTGAAGATGACAATGAACTCTCGGAAGGGAACCATTAGCGGAGTCGAGAAGCTTGAAGGGAACAGGATGAAAATGAAATTGAATATGAAGATGTTGAATCTAGTGATCTTGATAGTGATTACCATTAATTTGTTATATTTATTTTGTATCATATCGTCCTATGGTTTATATCTTAATGGTTGAGCTATATTTGATATTTATGGATATGCTTGTTGTTCATGCAAATGTGCATTAGGTGTTTATCCAATTATTATTGTTGTAATATTTGTCCATTTCATATTGTGATTTTTTCTAGCAATTATCATGAATGTGTAATAATGCTATTTTTTTTTCTTAATTTGTTCATTTCTATGGATATTTTATTTTTTCAACAGCTTACTTGAAATGACAAAAAGTCGAAGCACGACATAGAAACTACGTTACAACGAAATCGAAGGACATTACTAGGCAGAGAGGACTGGTCATCTTCACCATCCCGATTGGTTCTGCACATACGCGAGACATCAACACCGGTTCCACCTCCGGTTGCTCAAATACAAGTTTGCCACCAGCACCTCGGTGCTACTATAGTGGCACCTTCCCTTCTCACACATTCAGGTTTTACGACCGGTAGGCTACGGTCTTTCGACCTGTCTGAATTCATCAACAACACATACACTTCAAATTCACGGTCTGCTGACTCGCCGCGATATATTACGTGCCTACATCACGAGTCTCGACATCACGAGAAAATCGATTACGTGTCTACCTACGCAACAATTTGCTTAGTAACTTACATTTCTGATTTTCCCTTTTATTGTCCAACAGAAGTCGACAGCGTCTATTTAGAATCAATACCACAATAAGTCGATATTTTTATTTATCTCTAAATTGTCACTATTCTCAATGTGAATCGTAATTCATGTAAATAATGAAAGCTTCATAAAAGTTATGATTTTCAGCCCTTTACAAGTACTTACTATGACATAATAATAGGAAATAAGGAAATTTTAAGAATGTGACTACGCATGTCGACATGTGAAATAGGGAAAAATTTCTATTATATTTGAAATTTATATTAAGAATTTTTTTATTTAAATAGTTACTTGCACCTCTAGTGGACCAAAGAGATGAACTTGTAATTATTTTATAAGCTCATGTAATGCATTTGTTCATTTAGTCCTTGTTTTGATAATTTTCCCTATCTGATAGTTTCACGCTGCTTGCTATCTCTTTTATTTTTATTCCTTCTTTGTTTATGTTCATTTTATGGTTTCATAGTTTGGAACCATACAGCGGACCATCTTCTCATAAGATTAGGAAGATTTTTGAGGAAAAGATAGACAAAGGGAAGGGATCAATTGGAATACATTTTAAAAACTAAGGATTTCTATTATGAGGAATTTATGGTATGAAATTAATCCAATTTATTTAATGCAATTTAATAAAGATTTTAAATTTATCTTCATGTCAAAGCTATTTTTGGAAGTTCTTAACGTGCAACTAATATATATTCTTGTAGAAACAATGTATTTGGGATGAGGCCTTAAATGCACTAATGATGCCAACATGGTTGTTTCAAAGCGAGCCCGATGCAGAGACATGATGTCACGATATAAAGACGAGAAGAAGGAAAGAAGCGATTTTGTGTGCAGTTTGGAAACGAAATGGAATACCCCAAAAGTTCAAAAAGTTTGTGATCAAAACTCTAAAAACAGGAAGTCCAAGGCCACTATTGGTGGGTCTACACCATCAACTCACCACGGGAGGCCTTTGCTACCCATTATTTATGAGCATGGGAAAGCGACTAGTAATCTTTTGTATTATTTATTTAATTAAGTATTTTTACCTCTTTGGTTTGTGAATTTAGTTATGTTTTTTTTTTTTTTTTTTGCAATTATCTTTAGTTCTTAATTTAATTGAATTGTCTCTACATGTAGGCTAGAAAACCAGGCCTCCACCACCCACGCCTCCGGAGTTGCTTGTTCACACAATATAAAAAAATGGAGATGGCAAGACTTTCATTAATGAAAAGTCCAAAGATGTTAATGTAAATTATTCTATCACTTGACATATTATGTCTTATCTTTCATTTAGGTGATAGCTATAATTGAATATGTTTATGTATTTGCAGGATGCTATTGAGGCTAAGCGAGAGCAATTGACACAAAACAATGAAACAATAGATGAAAATAATATGTTTCTAGATGTTGTGGGTGGACAACAAAAAGGTCGGGTTTATGGGCTTGGCTCACAAGCTACACAATATTATAATTTTGGTTCTACCTCTCTTTCACATCGGTGCATTTGATGTTTCTCAACAAAAATACTTATGTAATCCACCGCCGCAGAATACGTGATTTAATGATTCAAGATTTTTAATGATTAGAGATTCCACAGAGACGACAACTATTGTTAAGGCGTTTGATGAAATGTCTAAAGGTGACAAGTACTAGTATCATACAATCAACCTTCGGGTGATGACCATGGTAATGAGCATCGACATCTAATATGATCACACCTCTGATGATGCTAATTCTATCTCCACGTAAAGAGTGAACCTGCTTGGCACATTTTTATGTAGCTTTAATACTTTTTAACTATTTAGGTAATTTGTTTAATACTTTCGAAATATTTAGGTATTTTTTTAATACATTTGTCCTATTTAGAATATTGTTTTTTTTTTTTGGATATGTCAGTGTTATATTATTAGGCATGATTGTTATATATAAATTTGTTTTTATGAAAATCATAAAATGTGTTTTAATTAGGTTTTAAGAGCCAAATTATAGTAGTAAAAATATAAATATATTTTTATATTTACCTACAATTTACCGACGTGCATACCTACGTATGGTAAATAATAACTATCAATTGCAGATGGATTACCTTACAAAATCATTCGAATTAAATACCACAAAAGACTCTAGCTAAATTATCGACGAATACCTACAAAAGTGGTCATCAATTACCGATTAATTACCTACAAAATCACCAACAAAATTTGTAGCCACTACTCAACAGAATACTGGCTAATGTTTATAAAAGTGGTTGTCAATTACCGACAAAGTACCTACAAAATCACCAACAAAATACCTACAAAGCATATTTGTAGCAAAGCAATCGATGTAATCGACGAATGCCTATAAATGTGGTTGCCATCATCGACGATTACCTACAACTCATTCCGCCAACAAATACCAATCTTCCGTGAGGTACCCCATAGATTACCCATGCACTTTGCTGTGTACTTCGTCCCACTTTGTAGATTTCCCCAACCTTTACTCTACCACTTTTCCATAATTTATCGACGTGACTTTTCGTAGGTAATTTACTCACGGATTTTCCGCTGGTAATTTATTTACCTACGCCACAACAACCTACGAAATATAAGGTCGACATTCGTAGGTAAATTCTAATACTCGAATGAATATTTTATATTACCTACGCATTGTAGGTAAATTATGTCAATTTTGTTGTAGTGAAAGGTGTGTGTGGCATCCAATTACGCCAAGTCCTACTCAATACCGCACTCCGGAGTAAAGGAAATTTTGAAGCTCAACCACACGCAATAGTGCATGCGTGCTCCACGCAATTGCGCCTTAAACCCGCACCGGACGCATGCCGAGAGCCCGTGGCTTCTCCAGTACACCCTATTTTAACCCCGAAATCGTCCTAAGAACAACCCTTTTTCACCAGCCTCAATACCCACCCGATTGTGGCCACCAAACATGCCACAAACACGGCACAAAACATGCCATAAACATGACACAAAACATGCCATAAACATGACACAAGACATGCCATAAACACGGCATAAAACCATCCCATAATCAATCCCAAAATCACCCCAAAAGTAGGAATAAAACCAAAGTATGAAGAATCTCTACCTCTTGAAACGTAGTATAATGGTAGGTCTTGAGAACACTTCATAAACCCAAAAACTTTGATTTTCCCAAAATCTCATCCTTTGGATCTTCGATGAAATCTCTCATTTTTGGTGCCTATGCGTAGCCCTCGTCGAAGTAATGAACTTTAGTTCTTGGCCCAACGACTTTTGACCAACGAAACTCCGAGAATCAAAGAGAGAAATTTGAATTTCCTTTTTCCCTCTCTCTTTCTTTCTAACGTTTCCTCCAAAAAAATTGGAAGTTATTTTTGTGAAAAATATCTAATTCTTTCCCTTTTTATACTTCTAACATGTGGCTCAATGCCGCTCATTACGTCCCTTTTTGTTCCGACCGTTGCCTAAAAATTTATTTCGTCTAACACATGGCTCACGTCACACCATATGTCCCTTTTGACATGAAGGAAGAAATGACGAAGCGAGAGAGACCTCTCGAGGTTACCGCTGGCGTCAGGCTGACCGCCCTAGCGAGAAGAGCTTGCTGAAGAGGTTCGCCTAGGTAGAGGAGCAGCTAACTTAGGCGGACCAACACTGCCATTTGAAGCATGCTAAGACCACTCTCGAGTTCGCCTAGGCGAGGACCACCACATCAGAAGAAGACACGTGTCTTCGCCTAGGCGAAGCTCAATTCGTCTAAGCGAAGAACATCGGGCTAGAACACAAATATTCCTATTTTTAGCCCAATCATTAGCCTATTTCCTGATGGTACATATATTAAATATGTAATAGACCTAAAAAGAAGGGGAGAGACTCGAGAAGAGGCAGGTACACTTCCATTTCAAGGGTTTTTCTCTCTAGGCTTAGTTTTTCTAAGGTTTTTAGTTTTTACTTGATTTTAAGCTCATTTTTTGGAGTTGTATTGAAAGATCTAGCTGCTAGGGGATACCTTATAGCAGTGAAGGTGAGTTTTGGGCGAGATTGATTGCACATTTGTTTTGTATTCCTTAACTCTACTCTTATTCTTAATCTTTCAATATTTTATTTGCTGCATATATGATATTGTTAGGTTTTGAGGCTACCTTGGTAGTAATTTCTCCCAGTTGGTTGGTGAAATTGGTGGTAGAGCTGGGATAGCTATTGAATGATTTTTTGAATCCATGCTTGTGTTGAGGTTGTATATGCGTGATTCATAGTACAGGGTTTATCAGTGACATAGCTAGAGGGTGCAGTTGGAGACCTAGAGCAAGGGGTTCTAGTGACAGCTAAACATCCTTAGAATTCTTCCCTCAATTCCCACAATTATTAAGTCTGATGCTTAATCAAAGGGTCAGGAAACTAGGAAAGCCTGGTACTAGGTGGTTTATTGAGAGGGACATCGTCGACCTTATGTGTGATCGTAAGGACATAAGAGTCATTCGGGAACATAACCGGGGATATTCTTATGCAAGGACTAAAAGGAGACTAATAGAATTCCCGGGGTAGTTTTCAACTAAACCTGATATCACATTATAATTTACAAGGACCGAAAGGAGAATAGGAATAAAGTGTGAGAAATTGAGGAGAAAGGACATTTTCATTTCAATCGGTACTTTGCGGTGTTGAGCATAAACCCACCAATGGAGATAACCGGCCCTAGCGTTAATCATTAAAGTTTTTCTTCCATTTCACTTCAATTATTTGCTAATTTCCTAGATTTAGGTTAGTTTAATTTAGCTTAAGTTAAAGTTAATCATCGTCCCGACTAATTTTATCACTTGGGCGTGTTGAATTTCTTTAATGTGGGGCGCCCGTCCCCACTTAAGTAATTTTCCTTGTGGATTTGATACTTTGGGTTTAATTAAAAAGCCACTAATTTCCTTGTTATCATTGCCAGATTGGTTATCTGCAAAATTTATATACATGCAAATAACCGAACAAGTTTTTGGCTTTGTTGTCGGAGAAAAGTGCGGTTTAAGTTGAATAGATTAATATTCCAACAAAAGAGACATTTGTTAATTTAAGCAAAAAAAAAATTTATGTAGGAGTTTTATTTATTTCTCTTATTTTCATTGGTATTTTTAATTTAGTTTCATTGTTATTCCGGTTTCTTTACTCTTTATTTTCTAGTGTTATTTTAAGTTTAGTGCAGTCTTGCAAGCACAAAAATCAACACATTGAACTCTTAACTCAGTTGGTAAAATGCTTTGTTGAAAGAAAGAAAGTGACTGTGCTTATGAAATGGAGGATCGAAACGATGACAAATTTAGTGAGGTGTGAATTTGGACCATGAATTACTGGACTTGAGAGCTAGGCACTAGGAAATTGTTGGCGTCGATGATGAATAAAGATTATTCAGAACTCGTCATCAGCCATTCAGTGTAATATTTGGTTAAAGCGCATTAATCAACATGGTTCAGCAGCAACAATTTGGGGGTAGCCCTTTGGAGGATCCCAATGGACACTTGTCAAATTTTCTACAACTGTGGCACTATAAAGATGAACAGAGTGGACCATAATGTCATCAAGATGAAGCTTTTTACTTTCTCTCTAAGATATAAAGTAAGAAATTGGTTCAACAATTTGATGGCGGGTTCGATAGACACTTAGGGGACACTCGTTGAGACATTCTTGACCAAGTTCTTCCTGCCACAATTTAGAGATGAAATCACTCAATTTCGACAAGGTGGTTAAGAAACGATGTATGATGCATTAGGATGAATTCAAGTTCATTGAAGATGCCCTTAGCATGGGTATGAAATTTAGTGTTAAAGTGTAGATTTTTATAATGGGTGTCGACTACTTAATAAGGCATTAGTTGAGTTTATGAGTCCAAAATAATAGATTTTAATCCATTTCGAGCATATTACAAGATAAATGTTGGGTTGTATGTAGAAATGTGGATATTTACTCAAATTTAATTTGCGGAAAATCTGATATAAAGCTAAAATCTCGTAAAACCGAAGAACCGACTTCTGAAAAATGAAATCATAATGAAGAGAATCGGTCGCGACAGAGCTTAGTTTTCAGTCATTTCCAAGTCACGACCATCACCAAAATCAATTTTGGGAAGAAATAGAAGAGCGTAGCAAGTGAAGTCGTGACTTGAAGATTAAACTGCGACGAGAATGACCAAGGTAGCAATGAAGAATTGGCGACTGCGCTGAAATAATCACGGCCTTGATTGAATATGGCGGGGTAGCGAGAGTTAGTTTGATGTCGATGACGTGGATCCACCAATAGAACCATAAAGGAAGTCTCTACAAAGAAAGCGAAGTTCTTGACTAGTTTTTAAATGAAGGCTCCATTTGAGGTGAACGTATGAATAGAGTCTCAGCAGGGAAAATTGAGTTGCAACCACATTAGAAGTTGAAACGAGAAAGGAGTCGCAACGAAGCCAAGCGAAGCCACGCCAAAAGCGAAGTTCAGATGTTTGTACAATCAAGGACCTAAACGATGTCGCATGACCACTCATTGGTCACGACTGAAGAAGAAGTTGAAGCGAAGAAATCAAGGTCACTTGACTACTTTTACAGTGATTAGGTTCTGACGGAGAAAGAGCGACATGAGTGAGCCTAGAATGGCGAAGAGGAAATTGGTTTGCAGGCGAGGTTGCGACCGAGGAAGAAAGAAATAGACATCAAAAATTAGCGACATCACCTTGAGGTCTACGACTTAAATTTGAAACACAATGAAGCGAAAGATACTATGATGTGACGAATAGAAAATACATGTAATGAAGTCGTGACTTGAATTAAACTGAGCAGGCGTGAAATGACAAATAGAAAGAGGTCGCGAGCACCCACTGCGATCATCAGCGCGATTGAATATAATTGAGGTGGCGTCAATCAATCACTCAGCGACGATGGATCCACGATAGAGCCACGTAAAGTCTCTGAAAGCGAGTTGCAACTAGTTTTTCGATGCAGGCTCCATTTGAGGTCGTGACATATTGTTGTGGTCGCGACATAAATGGATCGATTTTAGACGATTACTGCATAACTTGAAGGTCTGAGAGACGAGAATCTAGCTGTCAGGCGTCATATTTGTGGTTCTGGAGGAGATTGTCTTGGGCACATGAGTTTTGACGGGGGCTAGAAGTGGGCCAGGCAGTTTCAATTATAAAATTTAATGCCACCCACTATAGTCAAGGGATTAGAAAAGTTTCTTAGGACATGCGTATTTGCGGAAGATTTATCAGAGATTTCAAAGAATTGCTAGACATTTATCTGATTGGAAAGACATCCAGTTCTATTTGATACAGATGTGCAGAAATTCTTTTAAAGTAAATCGAGACTAGTTAAACTCCATCATGGAAAAACCCAGAATGGAGCAGGAAATTTGAAATCATGTGTGATGCCGGTGGTTTCAATGGGAGGCGTATTAGGGCAGAAAAATTTGAAAAAAGTATTCAAGGTCATATACTATGCTAGCCAAAACCTTTATGAAGATAGAAATTACTCTGCTCTCTTGAAAAGGAGATGCTGGCGATAGTATTTACGATGTGAAAAATTAGGCCATACATTTGGGGTCCCATGTTATTACTCCCACACACTTCAATCATGCAACAAATTCAGATCTATTGTAGAAAACAAAGCCGAGGCCCGATCAGGTGGGTATTGTTATTAAAAATTTGATTTAGAAATAAAAAACGATAAAGGTTGTGTGATATGATGGCTGTCCTTGTCAGAGTGGAAAACCAATTGTACAAAGAGAAGAAAGAGAAATAGCGAAGAACTCTAGATGAATGATTATTCCAATTGTCCTCAGTGCTATGGTGTGTACTATGTTTATGAACTTCTTAGCTTGTGGAATTATGCCACGAATTGACTGAAGAAAAGCTGGAATTAACGGCCGGGTACTACATGCAGGATGACCCATTCGCATTTTAAAGAGGAGCTGATCTGATTATAAGGATATGTACCAGAAGGTGAGTAAAGCAAGATTTTACAAGAATGTCGCCACATCACCATATGAGACATTTTGCAGAGATAAAACTTGACCCAAAAATTCTCAAGTTGGGATTTCTGGCCCTCTTATTTTAGGAATGTTTTGAATGGGTGAAGTTATGTGATCAATGCTAAAGAATGGGAAGTATCGCAAAGGCATAAATGCCACACAAGGTATCACAATTGGTGCAATTGTTTGATGTATGGGAATGGATTTTGTGGGACCTTTTCGGCTTCATTTGGAAATTTATACATCTTTCTGTGTGGATTATGTATCAAAATGGGTTGAGGCAGCAGCTTGTCCCAAGAATGATGCTAATACAGTTGTGGGATTTTTACAAAGAAATATTCTCAGCAAATTTGGGACACCCGGAACTGTAATCAGTGATGGAGGAAGCCACTTTGCAAATAAAGTGTTTGACAAACTCATGGGTGGATGTTAAACTTGCATTATGAGCTTGGCTTATCACCCTCAGTAAGTGGGCAAGCTGAAATTTCCAACGAGGAGATAAAGAAAATTATTAGAAAAGGCTGTAGAAGTTCGACAAAGAGATTGGTCTGAGCTTGATGATGCGCTCACAGGCATATAGGAATTTTGCTTTAAAACTCCCATTAGAATGTCCCTACTCCCGGGCTTGTCTTTGGAAAACCTTGTCACCTACCTCTTGAGCTGAAGCTATTATGGGCCATCAAGTTTAATTTTGATTTCAAAGGCTGCTAAGAAATTTCATCTGACTAAATGAATTAGAAAGAGGTTGAAGATGGAATCCTATGATAGTGCCAAAATCTACAAGATAAAACAAAAAATGGCATGATCGACAAATTTTGGGGAGGGAATTCAAGGCGGGAGATCGAGGTCTGTATTCAACTCAGAGACTAAGACTCTTTCGGAAAGCTTAAATCCAAATGGAGTGGACCATATACCTGGTGATGACAGCACACAATTTACAGACGATGACACTTAGAACCAGCGATCATGAAATTCAAAGTTAGTAATTAAATTAAAGCACTACACAGTAGGAGAAAGAAATTGGAAAATGACTCTTAGTTACAAATGAAAATTTGAAGAAACGAGACATAGCAGCGTAAGTCGACTAAAGACTAAAAATTGAAAGCGGCTTTGTGGAAAATGATCCACGTGAGTTTGTTTTTAAGTTTTTCTTGTTATATTTTTTATGCTTAAATTTCTAATAACTGTGTATTTGATTCATTATTGGTGAAGAGTAGGTAAATATTTTTGTTAGTTTGCGGGACAATGAAAATTATTGCAAAGGGAGCATCTACAATCAAACTTCAAATCTACATAAGGGACAAAAAGGAGGCAGTATACTCTTCTTGATTTTATTTAAATTTTGTCTCTAATATGGCATGATTGAAGGTTTGGGGGAATTTTACTTTGTTCTGATGCTTAAATTTTGAATATGATGCATAGTGGATGATTTTGTTGAATATTTGCATGATGAAGATGAATTGGTTGTGTTTACCTTGATTGGATTTGAATAAATTGAAATTGTTGTAGATTTAATTGTTCGGGGAGACCCTAAAAATTTTCTAGTCATAACACTAATCCAAAAGTTGCAACGAGAATCTTTGGATATAGAGCAATAAAGTAGAAAAGAAAATTCGTGACATCAAAGTTCCTTGTCAGCCATTTCAAGTCGCAACAAATCTTGAAGTTCTGACCGAATAGTCAAAACTCAATAAGTTTTTTAAACCTTTCATTTTAGGTATTCCCGACATTAAAAATAGGATTCATTGAAAATCATTAATTAAGTGGCTCAAAATTTTAATAACACGAGCCTCCGTATCGAAATCAAGACATTGATCCCAAAGTCCATTCCAATTTCAAGTCAATTTCAATTCATCTTAACCCTTCCAGTTCTGCATCATTAATTCAGAACCTTTGAAATAAATTGTTATTAATGCAGAAACAGAAACTGATGTCTTGATTAAATGAATTAGTTTAGTTTGCTTAGTTTAAGGAATAATTGAGAAATTATGCTCAAGATGGCTTGATCAAAATTCCTCATCAATTTTCCACATCCCTCTGTGGAAATAGCAAAGAAGCTTAAATCCGAGAAACTACATTAATTCAATTCATGGAAATTTGGAAAAAGAGAATAAAAGAGCCTGCGTAGTTCCCCGAGAGAAGCAAAAATCAACATAAAAAGATGGGAAAACAAAGGAAGAATAAACAACGAGAATGAAGAAAGGAGAATGAGAGACAAAAGAAAAGTTCCCAGAAATTTTGCAAACACGAGCTTATGGAATGAATGGTCGGAAAACAAACCAATTCCATTCATTTATTCCATAAAGCCTTTGTGCAAATAAGTGGATGATGGGAAGGGAATTAGAAGAAGGGTTAATTAGAGCCCATCATCGAGAGGATCTCGAAAAGGAAGGAAGGGCTGAATTTGTTGAACAACCTTGTTAACAGTCGAATCCTTCCGGAGCAAGTTCGAGATTTGGGGAACAGATAAAGCAGAAGCTCTAGCCTTCGGAAGGAAGATATAGGGTTTTAGATCAAGAAATAGAGAGTTTTTCTCTAATTTAGTTATAGTCTTATTTGTAAAGAAAGCAGATTATACAATATCGAAATGTTTTGGATATGTGAATAAAATTCTTATTGACTTACAAATTAGTTGTTTACAGTTAAAATTGATATCTTTGAATTTTGTTTGTGTCATTTCCTATTAGCATGAAAGAATAAGTGCCTTGTCTGTGCAAGGATCAAATTAACTAATTTTGTTCTTTCCCGAGAACAACTTGGGAAAAAATAAGAAATGTATATTAGTGGCCAGGTGGAGTTGCGGCTGCATGTTTAAATTCAGTTTAGATTGCAAAAATTTTAAAAAGGGTTATTGCTAATGGAACAAATAACTTGGTTGAAATAGTATAAATAATGGGGAATAGTCTGAGTCTTGAAGAGAGGAGGGGGAAATATACGCAGGGGATCAATAAAACTCATGAAACTTTGAGAGGAGTAGGAACATCTTAAGAAGTCGAGTTAAGAGTCCCATAGTCTAGAACTTGTTAGATTTATTGATTGAGGCGAAATCTTAGGGTAAAACAACCAACGAGAAGTGATTGAGGCCGTCGCCAGCAGTTGAGCTTTCGAGCCTACCCTCGATATGCTAAAGCATATCCTCCTAGTTCCTTAATTTGAGCCAAAGCGAGCCTTATTTCTTCAATAAATATGAAAGTTGAAACCTAAATTCCTTCCTTGCAATAATCCTATGTGAAAAGAGCCCAAATTATCCAGGTTCAGTACGAGAAAGTCTATTGTAAAGGAAGAAGCAAGTTTGGGGAAAAATATTTCCCAAATGTTACGAATGAGGTGAAGAAGTAAAGCGAAATTAATGAAAAGGGAATAAGTTTTGCCTTGTGGCCTATTTCCCTTGAACAATTAAGCTCGTAGGGGTGTTTTAACACCTAGTACCCTAATACCAAGCTGGTATGGGAGTTGCTAGCCCAAAGTTCTCCTAAGAGTGATAGAAGCTGAAGACAAAACATTGCTATTCCCTGACCTTAGAAAACGAAGCAAGGTTTTAGAACAAGAGGCAGCTGAATAAAGTGCATATGAAATTAAAATTCCATAAAAAGGAATTCAAAAAGATCGATCAGGCCAAGATTGAGGAGAATCAACAAATACAAGAAACGAGTGAAAGTGAAGGCTGACAAGTACGAAAGGTGGAAACTTAGTGATTTGCAACTTAAATTTTCATTATCTACCCAATTACCTAAGCCCAACATTACAACTGAAGACACGATTGATCTTGAAGGTTGAATTCCTACATTAGTGGAGATCAATATAAAAACAAGCCTATGGGACTTTGACAAACAGTCGAGAAACTCATAAGATTAACTAAATTCAACATGAAGATGAAAATGATTGAAGACACGCACACACGAGAACAAGACATTTTGAATAAACTATTAAATACATTATTTCATCAAAGAATTTGTGATAGAAGTGTACCATTTCTTATTCTTGAATCGAAGCTGAAATTTAAAATGATCTTTGATATCTCTTATTTCAAGTTAGAAGGTGGAATAAGAAAGACTGTGGTATGAATCATAAAAATGTCCTTAAAAATTTTAAGCTTATTTGTTTGAGGACAAACAATTCTTTCTTTTCTTTGCTTGGGGACAACCAAAATTTTAAGTTTAGGGGAATTTGATGAGTCCAAAAACTCATTAGATTTTTAATCCATTTTTCTGAGCATATTACAAGATAAATGTTGATTTGTATGCAGAAATGTGGATATTTTACTCAAATTTAATTTCACGGAAAATCGGCCTCAAGCTAAAATCGCGACAAAACCGGAAAAGATGACCTACAAGCAAAAATGGAGTCATGGCCCCGAAAATCGAGTCCGACGGGAAAACTTGGATTTTCGGTCATTTCAGATCCGCGACATCACGAAAATCAATTTTGGGAAGAAATAGAAGACTGTAGCAAGCGAAATTAAGACTTGAAGATTAAACTATTGACGGAATGACCAAGGCAACAAATGAAAAGTCGCGACACCTGCGATGTCATGACGCAATTGAATATAAGCGAGATTAGCGGCGTCCGGTCTAATGTCATGACATTAGATAAGCGATAGAGCCGTAAAGGAAGTCTCTGAAAACAGAGTTTTTGCTGGTTTTGACCGATAAACCATTGAGACGCAACATAAAAGCGGTGGAGTCTCAGCGGGAAAGTGGAAGTTGCAGCCACATTGGTTGAAGAGCGAGAAGGGAGGGTCGCAACTTGAAGCCAAACCGAAGCCCTTGCCAAAAAGAAGTTGCGACCATTTATTAGTAAGGACCCGAAAACGTCTCGCGACCACTCATTCGGTCGTGACCTGAAAGAGAGTTGGCTTGAGAAAAATCAAGATTGTAACTACTTTTTGAGCAATTCGGACTACAGCGACCAAGAAAGAACAACGTGGTCGCGACATCACTTTGGTCGCGACTGGAATGGCGGATTGAAATGGAAATAGGTTGCAACAAAGGCGAGGTTGCAACGGAAGAAAAAAAAATAGACATCAAAGAATTCGCGACATCACCTTGAGAATTCGCGACCAGTTGAAACCTGTGAAGGCGAAGACCACCAACACAATGCGACGGAAAAGTCACAACTTTGAAGTCATTCTGAATATGACGATGGTCGCAACTTTAAGCGAGTCGCGACTCGAAGCGAGATGAAGAGAGGACAAACGCTCTCCGCGACGGTAGAGTGGTGCGTGACGTGGCACTGGCAGGCAAACAGGTCGCGACTACAGCGATGTCGCGACCATTAATCCATGCGGCCGGCAAAGATCAGTTTACCATGAAACATGGTCGCGTGAACAAGAGAAAACAAGGGAAATCCATTGTGCTGACGCATCAACGAGGTCGAGCATGGGACGGTGGTGAGCTTTCTTTTAGGAATTCCACACGGAGCTTTGGGTTCGGCCCAATTCGCGCAACGTATAAATGAAGACCAGTGTTAGAATAGTAAGTAAAACCGTCTTCACTACCTAGAAAAGGAAAGGAGAGGAACTGATTAATATAGTTTAGAGTAGATTTTTATTTCTTTTCTTTATTTTTAGTTTATTTCTTTTCTGGATTTGAATCCATGACGTGAGGCAGTGGGTGAAATTTTATTTATGTTATTTTCTTAAATTCTTGCCGAAATTTTATGAATCTAGACAAATTCTAGAATTCATTTCTTCTCGGTTTTATTGCAATTACGGTGGTTGTACGTGATCGATGCTCCGTTTCTTGGTCGCGTCACGATGTCGAGCCTTGACTCTGGATTTGATTTACATATTGAATTTACAATCTTTCCTACACAAATGGAGAACTAATTTGGGTTCGGTTTACTTATTTAGTGTCGTTTTTGGTGATAAGTTCCCGATAGTAGTACGAATGCAGGTTGAGGAATGCCCTCTTGCTGCGATTTCGGGATGCCCTCTGCGTGACACGAGACGGAGATTCTGAGGTGAAAATTCTTTTAGGTATCACTCATTACCATTGATGAAATTTTGCTAAGCTCTGAGTTCATTTGATAAATCCCCATTCGCTCATAATTGAAGTTGGAGGGAGTATTTAACAATATATGTAATCGAGAGAGTTCTGTAATCTAAGGCAAGTTCTTTATGTGTTATTGAGATCTATCGAGGGAAAGGGCGAGCCCAGTCTGAGGTTGAGCCATCAATTAAGTGGTAGAAACTGCGAAATCCTGAGAAGGAAATCATAGTCTGTTGTCAACAAGAAATGGTGTGAAGTATTGAAAGAAAAATACGAGATCTTGCAAAGGATTAAGTCTAAATCATTGGTTTGATCTTGTCTTCGAGAGAAACAGGGTATCAAGCCCAGTGAATATGGAGGAGAAATCAATTCAACACATTTAGGAAATCTTATGGACAAACCGGATCCATTACGAGACGAGGAGCAATGTGCTTTAGTCTTTAGATTAATTGTTTCATTGTATTTCAGCGATGGTTTCGTTTCTCACGGGGAAACTGGTTAGTTTAGTATTTTTAGTTACGATTTGTTTTTATTCATTTACTTTGGACTATTTTAGTTAATGGTAGTCAATAGTCTAGGATGTTTATTTTCTAGATAAAACCTTCATTTGAGTTTTGAGTCCAGTAGCATAGAATTTTGAAGCTAGTTAGGGTGAGTTGATCTTTTAATTCATTACCAATCTCTGTGGGAATGATACCTGGACTTGCATTTAGATTTTACTACTTGTATGACCTGTGCACTTGCAGTGTCATAAACTAAACCTTATTTTTAAATCATATGAACCTTAAGAAGAAATATTTTATCAACAGAGATTTATCCAAGTGACATGGATTTGAAATGTAAGGCTCTTGTATGTGAATTGAGGGTTTTTAGTCTATATAGAAAGAGGCAAACATTGATGCAGCATGTGGAGGTTCCATCACTATGAAAACAACACAAGAAGCTAATGTGGTGTTTAAAGAGCTGGCCTAAAACAACTACCAACCTTCTTTTGAGAGAGGTAATGGTAGAAGGCAAGGAGGAATCCATGAAATTGACAGAATATCATCTCTAGAGGCAAAATCTGATGCTTTGATGCCTAGATTGAATCAACAAGCTCCAAAGGAACCGACTCTTGGTGAGATTGCTTACATGCAAACTCATAATATTCTTATGGAGAATACTCCACTTCAGATTGAAGACGCGAATTATGTGAATAATAGGAGTTACACATTTCACCCCAACAATAATTTTCCATCTCATTATCATGCTAAGCTGAGAAGCCATTAGAATTGTCATATGGAAATCAAACAATTGTTCCACATAGACCCATCAACTTATGCTATATGTCACCTCCCAGGGATTCAATCAAGGAGCTTTGAATAAAATATCAAGGGAACAGGCCAAAGCGAAGTCAATGAGAATTTTATTAGTAGCAATGAATGAGATGAGAGAACAATAAGTCCATATCAGCAATTTGAAAACAATCAGCTCACCTTTGGAATGCACATCAGAGGCCTATAAAACATTCAAGCAACCATGGGGACTTGCATGAAAAATCTAGAGAACAATCAAGCGAATATTGGAACATGCATGAAAAACATGGAAACGAATCAGGCCAATCTTGGAGCAACTCTAAAAAATCTGGAAACTCAAATGGGTCGATTAGCTCTATCTGTGAGGGAACATCCCCCAAACTCATTTCCAAGTGATACTAAAACCAATCCAAAGCAATGCATGGTTGTCACTTTAAGAAGTGAGAAAGAGCTAGATGAACCCAAAAATGTTGATAAAGATGAAACCCAAGTGCAGTAGAAAATTATGGAAGCTGAAAAAGAGAGATGGGAAACTAAAATTGAAGATATAATGGAACCTGAAATTGAAATGAACAGCAAATAGGAAGCGACAAAAATCGATGGTAGATCACAAAGGAAGAATAGCTTTTCTCGACAACCCTCACATACCTCCGCCTGCCATTTCCCCACAAATTTAGAAAAACCAAGCTAGATGCTCAATTTGCTGAGTTTATGAACATTTTCAAGAAACTCAAGATCAATATTCCGTTTGTTGATGTTCTTGCTCAAATGCCTAATTATGTGAAATTTATGAAGGAAATAATGAGTAGCAAAAGGAAGCTAGAGGCATATGGAACAATAAACTTGTCGAAAAATTGCAGCGCAATCATTGAAAGGAAATTCCCATAAAAACTTAAAGATCGGTGGTTCACCATCTGCTGTGTCATAGAAGTTTATCTTATTTAGCAAGGCATTGTGTGATCTTAGGGCCACCATTCATTTGATGTCGTATTCAGTAGCAGAAAGGTTGAATCTGGGGTAAATCAAACTGACAGCTTTATCCCTTCAAATGGCATATCGATCAATGGCTTCACCCAAGGGTATTATTGAAGACGTGCTTATAAAAGTAGGCAAGTTTATTTTCTTAGTAGACTTCGTGGTGGTAGATATGGGCGAGGATGAAAAATTACCTCTTATTCTCGGGAGACCCTTTCTAGCCACAAACCGGGCTCTTATTAGTGTAGAGAGTGGAGAATTAACTTTAAGAGTCGGAGATGACAAAGTGAAATTGAGCATCAATCAAAATGCCAACCTCCATAAGAAAGAGAATGAAGGATGCATGAGAGTAGAAGCTCTACCCATGCAAGAAGTTATGAGCATGAAAACAACCACTAAAGGAACAACTGTGAAAATCATTGGTGGTGGGGAAATATTCAAGTACCTAAAAGAGCCAGCTATATTAGAGTGATTATGTTGGAGTTGAGTCGTATAGCTTCTCATTTATTATGGCTTGGCCCCTTTATGGCGGATATTGGTGCACAGACTCCTTTCTTCTATATTTTCAGAGAAAGAGAATTAGTTTATGATCTATTCGAAGCTGCCACCGGTATGAGAATGATGCATAATTATTTTCGTATCGGAGGAGTAGCTGCTGATCTACCATATGGATGGATAGATAAATGTTTGGATTTCTGCGATTTTTTTAAAGTTCAGATATCAAAAAACTTGTGCAGCGTAATCCTATTTTTTAGAGCAGTTGAGGGAGTAAGGCATTGTTGGTGTAGAAGAAGCGATAAATTGGGGTTTATCGGGACGATGCTACGAGCTTCAGGAATACAATGGGAGAAAAGGCGAATGTAAACATTGACTCAAAGTGGACCAAAAATAGTCCTATGTTTAGGATGGGTGAATGCAAGCCTTATCGGTTGAAGAGAAATGAGCAAATCCGGCTGCTGTAAAGTTAAAGACAAAAAAGCACAAGACATTCATCTTACCAAAGAATTTCATTCCAGCATCTTTTGGAACACTTGACCAAGAACCCTTGAGCCAATTTCTAGGTTGAGTGGAATCATTTCTTCGTCTTTCTTTGAGTACTAGTAGTGCGACATAGCTTCATCGAGCTATCGACGCTAAATATAGCGCTTCTTAGGAGGCAACCTAAGTTTTGTAAGAATCATTTTCTTCCATTTCTTTTTCTTTTTCATTTTCATTTTTGTTTTTAGTTTCATTTTGCTAATTTTAGGGATTCTTGTTTTGTTTTATTTGATGTGTTTGATGTGTTTGTTGAGTTTTGTTTAGGCATTATTGGTGTAGAAGAAGCAATAAATTGGGGGTTGCCGAAGGATCAAGTACTACGAGCTTAGAATCTGATAGGAGAAAAAATTTGGTCATAAACATTAACTCAAAAGTGGACAAAAGAGATAGTCATGTTGGGAATAGTGAATGCAAGCACTTATCAGTTGAAGGAAATGAACAATCGGCTGCTGTAAAGTTAAAGACAAAAAAGCATAAGACATTCATCTTACCAAAGAATTTCATTCCAGCATCTTTTGGATCACTTGACCAAGAACCCTTGGAAGACCAATTTCTGGACAGGTGGAATATTTCTTCGATCTTTCTTTAGTACTAGTAGTGTGAGCATGTAGCTTAGATTTGGGCTATCGACCGCTAATATCAGCGAGCTTCTTGGGAAGCGAGCCTAAGTTTTGTAAGAATTATTTTCTTCCATTTCTTTTTCTTTTTCTTTTTCATTTTTGTTGTTAGTTTCATTTTGCTAATTTTAGGGATTCTTGTTTTGCTAACCTAAGTTTTGTTTTATTTGATGTGTTTGTTGAGTGTTTCAGGTTTACCACGTCAAGGTGTGCCTTTTTGAAACCGAGTTTCTGGGGTGGAATTAAAAATATGACATTTTTTAAAAAGAGAGACAACCATGGAGTCAAATTGTTTTCATACATTAAGTGTAAAGTGAGAACAAAGAGAGCCATTTTGAAATAATATTTTGGGGTTCTGTTTATTGGGCACCATACGGGGTACTTCCCTAAACGAAAGGCATATTTTTGAGTTTTGTTTTATTTGGGCGTACACAACATTATGGTCCTTCGCCTAGGCCAACTCGTAACTCATTTTGTGAAACACTCTAGTTCGCCTTGAAGGATGCATTAGCCTAAGCAGAAACCGCCCTACATTTTTTGATGCTCAAGCTCTCGAGTCTGCCTTGGTGAAGGACCCTTCACCTAGGTAAACCCCTAGAGCCTTTTGGCATGCTCTTGGGTCCACCTAGGCAGAGCCACCTTCACCTAAGTGAACGCCTGTGACTATCCATATTCTTAAGTGCTTGGCCTAGGTGAAGCCACCTTCACCTAGGTGAAGATGCCCGAACCTAGAACGCATAAATGACAGGTCATTTAGTTCCCTTTCACGCAAGTTTGACTCTTACTCTTCCCTCAAACTGGTATTTCCAACCCTTCCTTCTTTCTTAATGGCTTCCAAGAAATCAGTTCCGATAAAAAGAAAGAGGATGAGATCTAGTTCGCGTACCTCCCCATACTCAAACAACCCGAGAGAAGTTCATTGAATCCCCACAAGAAGCGACAATTATATCGGATTTTAGTACCTTCAGGTCATATTTTGCTCACATTTTGTATAAGAATAGGTACCTTTGATCGTCCTCGTGTTTCTGGACTTGTGCAGGTTTTTCGGGTTTCATGCATAATTGTTACAAGGGTTCGTGTCCAGAGAGCGAATATGGATCATTGAGGATGATGGCAGCCACTTTGTGGTGGTTTTTGGGAAGTGCAATGTTGGGAACAGGGTGTAGAGCGATTGGTGCCGGTACCGAGGCAGGCCGTGCAGTGCCCCAATGAATCAACGGTGGCCAAGTGGTACCGGTACCACTCCTAACCGTCTTGGTACTGACGAAAATTCACGAGAAGCAAAGTGGTATACAGTACCACACTAGCAAGTACGGTACCAACATAATAATTGCAGGAATTGAGCAAAATTCCAGCTCGATTGCAAGAATCGCGTTAGTCAGCGACCGCGGTCGAGATCAAATTGGGAAAAGGGTATAAAAGCCAAAGGAAAGGTGGAAGGCTGACTTTGGATCCTAGGGTTTCGTTTCATAAAAAGAGTGTTTTCTCATAGTTTGTTAGAGGTTCATAGAGTAGGGTTGAAGACTTCACTTTTACGCAAATTACGGATTTCAATTTCATGTAATCTTTAGGTTAGATTACCTGGCAATGCTAATTATTTTGTGTTTTTTATTCTTTGATTTTGCAATTGAAGTGTGATTTTCTCAAGTTTCTTTTATAAATAATTTCTCATTAAATATGATTCGCTTTATAATTTCAATGAAGTTCTAAAACTCTCATGATGGGGTTCTAACGGTGGAAACTCACCTTGATAAAGGTAATAACCCTCAATTCCTCTTTTATACCTCAACGGGATTGTATGTTGTTAAGCACTTGTAGAAAAATCTTATAAAACCTTAGTTGGGCATCCTCTTGACAGCGTGTGAGCAGAGATCCCTCTGGGGTACGTTGTGCTTGATTACAAATGCGAGATAAGGTACGAGGTAAATTGTTTGAACAAGTGTTTAACATCCTTTCGATCATTTCATTCTAAAAGAGCCTTGATGTAAATCTTCCATGAAGACCATTCATCAATGGTTCTAAGATGAGATTGTGAAGAAGAGAATTAGAATTACTTGATCAATAGTGAGTGGAAACCTAAGAACCCTATCAATCAACTCTCTGTTTTAAAATAGTCAATTTAATCATTCACTCAATCAACCAACCTCAACCCCATAATTTACTTTTAGACATACATTCTTTGAGAACAACCCGTAAGGATCACCTAGAATACCACTCCTTGTGGAATGACACATGGGTTCTCTGATAGTATAATGCGACCTTAGTTCCTACGCTTGTGAATAATTTCGACATCTGAAATGGCGAAGCATTTTAGTTGTTGTGTCGGGGTAAAGCGTCGATCTAGTTGATCTAAAGAGAGCTAGAGGTAATTTTCAATTGCATTGAAAATCCGGTACGTTCTCTACTTTTTCTTTTTAATTTGTTTTTGTGAGGAATCTAAGTGGGTGTCTGCTTGGAAGAAGTAGGATTAGTGCATGTCGGTTTGAATTTCATGACAAACAGCGCCGACTTGTAAGAATTGTACCTCTAAGAAAGTTTGAAGAGTGTAGTAAGTCGATTGTTTCAAAGAGAGATCTTACACCTCAAATGGATCATCCCGGGAGTCAGCAACCTCTTTTTAATCAAAATGCTCAAGGGATACCTGTTAACCCACAAGGACTCCATGAACCTCCACAACATGGAGATGGTGTTGTACTCCCAGCAACCCCATCAGTAGGAGGGGGAAATGTTAACTTTTAGAGAAATCAATATCGGGCTCCCCACTGTCTTACTAATGTGAACTCTCCAAGTTTTACAACCTCAAGAACCACAACAAACTCATGTATTCGCCTACTTGAAGAGGCTAATCAATTCTCATGGGTGAAGATGATCCGCCTTCTACACGTGTATCAAGGTGCGATTAAGGAACCCTACTCATTCATGAGACTTTTGAGGATGTTTACAATGCATTTCCTCTCCTATTTGGATCACCTCTCCACATAATTTGTATGGTTCCATTCTCTCTAAGGACAGGCTAAAATGGTTTCATTCGTTTTGCACCAATTCAATCTTTACATGGGGACATGCGAAATAAGATTTATAACAAATTTTCCCTCGCGTCTTGCCCAATGCTCTCGTGCGACGATCGAAATTTTTCTGAGAAAAGTCGGGTGAACCTTTGTTGTAGTATGGAAAGATACAGGAACCTCCTCCATGCTATCCCTCATCATGGTTTGGATGTTGGCCAAATCACGTACATATTTCATCGAGGCTATCCTTGAATAATAAACAATACATCCATTGATGTGGGGAGTTTTTATGAGAAAAGTGCGGGGTGGCAATTCAATTCTTTGATACCATAGCAAAAAATGCTGAATAAGGGACTAATACCTCCATAGATCTTTGCTAAAGTGCATAGTACACCTACGGGGAGAATCCATCATTTAAAGAATGATGATTTTCAACCAAAATAACTATTTAAGGAAGTTGGAAGCTATAGAGTTGAAAAAGGTAAATGAGAGTGGCAGGTGACCTCAAATGCCCTCGGTACCTACGGGGACCTAGAGTGAAACCATGCATCATTGCGATGACCTACGCACTCAGCTATTAACCGCCCAAACCTTCCTCAAGTTAAGGAAGCAATCCAAATAGAGCAAGCTAATGCCATTAACTACCAAAGGAAACCTTTCAATTCTCCATACTCTGAAACGTATAATCCAGGGTGGGGTAATCACCCGAATTTTAGTTGGAGAAATGAGGGAGGCCCACACAACTTGCCAAACAACCAAGGCTTCAATTTTCAAAACCAAGCTTTCTCAAACCAAGCCCCTCCGTTTCAGAATCAAGGTCCTCAAGGATTTCTTGTGAACCCCAATCAAGGTTTCCATCCATCAAATCAAGGGAATCCAAATCCACAGCCTTATCAACCTCCACATAAGAGAAGTTTGGAGGATATTGTGGCCTGGATTCGTCCCGGACCCAATAATCCATAACCATGAATTTGAAGCCTTGAATGATGTGAGGATCCCAGTCACTAAGATAACCTCTTCCATGGGAAATTTTCCAACAGAAAGGAAACTCCGCTACTCAAACCATCAGAAACCCCAGTCAAAATGGTGTTGGAGTCTACAGGCCCAAGTGGCACCTTCGAACATTGCAGAGTGTCACCACTCTTTGAAGTGGTAGGTAATTGACAAAAACCATTCCAGCCCAAAGGAACCAATGCAAGAGTTACAAAATGAACCAGTGGGAGATGATGAGGTATCGGACAAGCCTCATGTTCCTAGGGCAGAAGTTATTGATGTTACGCCAGAACAAGACAAGATCTTCAATATCCCTCCGGCTCCATACCCTCGCAGGTTTGAGCCTCAGAAAGTGAACGTGTTCTGAGAATTTGCAGGTTGTTCAAATAGGTGAAGTTGAACATTCCTTTATTAGATGCCATTAAGCGATCTTGTCATATGCCAAGTTTCTAAGATTGCAATTAAAGAAAATTAGGTGTCGACAGGAGGCATTTATGGCGAGCAATCCACCTCATTGATTCGAAATAATTTGCCCCAAAATCTGAAGACCCGGGAAGCCACTATTTCCCATAGTGGTAGCGAATTCAAAGTTAGGACATGCTCTAGTGGATTTAGGGGCAGAGTGTTAACTTGTTGCCTTACTTTCGATGTGTTTAGAAATTTAGGAGAATTGAGAATAACCAATATCACCCTCGATCATTTGACACGTAGTGTGAAGATTCCTAAAGGGATAATGAAGGATGTATTAGTGCAAGTGGATAAGTTCTATTTTCCGGTGGATTTTGTCGTTCTTGACACTCAACCTGTGGTGAACCAAGGAACTCAATTCCCAGTGATTCTTGGTGATCATTCTTGGCTCTTGCTAATGCCATCATACAACGTAGGAGGACTAATGACCTTATCATTTAGTATATTTATTAATTTGAATATCTTTAATGTTATCGAGGGAATGGGAGATGAGGAGGATGTTGGTGAGGTCAACATGGTTGACTCTATGGTGCAGAAATACTTAGATAGTGTCTCATACGATGATCCTCTCATGTCTTGTCTAGTAAGCCCAAGTTAGGATGAGGAGGTGACCACATCTGAGTCGGAGTTCCTACACTCCATAATTGAACACGATGAGGTATTGGAAGCGAATGGGTGGGCACCTAAATTGGAACCATTGCCTGTTCGGGGCCAATTATTACAACCCGGAAGAGAGACCACCTAAACTTGAGTTGAAACCTTTACCATCACACCTCAAATATGCATTCTTAGGGGTAGACAAAACTTTTCCGGTCATCATATCTTCCTCCTTAAATTTAGACCAAGAAAATAAGTTGTTGGAGATATTGAGAACCCACAAAACCGCTATAGGATGGACAATTGCAGATATTAAGGGAATTAGCCCCTTGATGCGCACCCGGAGAAGTCGGCAGAGGATGTCAAACCCTACAGACAACCACGAGAGGCAGTAAACCCAATAATGAAAGTGGTCAGAAAGGAGTTAAGAACTCTTGGGCGTGAGTGTTATTTACCCCATCGAATGCAAGTGGGTCAGCAGAGCTCAGGTAGTTCCTAAGAAATCGGAGTCAACTGTGGCGACAAATAGAAAATAATAGGCTAATTTTCATTATCACCTCAGGTTGGAGGGTTTGCATAAACATAGGAAACTGTCTGACACTAGGAAAGATCACTTCCTTTTACCTTTTATCGATCAAATGTTGGAGAGAGTTGCAGGGCATGAATTTTATTGTTTTCTCGATGGGTACTTGGGGTACAATCAAATTGAGATAGCTTTAGAAGATAAAGAGAAAACCACATTCACCTGTCCTTTTGGCACATTTGCCTTTAGAACAATGCCCTTTGGATTATGTAATGCACCAGGAACCTTCTAGCGGTGCATGATGGGGATTTCGATTGATATGATAGGAACTCACATTTGGAAATTTTCATGATGACTTCTCGGTTTTGGAGATTCATATGAGGGTTGTCTGGAGAATCTACGTAAGGTGTTAGATGTCCAGAAGAACCTCGTGTTAAATTGGGAAAAGTGTCACTTCATGGTAGCCACGAGGGTTAATCTTGATCACATGAGTATCAAAAAATGGAATTGAGGTGGATAAGGCTAAAGTCGAGTTGATCTCCAACTTACCTACTGATTCGTGCCACGGTAGGGTGATCCGGAATCAACAAAATTTGTATCCTATATTCCTCCTACTGCTAGTAGTCAAATACTTCTTGATTATAGTGGTCTAAAAGGAGTCGAACACGAGGATGGGTTTTCTTAGGTACAAATGGTTAAGTGAAGTGAAAATGGGTGAATTTGGTTTGGATTTTAGGTGGTGATAAAAGCAGGGGGTTGGTGGTTTACAAGCGAAAATAAAATGAAAAATGTAAATGGGAAAACTCATTGAAGTCTCGGGCCCTTTGGTTTAGGGTTCCTAAGACATTCAACATGTCCTCGGGTCTTTTTCCTCGCGTTAGGGAGGATGACATATAGATCCATTTCCCGAGCCAGAAGCTCTTCATTCCCAACATTAAAACCCTAAACCACAAAAAATTGGCCTAACTAATGTATAGCATTTATTGCCCTTAATGTTTCAAAGCAGGTTAAGAACTTATCAACTTTGGATCGAGACACACGGGAGCTCGTAAATGACAACTAATTGGGCATCGGTGGATGCAACAGTGAAAGCATCACGAGACAGCTTTGCCAGAAATGCGCGCTCGGGGTACATCACGGTGATTCAAACCTAAAGCGTGAGATCTGAAACATAAAAAGGGAATAAATGCTTGCGTGAAAAACATGAGGACAGTGTTTTTACCTTCAAACATTCACCAGTGGCCCTCCTCTTCAAGGAGGAAGAAGTCTAGCCAAGCATCCTCTAAGTTCTCATCCTCAGAGGAGTGTTTGGTAGCCGAGAAAATGAGAGAAAGAGGAGAGAGAAGAGAGAAAACTGTAAACCTAAAGAGAAAAGCCGTGTGGACTGCTAGATTGAAAAGTTAGGGTTACAACTTGTCCATAAAGTAGCTTATTTAGCCTTACAAGATGTGTGAAATACCAAAATAACCAAAATAATATGATTACATGAGGAAAAGTAGAATTACACAAAACGGGGTCGTTTGGATCAAAATCAGAGGGCAACCAATTTCGCTATGCATAGTGAATTTCGCTATGATAGCGAAATTTTGCTATCATAGCGAAAATTACAGGCATAGCGAAAATTTGAATTTTAAGCTATGCCTGATAACTTTTCGCTATGATATAATTACCATATCATAGCGAAAATATGGCATAGAAATTTCGTGAGTTGAATTTTAAATATGTCTAGCGAAGGAAATTCTTCATTCCTTACGTCCTGCGACTCTTTGTTCCATTGGCTCCTGCACCTTTCTGTATTACTATTCAGTTTCGCCATTACTTTGAAATTCTTCATTCGACTTCTTTGAAATTGATAGAAGACCATATAGAATTGATGGAAATCAACGGGCTTTATCAAAGTTAGTTGACATGATAATTTGGCTTCAATTCCTGCAAAACTACAAGCGACCTCGGAATGCAATCATTAGTGCAATAGGGACCCGAACATGTCGAATTGGGTTAATTATAACAATTAGTACATAAAGTGCTCAAAACCTATTAAAAATAGGGGATCAAAAATAGCACTTTTTGGGCACTATCCACCCCCAATAAACCATTGCTAGTCCCTTAGCAATGCAAGAAGAAAAATAAAGAAGGCATACAAAATGATAACAAAATAATGTTCACAAAATTATATTTCAAAAGGTTGTGAATGAGTAATGCTAACCACAAGTAAGAATAGTAATTTAAGTGTCGATAACTATCATGAGAGAATGAATGTCATACAAAATTAATTATCGAAAGTCTCCATCTGAGTGAATCAACAGAAACTTCCACCAAAATCTAAGTGTTTGTTTGATGGAGTTCTCAACAATAAGCGCTAAAGCGCTGGCCACTCTCCCCCAACCTAGGCTAACACTTATGACCTAGTATGCTAACCGTATAACACCCAAATATACCTGATGGTTTCGACATGTTTGGGTATTTTGTAGCATGTTGATTGTTTCACGAGTTAAATGCAGTATGGAAACGAGAGACCCGGAAAGTTACAACACTTGGGACAAAGTGTAATTTGTCCAAAGGGGGCATAAAAGACATGGATTAAGGAGATTTGGGGCGAAGTAAATAAAGGAAAATTGAACTACAAATGGCCAAGAGTTGGAGGACTTAAAAGTAAATAAAGCAAATTAACCCAAAAATGGGTTTTTGGAAGGCCAAACATGGCCTTAACAAATCCATGATTTAAGACCAAATTGGTCTCCAAAAAGAGGGAACCGGATGGGAGAAGAGAAGAAAGAGGAAGAAAGAGGAGAGCCCAGAGCAGTATGGAAGCTTCGCCTTGATTATGAATTCTATATGAGATTTGGCATGGATCTTTGGGTTTGTATGATGATTATCTTGCTCAAACCTAGAGGGTTTGCTAGGGTTTTATCTTAACCCAAAATTTTTGGAAAGTAAGATTGGGTAAAATCCCATATGGCACAAAGATGGTTATGGAATCCTTCATTTTTGAGGATGGATTCATGGTTAATTAATAAATAAATGAGTTAGGGTTTAGAGTAAACCTAATTAATATTCATGTTTGGCTTGAGGATGCGTCATAACCCATATTAGAAGGGTTTGGAAGAAATTCATGAAAGAATTTTGAAAGAAAGATATGTGCATTGAAAGATGAATTGAATGAGAAAGGAGATTCTGAGTGAATTTGAAGTGTTTTGATGTTTGTTTAAAGTGTAGAGTTGATTGGGTATCAAATTATGGAAAAATGGTGAAAACACATTAAGGCATTTAGTTGAAGTGTGCCGATACTTTGAGCCTTCAGTACACATTTGGTTTGAACCATTTTGGCCAGAAGTGTGCAATTTTTACTTAGGGGTGTCTGGAAATTTTCTTTGCTCTGTTCCCAATTTAGACTAGTTTTTGTATTTTGACCATAACTTTCTCATTTATTATCCGATTTGAGTGATTCAAGTGGTCAATTAAAATAGACTTCAAGGAGAACCAAACCTACAGAAATAGGTATCGTCAAATTCGCTGCTCCTAAGTGGTTGAAATTCACTCAAAGTGGGTCCATGTGCAAGCGATTCCTGTCCGTTTGAACATAGAGTAGTCCGGGTTGTTTCGGACGTAACTTAAATTCGGTGCTCCGAATTGGGTGATTCCAGTTGGAATAATTATAACACTTAACTTTAAAGTACAAATAACCAGTATGTCAAATATGGAAAGGGACTGGAAAATAAATATTTCAAAATGTCCCTCATTAAGCGGTGTAGGCTAGTTGGCATGAATCTTGCAACGAGTTTTAGATAGTCGTTGGAATGATTCCAATTTCTAAGTGAAATAAATTCATAGAGGACAAAATGCTTAGATGATGTGTGGATAGGCATCATACCCATACAAGTATCGAGTACCATATGGAATAGGCATGAAACATGAAAATAGGCGAAATGAACATGAACATGAATGGAGCAGCATGTCATGATCTGAATGTTGATTAGAAAGAAGTTATGAGTCTGAAGACATATGATCATATGACTACCTAGGACCGAGAAAAATGAATGGTGGACGTCCTGTTGGTGCCGGCCTCCTGGTGCTTGACACTCTTTTTGTTGGTGCTTTCTGACCTCCTGCTGGCGTGGTTAGCCACGTTTTGATTAGTGCTCGGGCACTCCTGCTGGTGCTGACACTCTTGTTGCGTGTGTTCGTCACGATCGGTGCTCGGCCTCTGGCACAGTGCTACGAAGCACTCTACCATTTGGCAGTCGGCGGGCACGTCTGTGGTGCTTCTGACACTTGATCTTTATATTGTACCTTGGTACTTATGAGTGCTGCGATCTACTCATTCTTATAATTGGTCTGGAAGGTTGACCGGACATACTTGATAAAACAACTGAATAATGAATAAGAGTAAGTCGAATGTATCTGTGTCAGTTAAGTTACATGGTACCTCACAGGTACTCACATGTACAATGAAGTTACATGTGGTACCTATGGGTACTCTGTGTCAGCTAAGTTCCGTGGTACCTCACAGATACTCTGTGCTTGAGGTCTGGATTATGTGGTACCTATGGGCACTCTGTGTCGATAAGTTGTGGTACCTACGGGTACTCACGCATACAGATGGATCACATAATTTTCCTACCGGGTACTCACATTATGCGAATAAGTTAGTCTACGATTAAGTCCACATCTCTTGCAAGTTATGCTTAGTACCTCTACGGGTACTCCACGCGAACTAATTAAGTTACGCCAATTACCTCTACGAGTACTCTAAGTATTTCATCAAGTTCTGTAATACCTAGGGGTACTCTTGTATCAGTAACATAAGTATAAGTTATGTAGTACCCACGGGTGCTACTCATGCAAAATAGTAAGTTAAGTTGCATAATGTAATTATAAGTCAGTGAAGTATAGTGCCATAGAACAATGTAACTCTGAAAATGGTTACTAAGTTTAAACCAATAATCTCTTTGTTATTGGTTGTAATTTACGAATACATTATGAATCAGGTATATGTATACATTGTAGTCAGTATACGCTATGGACTAATGTCCATATACGGAAATGTATCATAAGTCGATCGACCTGCATGTGATATGATTTTGATCTGTTCCGACTTATTGTACCTACGGGTACCTTCGTACAAGAATAAGATCCGTAAGATAAGTATACGCTCTGTAGGACATGTATAAGATCTGAAATACATGTCCAAGTTGCATGGCTACCGGTATAAGATCCATTAAGATAGGTATGCGCTCGTAAGACATGCTAGATCTAAAATACATGTCTAGGTTAATAATACAGTATAAGATCAAGTAAGATATTATATGCTACGTAAGACATGTATAAATACATGTCTAAGTTAACATGTACCATTATAAGATCCGCAGAAAGTATATGCTCACGCCAAGACATGTATAGATCTAAATACATGTCTAAGTTACATATGCCGATTATAAGATCGTGAATAAGTATATGCCTACATGCGGAGCATATAAGATACGAAATACATGTCTAAGTCCCATAAGACCAGTATAAGTTCCGTAAGACATGTATAAGATCTGAAATACATGTCTAAGTCCCATAAGACCAGTATAAGTTCCGTAAGAGATGTATAAGTTCGGTAATACACGTATAAGATCCGAAATACCAGTATGTGCTCTGAAATACCAGTATAAGTTCCGTAAGACCAGTATAAGTTTTGTAGTACTTACAAGTACTTCCGTATAAGAATAAGTTCTGCAATATCAGTATACATTCCGTAATTTCGGCGATACCTACGGGTACCTCCGAACAAGGGTAAATACGTATCGATAAGTTATAACTCCTCGGGTCTTGAATAAACATAAATTACGGTAAGTATAAGTTACGCCAACTCATCTGGGTCTTGAATAAACATAAGTTTATTTATAAGCATAAGTTACGCATAAGAATAAGATTTGCTAACTCCTACAGGAGATCAGATAGCGTAAACTGTTATAAGAAGAAGTACTCATTATAAGTTCATAATATAAATGCATGAAATGTATATTATGTCACATTATTGTTTTATGCGTTAAATGTGTATATCATAAGACATATGTTTCCCACTAAGCGTAAAGCTTAGCACGGGTTTTAATCAGGTGTGAGTGCGAGAAGAAGATGCCGAAGACTTTCGCGCCTATTGGGCGAGCCACTTATGAGTTCCACTTGCATGTAGGTTAGTGCTACGATTTAGTAAATGAAAATCGCATTTTGTAATTGTAAATGGGACTCGGTAAAATTATATGATACTTTGATGTTGTTACAAGATGTGGGCCATAACCCACAGGTACCAGTTCGGTTTTAAAAAAATAAAAAAATAAAATCGGAGTAAGAGTCCCGATTATATGGTCGCGTCACGAAACTTCAGTTCGAGGATCCGCGGCGGGTCGGGCCGGAGATTGAGTGTGACAAACCAACTAAATAGATCAGGACCCTTCCTCTTATTCCACAATTCTTTTTGTGTTGTAGGGTGCAATGCGAGGATTGTGCCACCAAAGTCCATTGTAATGGGTATCTACAGATGACTCGGCAATTAAGGCTTAGGGCCTTAAGTCGTAAGGATCTTTTCGACCACTAACTCTTCGGGTTTCACCGGATTTCGAATGATTTGAGCCTCCAGCACCTACAACTTGCTAAACTCACCATCACCATGCGAACACTAGTTGGCGACTCAATTGATTAAGGTTTAGGGCACCAGGCTTTAAAGGCTTTCGCCATATACCCCTCAGACCGTGCTCGGGTTTCAAGGCAAAGCGTTGCAATTTTTATTCTTTTTTTTTTTTCGAAGACGCTTTGGCCTTCTTTCCACAGGGGTCCTTAACCTATTAAAGGCGGTCAATGAAACTAGGTTAGGTTATGCAAAGTAAAGGAGGTTGCAAGTTTGACCTATCATTGAAACCTAATGTGCTCCGTGTGTGGTTAGCTAAAGGTGGAAGAAAAGGTCGAAATCAATAAGAATTCAACTAATCATTCACTCAACCAAGCATGGAACAATCTAACATTAATAGGGTGGATAAGTTTCAATTTTCCAACTTGCGAGTTGTGAAATCCAAAAAAATTTGATTGCAAAATGGGTCCAATTTTGAAAAAAGTGATAGGATTGTATAGTATAACTGACTTTATAGAAAGGGAACTTGACAAACCCTTTGGACATCACAAAATAGGCTTTGCTCGAAAAATAACAAAAACATAAATACAAAGCCATGTTCAGCCGCTAACTCTCCCCAGAGCCCAGGCATCTAGGTGTCGAAATGGGGCTCGGATTGGAAAGTTGGGGAGGCGGAAGTGTCCCTCCTGATGCGATGTGATCGTTTTGGATAGGAGATTTCGCAAGCTTTCCATTGACACCTTATTCACTTCGTTTGAGCTTCAAATAAACAAGTTAGGAGAAGAAAAGAGAGGAAAATAGTGACCAGTTTGAGCATTTTGAAAATTACACATTCATAAAAATTTCAAAAGTGTTCTTTCTGGCCCTATTTGGATTCTACACTCTCTAGCTTTCCATATGGTACCAAGAGCATACAAAAGCGGGTTCGGATGAAAAGTTATGAGCGAAAGCAATCGGCATGCAAAGCGATTAGGATTTCGCAACAATAGCGAAAATTTTGCAACATTAGCGAAAATTTCGCTATCTTATAGTGAAATTTGCTATAGCGAAATTTCGCTACCAATGATTGATTTTTTTTTTTAATAAAAATAAAATAATAATAAAAACTTTTTAGATTTATATATATATATATATATATATATATATAACTGATTTTTTCAAAAACAAAATAAATAATAATAATAATAAAAAACAAACAATTTTTTTCTTTTTTTTTTACCCCTGTTTACTGTTGGCTGTTTTGTCCTTTAGTGGAGGCCGTACAGAATTTCGCTACCATAGCGAAATTTCAATTTCGCTACCATTGCGAAATTTTAAATAATTTCTTGAAATTTCTGCTCCTCACATGATCTTTCTTTGCTAATCCTTCAATCCGAATAAATTTACCTATTGCAAAAATTAATACAAGAAAAATTAAGAAAAATTGCGAGAAAAGTAAAAATTAATCTTAAACAATAATTAACTAAAAATTAGAAAATCTAAGAAAGAAAAATTAATGAAATCAAAATAAAATACAATAAAATAAAATAAACCAAGAAAAAATAAAAACAAAAGTGGGGAGGAGCTTACTAGAAATGCAGGAGTTGGGTGCTCCAAATCGAGCAAATCAAACCATCCATTGTGTCATGCAATGTAGGCAGCTGTTTGTGTCTTTGATGTAGTGGCAGAGGCTTGTACAGTGGCCACTAATTTCTTGAATCTTTGTAGGACAGGCAGTGCAAGGCTAGCCTTAGTGGTGGGTGCCTCAGGGGTTTTGGGTTGGGATTGGGGGCGAGGCGGGATGTACGATGGAGTGCAGGGAGGGATCTTGCTGTGAGTGGAGCTGATTTTGGGTTGAGCAATGGCACTAGGATACAGATTTATGGGAATTGGTTGAATGATAGGCTCTTGGGTCCCTTCCTTTATTTCACATCCGCTCCTCCTCGATCGACAACAGAGGTGCTTCATGCGCTATTTATATTGCTCACTCCATTGTGGTGTCAATCGAGCCTCTTTTAAGTTCTCCTCATCTTGATGAACATGTTCTTTGAGCAAGCCCAGAGATTGAGCATTGCGGTTGTCAGTGTGACCACTTCACTTTGAAGCCCCATCCAATTTTTGTTCGGGGGTTCTCCACGTATGGATTTCATGACCTCGTTAGCCATTGAATTTGTCTACTGCGGCTATACCCGCTGGATTTGGTAAGGTCTAGAATTGCTTGCTTAGCGGGAGGTGGGTACGTAGTGGTTGAGATTTGAGACAAGGAGCACTATGGATGTGGGAGAGAGATGCATAAGTTGGGATAACCTTTGTAGGAGGGTGTACTTTCGTCCATTAGTCTCTATATTCCCTCATGAACCACCATGGTTTGGATTTCTCTCTACAGGTTCAACGCCCTTGCCATGGAAGGTTCTGTAGTCCCTCATTGTCATGTATATCTGGGGTTACTCCACGGGGTACTCACTATCTTTTGTTCTCCCCCTTAGGTGTTCCATTTGATTCTGATTCCGGGCCCCATTGGAACATGGATTCTTGCAACAAAACCGGGCATCTAGAGACAGCACAAAAGCGATCCTGCTGACAACTTTTTTTTTTTTATATATATATGAAATGAAAATAAAATTAAAAAAAATGACAGTGAAATATAAAAGAAATTCACCAATACTTGTGATGAGGATCACAAGTGTTCCTGATTCGTCCAGATGCACTTAGGCACCATCCCAAACAGCAGCGCCATTTGGTCGTGCCATGGTAGGGTGATGGGAATCAACAAAATTTGTATCCTATATTCCTCCTCTGCCCAGTGAATCAAACTCTTTTCTTGATATAGTGGTCTAAATTGAACACAGGGGATGGGTTTTCTTCGTACAAATGATTTAAGTGAAGTCAAAAATTGTGAATTTGGTTTGGATTTTTAGGTGGTGATAAAAACAGGGGGTTGGTGGTTTGCAAACTGAAAATAAAATGAAGAAAAATGTAAAATAGAACTCCTTGAAGTCTCGGACCACTGGTTTAGGGTTCTAAGGCATTCAAGCATGTCCCTCGGGTCTTTTTCCTACGTGTTGGGGAGGATGACATATAGTCATTCCCAGAACCGACTCTTAAATTAGCATTAAAACCCTAAACCTAAAATTATTTCTTCTAATGTATAGAATTTATTACCCTTAATGTTTCAGCAGTTAAAACTATCATGGATCTAACTGCGGGGCTCATAAATGACAACTTATTGGGCATCAGTGGATCTAGCGATGCATCACTGAGCCTTGAAAACTGCAGTGCGGCCGCTTTCGGGGTGCATCACGGTGATTCAAACCTAAAACGTGAAGTCTGAAACATAAAGGAATAAATGCTTCGCGTGAAAAACTATGAGGATAGATGTTTTTACCTTCCAAACATTCACGAGTGGCCCTCCTCTTCCAAGGAGGAAGAGTGCAACCAAGCATCCTCTAAGTTCTCATCCTCGGAGGAGTGTTTGGTAAGCTGCAGAAAATGAGAGAAAGAGAGTGAGAAGAGAAAAGCGCAAACCTAAAAGAGAAAGGCTGCGTGGACTGCTAGATTGAAAAGTTAGGGTTACAACTTGTCCATAAAGTGGCTTATAGCCTTCTGAGATGTGTGAAATGCAAAATAGCAAAATAATGTGATTACATTGAGGGAAAAATGGGAATTACATAGACGGTCGTTTGGATCAAAATCGGGGCAACTTGATTTAGCTATCATAGTGAATTTATTATCATAAGCGAAAATTACAAGCTTATAGCGAAATTTGAATTTTAACATGCGATAACCGCTATGATAGCGGTACCGTATCATAGCGAAAATATGTTATAACAAAAATTTATTTGGGATTGCGAAATTTTAGCTATCTCCTCATGAATAGCATTCCCCACCTACGACTCTTGTTCCATTAGCTCCTGTTTGCTACCTATTCCCAACGCATATTCCGATTCTTCATGCTGAAATTCTTCATTCCCGACTTCTTTGAAATTGATAGAAGACCATATGAAATTGATGGAAATCAACCTGACTTTGTTATGATTGGATTGACATGATAATTTGGCTTTCAATTCCTGCAAAAACTACAAAAACAGCCTTGGAATGCAATCATTAGTGCAATAGGGACCCGAACATGTCAATTGGGTTAATTATAACAATTAGTACACAAAAAGTGCTCAAAACCTATTAAAAATAGGGATCAAAATAGCACTTTTTGGGCACTAATCACCTACTCCTAAGTGTGTTAGAGATATAAGGTCATTCTTAGGACATGCTGGATTCTATAGGAGATTCATAAAAGATTTGATTACTTTATAGCCCGTCCCATATACAATTGCCTGGGGCAGTCCCTTCGCATGGTCATTTGCGAGGCCATGCTGATAAACTGAAGCTATGTTAGTGTCTCCTCCTATCATATACATCTCTAATTGGAACCTTAGTTTGAGATCATGTGACGCTAGTGATTATGCTATAGAGAGTGTTAGGACAAGGAAGATAAAAGGCTTGTGATCTGTACCGGCCAATATAGATACGCTCAGCAAACTGACTACGGAAAAAGAGGTTTTTTGGCCGTTGTCTTTGCCCTAAGTTCAGGTCATACATTATCGGATCTCCGTAACCATTTTCCACGAATCACGTGACTAGTACACACTCTCTAAACGGATACTAAGCCTCGAATTTCTGGTGGATCCCTCTGTGCGAGAATTTAACGACTATTAAAGATAAAAGGGAGTCGAGAATGTAGTGGCGCCACTTATCTCGGTTGAATTCAGAATCCATTTCTCACGGCTTACCATAGGCGGCAGTTTTCTGATGAAACGACTTTTTGCTCTTGTTCGGCGCCCATGGTATGCGGACATAGTAAATTATTTGGTGTGGTCAAATTACACCTGATGGACTTCTCAACAAAGAGGGTACAACGATTAAGAAATATTATTTTGATGACCCATATTTTTTAAATATTGTCGAGACCCGATTGATAGGAAGGTGTGTACCAATGATGAACAAATTAGGATTCTCACACTTGCCATTCAAGAAGCTTATGGAGGCATTTCACACCAAGGAAAAGCAATGGATAAAATCTTGCAAGCGGTTTCTTGGCCTACGCTTTTAAAGATTGTTTGAATTTTATAAAAACTTGTGCTAGGTGCCAACAATTAGGAGGGGTCACAAGAAGGAACATGATGCCTCTTACCCCCATTTTAGTCATTAAGATCTTCGATTGTTGGGGTATAGACTTCATGGGGCCTTTTCTCCCTTCTTGTGGGTACCTTTATATTTTTTTTGGCCGTTGACTATGTGTCGAAGTGGGTGGAGGCCATTCCAATGAGAACTAATGACCACAAGGTTGTTTTGAAATTTATAAAAGAACACATTTTTTCTCTCTTTGGAGTGCCTCGTGCAATCATTAGTGATGGTGGGCTCCATTTTTGTAATCGATCTTTTGAGAATTTGTTGAAAAAATATGGAGTCACACACAAAGTTTCAACGGCATATCACCCACAAACCAATGGTCAGGTCGAATTAGCTAATAGGGAAATCAAACACATTTTGGAAAAAACGGTTGCCCCAAATTGTAAGGATTGGTCGCTTCAACTTACCAATGCTCTTTGGCCTTACCGTCTTGCTTTAAACTATTCTTGTTGTATCTCCTAGACTATTTATGTAAGGCTTGTCATCTACGGTAGAAATGGAGCTTAAGGCATATTGAAACACATTAAAACTCTTAATTACGATTTGGCTCGAGGCCGGGTGTGTTGACTCCTGGAATGAGCGAGCTTGATGAATTGGCGGGAATCACTATGGCGCGAGGCCCTGAGGCTCAAGTTGTTCAATAAATTGTGTTCGGAGAAGACAGCCCCCAGACCTCACCAAAGGTATTACTATCGACTCACGGTTGCGCACATGTTTCGGAAAACTTAGTTCTAGGTGGGTAGTGTTCGTTGTCAGTCGTTTACCCCTTATGGTGCGAGTGGAATTGAAAATCCAGAAAATGGGAAATCCTTTAAAGTTAATGGCCAGCGCCACAAGCCATTTCGAGCACTTTGACCATCAAAGTAGTGAGGCGGTAGATCCACTGGGATGCTGTCGAGTAATCCTATCCATATCTTTGACTATATATAGTTTTTTGTTCTTTCTTTTGCATTTCTTCTGCTTTCTTTATTTATTTGTTTTTAACCAATTTAATTTTAAAAAAAAAAAAGACTAAGGATCCACTCACTTGCCCTCTTTACTTATCGGCAACCTCAGATTTTTACGTAGTGGGGTACCACAGTAATGCGTGGGGACAATGCTTCCATACGTAGTGGGGGTGGGCACACCTTTGGTCCGACCATCTATGCACATGTTGCATGTTCGATTAATATAGTAAAAAAAATTTCGATTTGCGGCTCTTTTGGGTATAGTACTTGACTTGTGATGGCTGTAGCCGCATGACTTCTTATACATATTCCACGTAATCTCAATGCATTTACACAGTAACAAGCATGCAAAAAATCTTTATGTTCATATTGTTGACCTTATCGCCCCAAATTCTGTTCTAATTCCCTACACAAACCACAGACTTTCTGTTCAAACTCTTGTTTTGCCTGCTATTACTTTCGCATGTGCATTATTTTAGCATTCCATGTTAACTACATGCATCATATTCTCTGAGGAACACCATGCATAAATGATTTGAGGCCATTATTTCTGTGTTACATTTTGTGAAATCATTTTGACTTACTCCTTGCACCCATCTTGAGCCCTTAAGTTGCCAATTGAGTTCAACCCCAGAACCATGATCACAAGAAAACACAGCCGACCCTTGCAAGTGTGAAGGTGTCAAGAGGGAAGTACAATTGTTAGTCTGCGGAACACAATTAGTTTAGGGGCAGAATATGAGCAAAGGAGAGAATACATGAGCAGTGGAGAGAAATGTGCATTCAAGTGAATCCGGATGGAGGGAAGTATCTGGGTAAGAGTATTATATATCGACACTACTGTTCCAAATTTACAAAAATAAAATAAAATTAAAAAAATTCAAAAATTGGGATGTTAAGCTACAGCATTCACTCACCAAGCACTCCAAGTGACCACTTGGTGTAAGGCAAGGATTCATCCGGTACCGATACCGCACTTGATCGGCACCGGCACCAATAACGACTCAGACAACTAGGTTTTAAACCCCTTTTTCACATAATTTTTACCAATACTCCCCATCACTATATAAGACAAACTCCTAGCCCTTTGTCCTTCACACAAGCGAACCAGCTTCGCACCACCGCCGGCAGCCAATTCTCGCACTGATTCTTCTTCGTCATCAGACAAACGTGGTAAGCACCACTCACCCTTGAGAGCCGCCTTTCTGTGGTATCTTATTATGTCTCCATGGATTTGTTTGGGTGCTCGGGTTGGTGGTATTTTGTTTTTATGGATTAGGGCTTTAGCCTGATATAGTATGGGAAGAAAGCTATCCGATCCAGACGGCCACCCAATACTTATGGAGATAAAGTTATTAAAATATTGTTTGTGTGTTTGGTCAAGCTTGCTGAGGCAAGGCTCTGCCATATCTATGGCAAGATCAAAAAATGTTGGAAAAGGCAAGGCTCTTAGCTCTTCAATGGAGCGGGTCAGGAAGAAAAGGAACCGGACACCTCGCGCAATTGCTAAAGGAAGCGGCAAGAGAAAGCGGTTATATTCTTCATCTAAGAGTGAGGAGGCATCGGAGAGCAAAGATAAAGAGATTGAAGCCATGTTTGCCGAGTCTTCTGATTCAGAACGGGAAAAGTGGGCCCAATAGATTGCAAAGCGGGGTTTTCATTGTGAGTGAGGTGTGAAAGTGGACACATTCTTGTTCACCCATCCTATCAGGGCTATTATTCAGAGCGTAATTTACAAATTTGTTTCAGGCGAAGTACAAGGGTATTTCCACTGACTTGGTTCGAAATTTTACACCAATTTGAGAGAAAATCCCCGCCGTGTAGATACCCTCGCTAGAGACCACACCGCAGGGTAAACGCTAGCATCACTCCCGACATTCGAGAAGCTCACTTTGCAAGATGCCCGCTGGGCGCCCATGACCGACCTAACCCCCTTAGGGCCATTACTGAGTTCGATGCCCAGTTGTTTGCTTATGCTATGTGCACCCATCCTGTTGCCATGAGAGGTTTTATACGCAATGAATTGCTCTGTGGGAAGCTCAAGCCCGACATGCGCGATGAACAAATTATTCATAGATGATCGAACCAAAGGTAAATTGAGAAATTAAGTCAGCAAGGAAGAAACTCAATTTTTATATGAAGTGATGATCGGGAAGCTCATTGACTATGCCTTGGTTATATGGTGTGTTAGGAGGATTTTCTCATAGTAGCCCCAACTCGAAAAATAGCATAGTTCCATTCCCCAACTCTAGTTACAAATCTCGTGGAAGCCGCGTGACGGTGGGAGTGGTTGTGAGAAAAGAGAATTCTTCCGGTCAGCCCCACATAAGCCAAACAAAGGCCAAGAGCCGAGCTACATCCACGAGACCTCAGTCTTCACATCCTCCGGTGGCTATTTATGGGGCCTCTTTGTCCTCAGATCAGGGGTCACGACACATCCCTCCGAAAAGAATGGAGCACTCTGACAAGGTGGTTTAACCGCATATTAGTGGAAGCAAATAAATGGATCTCACAGCTCTCTGGGCCTGAGAGTCGATTTACTTCAAGGAGAACCTGCAGCGGAAGATGCTCCCCCTCCTGACTTGGAAGGGGATTCTGATGAGCTTGACGACTGTGTCGATGAGGACGCATTCTCTTCGACTGATGATAGGGAGGAAATCGAGTAGTAGTATAGTAGGCTAGATTAGGGTGGTGTTAGCAATTAGGTAGAGACCTCAACCACGTCATGCCAACACCTATTTTGTTCATATAGCCCTATTTGTGTAGCCTATGGTCGTTACAAGCCTTAAAGACCTTTTTGATTTCGGGCCAGTTGGTTACCTCTCACTTTTATGCATAGTAGTTGCTTGGTAATGTTAACCTGTTGCATTTATAATATCATTCATTTCAGTTTAGTGCTTTCATATAGCTGTCTTTCTCTCACCTCCTATGGTCCCTATATGAATATCTTGTTTTGTAACAGTTTGTTATTATGTTCATTGTTTCAGACTGGTTCTAATTGAGTCGACTGCTATACACTATGTCGTCATACTATGTTTAATTTTTGCCCTTTGAGAAACTTGCAAAGTTTAATCACACTCCAGCGATGTTGTTGGAAATCATAATTAGGTAGGTGTCACTAGTTCAAATCTTGCTAGGACTAGCAAGATGTAGGTTGGGGGGTGTGTTGAATACACAAAAGAGCAACAATTATAACGAACTTTAGTACCTTCAGTCATATTTTTCCTCACATTTTCAGATAAGAATAGTACCTTTGATCGTCCTCGTGTTTCCCGGACTTATGCAGGTTTTTCTGTTTCATGCATAATTGTTACACCCGTCCAAAAGCGAATATGGATCATTGAGGACGATGGCAAACACAGGGTGAAGTTTTCTGGAAGTGCAATGATGTCAGAACAGTGGGTAGAAGTGGGTAGCCGGCATCAGCAAAACCAGACCTCCCAGATCTGCAAAGCAGAAATCAATAATGTAAGTGGTACCGGTACCACTCTAACCGGTACCGGTACTCCCCACAAAGTCACTGTATAAAGTGGTACCGGTACCACAATTAACCTGCACCCACCAACTTGTAATACCATGGGAATTGGAGCGCACTCCAACTCCAAAGGTAAGGGTACGTCGCCCTTTGACCACCAATTCAGGATCACAATGGAAAAGGGTATAAAATAAAGGGGAAATGTGGAGAGGAGCAACTTGATCCTAGGGTTTTGTTTCATGTTAGAGTGTTTTCTATAGTTTTGTTAGGGTTCAGAGAGGGTAGCTTAAGACTTCACTTTTCTCGCATTCTGGATTTCACCCCCATGTAATCTTTCAGTTAGATTACACAACTTGGCTTTCTCTTTCAGTATTTTGTGTTTTTGATTCTTTGATTTTTCAATTGAAGTGTGATTTTCTCAAGTTTCTTTTATAAATAATTTCTCATTAAATATGATTCGCTTTATAATTTCAATGAAGTTCTAAAAATCTAATGGTAGGGTTCTAACGGTGGAAACTCACTCCTTGATAAAGGTAATAACCTCACCTCTCTTTTATACCTCAACGGATTGTATGGATGTTAAGCACTTGTGAAAATCTTATAAAACCTTAGTTGGGTGACGCTGACAACGTGTGAACGAGAGATCCTCGGTACACGTTGTGCTTGATTACAAATGCGAGTTAAGAGTCTGAGTAAATTGTTTGAACAAGTGTTTAACATCACTCGATCATTTTCATTCTAAAAGAGCCTTCAATGCAAAATCTTCCATCAAAGACCATTCATCTCTCTGTTTTAAAATAGTCAATTTAATCAGTCACTCAATCAACAAACCTCAACCCCATAATTTACTTTTAAACATACATTCTTGGAGAACAACCCGTAAGGATCACCTAGAATACCACCTCTTATGGAGATGACATGGATTACCACGTATATAATTTTAACGAATCTTAGTTCCTACGCTGGGGAATAATTTCTGGTGATAAGGAAATAGACGGCATCTATCACCCCAAGATGCTGAGAGGTTATACCATGATTCTCTCTATAACAGGACCTTTGTTCCTGAGCGGGGTTTCTTGAACTTCAATGCCTACTTCAGCTTTGTCATCTAGGAGCATCCCCCACCAAGGATAGCTCTAGTCGTTCACGAGTTCCACTCCAACCTAAGGATTCGGGTTGGGTCAACAGTCTATGTTAGAGGGAAATGGGTTGACTTCAACGAGTCAACAATAAACCAGCTTCATAATCTAGTTGACGACGACAGCTACGCATACAGGGCTTTATTTCATAATACAAACTACCACCAACTCATGAGATTCCTCACGCAAGGACAAGGTGTATGGAGACGCCATCCTTCTACACTTGAGGTTACGACTTTTCAAATCAAGACCCTAAAGCCTGTCGCAAAGGTCTGTTATAATTTTTGTTAGGTCCAAATCGGGCCGAGAACGTACTCCGAGCTAACCCAGACCGCGTGAACCGATCCGCATCGGGGAATACGGTCCTCACTCTCATTTCCAATCCAAATACAAAAAAAAAAAAAATCAATACAAATGTGAATACATTTTTAATACCAAATGCATTTCAAATACTGATTGGGTATACGTAAAAATATACATTAAACATTTTTGCACACTCAAACATTTTATGGAAGGTCTACCGCTTCGATAACTCCCACATTTGTACCATCATTTAAGTAACGACAGAGTTTTCAATATCAAAACATTTAAGCAAAATAGAATCAAAGTTTAACTTTCACAAGATAATTTATACAAAAAGAGTCAATTCAATTTCATGCATGCGTGTCACGGAGTTTTACTTCTTCGAATGGCTTTGACGTTGGCTCTGTGCATGTGCGGTCTTCACTCTTGTACCTATTCACTCGGTACCTGCGCATTGATAAAAGCAACAAGCTAAGTATTTTCATGCTTAGTGGTTCTATATAGTTCTATTCTCTCTTCATTTAATTTTAAATCGAAACATACAATATTTATAAAACAATGTTTTTGTACAATTGTCACTAATGCAAGATTAACATGATTTATATATTTATTTAATAAATCAATTACAATTCATTGGTCATCTCAAGCTCGTGATTTTCGCGTTTAAAGAAAAAAATCATTCAAAGCACAAATCGTAAGAATTTTCAACTTCATTATCATTTTGCCCTTATCAGATTTAACCTATGCTTTCGGGTAAGATAGATAACGAATCAACGAATGGGCCCCGCTGGTTTGTGTACACTACCGATCGTCCCGCTTAGCCACTTTGATCGTATGCTACAATAGTACGTTTGTTAGACTCTTATTGGTACACCAATTTATCTTTAACTCGAATTCTAACGGTTTACATTCTTTTAAGGGCATTAAGATCATTCAATACAATTTACAATAGTATATATATATACATTTGTGGCGTAAATAGAACATTTTTACTTTCATGCAATTCTTTCTATGCAAATTCATTTCATTGCCAATTGTCCCAAATCACTTAAAACAAATCATTTCAAACAAAAATAAATATGCACTTCATTTTCAATCATTTCCAAAATTCAAATCATTTCGTAATTATTTAAATATTTTAGAAATAGAGAGAGAGTTTGAGAACAAACCAAAAATCGTCGCTTGATTCCACCTCGCACTTCGACTAATGTGGCTTTCCTCCTCGTAGTCGCTATTCAAATAAAATGAAAAATCACATATTGTTCAATTATTTTAGGTTATATTTTCAGTAGAATTGGGAATCATCTCATTTGATAACCCAAACCAAGTACCCAAACTCACCAAGCCAGTCGATATGCCCAACTCAATCGATCACCCATCAGATTTTTCTACTTATGGTGTCTTTAACCCATAACTGATAATGGTTCCTTCACTATTTAGTTATGGTTCTAAGGTTTCTTCTCCAGTTGAATCATCCAATTTGGATAACCCAAACTCAAGTTGTTTCATATTTTAAATACAAACTAGTTAATATGCCCAACTCACTGGATCACCCACTATTTTTTCGATTTCTGGTGTCTTAACTTCATATATTTGTAATGGATCCTTCACTCATTTGAAGCTATGGTTTTAAGGTTTCTTCTCCAATTGGAATCATCCAATTTGGATCACTCAAACTCAAGCTATTGCATTTTACATTCAGTGACTACTCAATTTTTGCAAAAAAATGTAATCTCGATATAGATCCACTTTGACATATTTCTAATACTTTTAGTTAAGCAATTGCATACACTTCCTTCAAGTAATTATTCCCTCAGAAGTATAGTATGCCAAAAATTTTGAATCACTCAATTTGGATGAGTGAACCTATTTATGGCCAAACATCACAACTATTCCAAAACAAATGGCATACCCGTGAGCTACCGAACTCACCTTTAAGCCCATATTCGGGGAGCCATGATAATTTAACAAGGTCCCTTCTATAAATTATAAGCCCCATTCTTATGGTTCTTTACCGATTTTGAATCACTTAATTTGAATAATTATAACTTGTCCTATAGTCAAAACAAGAACAGGGTTTTGACAAAATTTTGGATGAGATTTTTGAAACCCAACATTTCCTTTACAAACATTTCACTCCTCAAAACCAATCCAAACCACAATACCAATCAACAATTACACTTCAAAACTCCAACCAACACAACCCCAAAACTGATCTACAAACTAATCAAAATCACTCCTTTTACATAAGGTTAGGGTTTTTCTCCCAAACCAAAACACAAGAAAGAGAGGTTAGGTTTAGTTTTTCTACCTTTAAGCTCTTCTTCTTTTCTTCTTCTTCCTCCTTGATCACTTCATCTCTGAGTTTACATAGAGAAGAAATCACCAACAATGGCTTCTCCTTCTTCTCTCTCTCAATCCGTGTCTCTTTCTCTCCAAAAACCCAAATGCACAAATGAGAGTTATGTTATCTTTACAAGACCAAATTTGGTCTTAAGTCAAACTTCATAATCTTTGTTTGGTCTACACACTAATTCCCATTTCTCATTATTCTCTCATTTTAAAGCTTCATTTCACATTCATTTACATTTCATTCATATTTCTTTTAACACTACACTTCATTAGGACCCTGTCCCTTATTTGACGTTTTTACCAAATTTATTTGGCTCCTGTAAAATTTCCGAGTTGTATATATTTTTTGTTCTTAGGATTTAAATTCCGAAAAAATTTCATTTACTTTATTTTATACCCTAAACATGTTATGAAATTGTTAGGGTGTTTTTAGGGCGTTACAATTTTCTCCGTGTCAGGTTTAAACTCTGAACTCATTTTATAATCATGACCATGACAAGACGGTCTTGCTTTTATACAATCGGGTCTGTTGTATCAAATTCATGTCGGGCATGTTATAGAGAGGGGGATTACCAAATCCACCCAAGGGCATTGTATTGGTGCCTTGATCCACCCCTCTCTCATCACCTAGTTGTGTCGAATTGTTAAAGTACCGATGGTTGAGTCTAAGGAGAAACCCCCATCATCTACTCCATTATCACTTCCTAAATCAAAGGGTGGAGCTCAAGATAATATAGAGGACGACGAATAAGAAGACATAGCAGGAGGAGAGAATAGCGAGGAGGATTTAGAGGAGGAGGATCCAGAGGCCGACGCCAAACATCGCTCCGAGCGCTGCGCACTAAACTGTCACCACGATGAGCGCCAGCGATAGCAAGACATGCAAATTGACCACGTGGAGCGCAACATAGCATACATGGTCAGCATGATGCAGTTCTACCACGGAGCAACATCATCATCATTTGCACCACCATAGCCTCCACCACTATTCCAGCTTGGCGCTTAGCCTCCACTTAGCTGTGGCATCGACGACCCCCGTGATGACCGCCGTGACGATGACTAGCCTAATTTTGAGGAGTTTCTTTTCACCATCATTTATATTTTGCACTAGGACAAAGTATAGTTTCAAGTTTTTCGTGCGGTTTCCATATTATACGTTATCGCAATCGTTGCACCCTAAAACACTTTGACTATTTCGCTTTTGGCTTTATTTTTATTATCTTTGCTTTATTTAGTTTTTAGTTATTTTGGATGCTTAATTAGTTCTTGTAATATTTGTGTGTTTGATAATTAATTTTAATTGTATCAGGATTAGTTTGATTCATATTTATTATATTTTTATGTTCGAAGATTATCTAATCAATATTGAATATATTTTTCTTGTGCTGAATTGTTGAGCTTGAATGTTGTCTAATTAGTGATTCATCTGTAGAAAAATTTTGAAAATTTTGGAAATTTTCAAAAAATATTGTTTTGTTTTTGTGGGTCTGCTACGACATAGCTGGCATGCCTACGATGATAAATAATCTTGTTATTCTCAACATTTGAATAATGTAAAAGATTGTTAATCTAAAAATCAAAGTTTTTAACCATACAATTATACACTTAGCTATAGGTTTGAACAAAACTAAGCACAAGTCTCTTGTACCCTTGTTTGCCAATCATGCTTGGTTTAGAGAAAAATTATGAAATCATAACATTTAAATCTCATAAGACTTTAGAACTTGTTTAATTTCCATTTGAGGCGAAATCCTAGGTATCACAGTTTTGGGAAATTATATAGGTCATCCTTGGAATAGGTTGAGCCTTCTTATCCTACCTAGTTATGCATAGTCCATAGTCACCCTATTTGAGTTGTAATAGCCATGTTCTATCTTGAAAACCTAGAACAAACACCTTTATCTTTTTGTTTTATCCTTCAGTCAAGAACCCATTTTATCCTTAACATGTCACATATAAAGTACAAAGCAGAACCAAGACATGTAGTTTGGTGGGAATTGTGAATGAAGAGAGCTTAATCAGTTCAAAATGTCAAGGAATGGGTGTTTGAAAAGAGCAAGAAAAGAAAAAACAGTTAGAAAAAAATGCAAAAAAGGAAAGAACTCAAGGTGGAGCAAAATTTTACCTTGTAGCCTTCTACCTTGAGCTACTAAGTCCATAGGGGTGTTTTAACACCTAATACCCCAAGACCAATTGGTCCAGGAGTTATTGACCTAAAACTCGTTACATGGGGTAGGTAGAAAGCTTAATGGGGTTAAATATTGCATTTCTCCTACCTTGATGTTCAAAAAAAGCATAAATTCTTAGTGATTTTGAAGAAAGATGGAAACAAACAAGTTTGGGGGTGAATCAATGTGGAAAGCACAATGATGCTAATTGGGTCGAGTTTGAATGACTCAATTTGAGACATAGTGCAATTTTAGAGAATGAAGCACAAGAATAAAAGAGGCAGTGCTTGGAGTGTTTCTGCAAAGCTTAATCAATACTTAATTAACTACACTCTCACCATAGCCAATAATAATTACAAGTCAGAAGACGATTTGATTCCAATAATGTGTAATACCTACATTAGTGGAAAATGGTATGTCAAGCAAGCCTATAAAGTCTTAGTCACTTTGCACTTATGGAAACTCTTTAGGAGTGAGAGATCTTTTACTACATCCATTCTCTTGTTTTTCATCTAAATTGTACTTGGAGTAATAAGGGTGAGACTACACACACTCAAAATATAACCTGATCTAGGTTCATTTAGCTTGTGGTCAGCTTATTAATTTAAAAGAACACTATCTCGAAACATTATTCATGTGTTGGAATGCATAATTCATGAGGCAAAACATTGCAAAGTTCATATCTCCCTGGACTCATGCTTTATCTTTAATAAGTTGGGAAATGAGCTCTTGCTTTGCTCGAGGACAAAATATTAAGTTCGGGGTGTTGCTCGATGAATTATACATGCATTTTGAGTGTGTTTTTCATGCATTTATATAACTCGAATGCTAAATTCACACCCTATTCATCAATATTACACTAATCCCTCATTCTGTAATGTTTTGCAAAATATGAAGGAAAAATCAAGCAAAAGAAAAGTTGAATGAGATGAAGGAAGAATAATAGCTGAAAAGCAAAAGACCTCTCGGGTTCGCCTAGGCGTAGGCCAACCTTCGCCTAAGCGAAGAGGTTTACCTAGGCAAAGGAGCAACTCGCCTTGGCGGACCAACACTGCCATTTGAAGCATGCTAAGACCACTCTCGAGTTCGCTTAGGCGAAGGACCACCACATTAGAAGAAGACACGTGCCTTCGCCTAGGGAAAGAACATTAGGTTAGAACACGAATATTCCTATTTTTAGCCCAATCATTGGCCCATTTCCCGATGGTATATATATTAAATATGTAATATACCTAAAAATGAGGGGAGAGACTCGAGAAGAGGCGGCTATACTTCCATGTCAAGGGTTTTTCTCTAGGGCTAGTTTTTCAAGTGTTTTAGTTTTACTGACTTAAGCTAATTTTTGAGTTGTATTGAAGATCCAGATGCTAGGACACCAGAAAGCAAAGTGAGTCGTAGTTTTGGACGAGATTGATTGCACCTTTTTTTTTTTGTATTCCTTAACTCTACTCTTATTCTTAATCTTTCACTATTTTATTTGGTGCAAATATGATATTATTGGGTTTTTAGGTTGCCATGAGTGGCTAATTTCTCCCTTAGGGTTGGTTGTTGAAATTGGTGGTAGAGTTAGATGATTTATGAATCCATGCTTGTGTTGAGGTTGTATGCATGTGATTCCTTAATTTTCCAAGTTTTTATCTAATTGTTCTATGCTAGAGGGTGAAGTTGAGACCTAGAGCTCAAGGGGTTCCAGAGTGACAGCTTGAAGCATCCCCTTAGGAATTAATTTCCACCTCTAATGTCCCACAATTGTTAAAATCTAATTAACTCAATCAAAGAGATATAGGAAACTAGGAATGCCTAGTACTATGTGGATTTTATTAAGAGGGACTGATGAGTCTAAAACTCATCTATTTTTAAGCCTAATTTTCATGTATTTTTTAGGCTTAAAAGTTCAATTTAATGTAAAATCATGAAGTATTCACCCAGATTTATGTTTTGTAGGAATTTAAGGAAAAGAAGAAGAAATCAGTAGAAAAGAAGCAAAAATCAGCATTGTGCAACAAAAAAACAATGTCGCGACATCGCCGCGACATCAACTTAATGTCGCGACATCGGGTGATCAATGCCACGACCGTGTGGAAAGTGTCATGATATTTACTTCAATGTTGCAACATCGCCGAGACATCGACTAAATGTCGCAACATCGGATTTCTAATGTCACAACATCGGCTGAAGTGGGTAGAGCAGAAAACACCAATGTCGCGACATCGCCATGACATCGGTTACATGATTAGGAACCCAAAGGTCGCGACACATCGATAAAAGCAAATTAAGGTTGAAACTTGAATGATCAATGTCGCAACATTAACAGATGACATCACCACGATATCACCACGTATCAACTTCAATGTTACGACATTTCGCGATCACGCCGCAAAAATCAAAATACAGATTCAAGAGTCAAGCAATATCAAATAGCCAATGTCTCGACATCACAACTCAATGTCACAACATCAGAAAAGGCATAACCAATGTGATGAGTCTAAAACCCATCTAATTTTAAACTCATTTTTCATGAATATTTTAAGGTTTAATGTCCAATTTAAATGTCAAATTATGGAGTATTCACCAAAATTTCTGTTTTGCAGAAATTTAGAGAAAAGAAGCTAAAAAGTAAGAAAAAAAAAAAAGCAAATGGGGATAAGGCATAAATGTCGCGACATGATCTTAGAATGTCACAACATAATCTCAAAATGTCACAGCTGAAGCTCAAGGCAACCAGCAGGGCAGTGTCGCAACAATTCACATCTTTGTCGCGACACAGAACAAAACTGAAGGCAGAGAACTTTGTCGCAACATAAATTTTATTGTCGTGGAAAAAGCTTAGGACAAATCTAGAAAAATGTCGCAATAGAGATTATGAAGACTACCTAGAAGAACAGTGAAGCAATGTCACAACATTTCACAGCTATGTCGTGACATATTTCGTGAAGAACGTTGGAAGAGTTTGTCAAGACATTTTAGATTAATGTCGCGAAATAATGAAGAGCTGAAGGCAAAGATATTTGTCGCAACAATACGAAGCTATGTCGTGACATTTATTGAAGATAATTCTAGAAGAACAGTTGAAGAATGTCGCAACATTTCAAAGTTATGTCGTGGCATATATTGTGAAGAAGGCAGTAAATTATGTCGTGACACTCCAAACTTATGTCGTGACATAAAACAAAGCTGAAGGCTGAGAAGCTATGTCGTGACATAGAAATTGATTGTTGCAACATAAAAAACTGCAAGGCATGAAAGAAATGTCGCATAGAAGAAACTTATTGTGACGCCCCATTTCCCGAGGTTCCCGTTGACCACCGTCAACCTGCAGAATACCTGTGTCTCATATCATGAGACTCATACATGAGTAAAATGGCCACATTGGCCCATACATCCATACTCACAAAAATACATCAAACTATATTACCATAGTTCAAGAGTTAATGCATCACTCTTAATACAAACATATTTTAAAATTTAGAATTCTAATACGTGTTATACAAAAAAAATATCAAAGCCACAATCCAGTTTTCTTCTTAAAAGCGGCCTCTAGTGAGTGCCGCCTCCTAACACTGTACTGAGCCAATTTTCCTTTCACAGGTGAGCAATGCCCAGTAGTGAAATTATCCTACATGGGTTACTCCCCACCTAAGTGCACATGCAAAGGTTCAACACAAACACATTCAAGCAAATACATAATCCTACTTGAATATCTACATGATATGGATGGGAATGTGACTCACCCTTTCCCACTTCTTGAGCCCTCACTAACTCCCTCACGCATGCCTAGGCCAAAGGTAAGAAAACATTGTTTTCAAAACAAAAGGTTTTTGTTCTTGAAAACATCATACCGAGTTTTGGTAAAATCTATTGGACAACCCTCCAAGGTGAATTTCTGGGTAATCCTCTGAAACACTATGGTCCGCTCCCGTGATGAATCGTTGACAACTCTCCAAGGAAATTCTTCAAAAAATCTTCTTTTGAAATTCCTTTCACAATCATTTTCCTTTTTTCTTTCATGTCATGCACTAACACCTATTTTTTTCTAGGTTGCCCCGGTGCACATAAAATGCACTATGCCAATTTCATTCAACACATGCCAATATATCAATCATGCATACATTGACAAAATTTACATACTAACCACATGTTATTTATTCATAGCAATAACATCAAAATTAGCTCACATGGGCTAATAAACAATTTAATTCCAATGGCTCACACACAATTATATAATTCAAACATCATGTTAACACATTAATTTACATGCATCAACATATCATTTTCCACACAATCCATGCCATCCAATTGAAGCACCACATGGACATTTTCAGTCCAATGATCACATCGGACTGCTAACAGTCCCACATCCGTCCAAGGGCTGGGTCCAGGGAAACAGCCGGACCCCTCCCTTTGAATAAAAAATGGATCAAGCCTGGTAAAATACTCATGTTATTCATCCAACAAGCAATAACAATGCAAACCATTTCTCATGGACAATCTTGGTCCAACAAACAATCCGGGCTATTTTTAACAGTCCCTAAACGAGCAATGGGCTGTCCGTGGGCAGCCCTCTCACCAAGCATCGGTTCCACTTTGTGGAACCGAGAATCCATGGCCATTTCTGGCCTCACACACACAAAACCATTAACAAGGCTCCTAAACAAGGATTAAATCAAGTAGGAGAAAACTCCTACCTTCCAGAGTTTGTCGAAACTCCACAAAACTGGTGCCCACACGTAGCCTTTATAGCGTAGAGTAACTTATGGTTTTGGTCGAAAACCGACTGCATTCAACTGGCCAGAAATTTAGAGAAATTGAGCCTCTCTCTCTAAAAATCCCTTCCTTTCTCTCTCTTTCCTTTTCTCTCTCTATTTTGCTTCTCCCAAAACCGGTTGGGAGAGCTTGGGTCAAGAGGACTTGTCCTCTCATGCCACATGTCAAATTTCTATTGGCTCATGGGATTACACCTATCTTCTAATTCACCTGATTTGGATTTTCCTCCATCGGCATGATGCCATGTGTCCACCCATGGCCCACACTTGAGCTCACGTTTGACTAATTTACATGACATGTATTCCAGGAGCCACTCAAAATGTGCCATGTCCCGCACAATTCCCTGTCTGTAAAACGCGGAAAATTTCGACTATCTCGGAATTCGACGAAATTTGACGTGGTAGCTAGATTTCACAAGACGATTCCAATGGTGAAGTCCGTTTCATCATCCGAGATCTAGGAAAATTCTGGATTTTGACCGAAATTACCATTTTACCCTTTTTCAGAAAATTAGAAATTTCTCAGGTTTTACACTTATGTCGAGACAATTACAAGACAAATTCAACTTAACTCTGTTGCAACATTTTCAAAATATGTCGCGACATAGTTCAAGAAAAAGGCACAAAAACATTGTCTCAACATAATAGAAAGCCACAACAAAGCTTACGACAAACGTGGACGTTGTTATGTCGTGACATAGACTAACAATGTTGTAACAAAGACTGCTATGTCGTGACACAAAATAACAATGTCGCGACAAAAACAACAATTTGGGCCTGCATAGAAACCCATGTCATCAGCCTCGATTTTTTGCCCAGCATCATTAATGAGCCTATAAATAGAAATATTTAAGGCAATACAAAAAAAAAGAGGGGGGCGATACAAAAAAAGAGAACAGTCGCCATTTTTAGGAGGATAAAGTAGCATTTAGATTTTTATTTTCATTTTTGTTTTATTTTCTTTTCATTTCTTCTTATAATTTCTTTTATTTTTCTTTTCTTAGAACTAGAATAAGGGATCTGAGTTGTAATTCTGAGCTGAGATCAATGAATATTTAGTTCCATTTTCTGTCTGATCTTCAATGTTTTTCTGGGATTATTTATGGAATAATTTTCTGGACTTTATTTCTAGAATTACTTTTTCTTCAATTTGTTTACAACTTCAATAAATTTGTTGGGCCAAGTAGTTGTTGATGTTTGTGAACCAATGATGAAAGGCTAAGCTCTTGCTAAGAAGGGTTTTGGTGTTCTGGTTATGATTTGTAGCATTTAAATTATTGTTTTGGGTTTTGAGAACTAGATTGATTTAATCGGCATTGTTCATATAGTGAACGGTTCTTGATATCAAGGCATTATACCCAAACTAGAGCTATATATGTGCTCTGATTTCCAAGAGGCCTTCTAAGAGATACAGATATGGAGATTCATGAAAGCACGTGAGCAGTAACTTAGGGTATGCTGGACTGATATATTTAGAACTAATAAACTCTAAATGTCACCTGATGCAAATCACAAGATTATTCTAATCTCGCATTCATGTCTCTTGGCACTAGCGAAGTGTGTTTCCGAGGCAGTTAAGGACCATCTACCGAGTTATCAGCTAATGCTGTAGGTGTCGCCTCGCTTTGGCATAACAACCTTAATCTGTTAGCTAAGATTCTAATCAAGCGATAGAGAATTCTGCCCAACTCAGATTATGGTACCAATAATGGAGGAGGCTTGAAGTTGTCTAGGACGAAAGGTGATACTTAGTTCTAAGAAATGGCTAGAAGCATTAAAAGAAAAACAACCATATCTTAAAAAGAGTCATGTCTTGCAAGTAGCTATTCAGACCCATTATCTAGAGATATAAATGTGGCAAACCAGAGAGTGAAATGTGTCGTGTCAGGAGGAATCCAAAGGTATACTACCTTGCTCTTGAACAAGTTCAGGATCCAAACCCATAACAAATATTTGTCTTGAAAAGAACCTACTACAAATTGATGATTAGAACACTGATCTCATTCTGCGTCTGATTACATCATAATGTATTTCAGTCTATTTTTACTATTTTTCCTTTGTTAATTTTTAGATTATTTCATTTTCTACATTTCAGCTTTAGTTTAATTTCCATCTTTAGAAATTGAAATTCAAATAGTGAGGACCTTGAGTATTAGGGGTAGTTGATCTATAGAATCTCTTATCGATCCCTATAAAATATGATCTTGACTAAAGCACAACTGTTATTTAAATAATTCAAATTTTAGAAGCATTTAACTTTATGTAATAACCATTTTGGTCTGCTTTAAAATAGAAAACAAGATTAGAAATTTCAGTCCCCAAATCACATAAAATTTATAAGTAAATATTGCTATGGCAATTAAGAGATAAACAAAAATAAACAATTTCGGCCTCTATAAATCGAGTCAATCACAATGTCACGACATCAAACATTCAATGTCGCGACATTGGCAGCGAGACTCAGAACATCAACTTAATGTCCTAACATCGGGTTAGCAATGTCGTGACATCAACTTAAAGGAAAAGAAAATAAGATCCAGCAATGTCGTGACATCAGACGGAAATGTCGCGACATCTAAGTTCAGTAATATTAAGGCAATGTCACGACACCAGATTTGATCCATGAGATAGCGTTCTTCACGTCGCTAGACATCACCATGACATTATCATGATATTGATTTGGTCAATCAAATGCAGGTAACAAGATTTTTCACGTTGTAACACAAAACATTGAGCTAATAATATATAGTTTCAATGCCGCAACATCGCCGCAGAATATTAAATATATTAGGAAAATTTTAGCTTTTCAAAGTTTGATAACTGTCTCGTTTGAAATGAATATTAATGAGCCTATAAATAGGAACTCCTTGGGAGGAGTATGCAACTTCCAGCTATTTTTCATCTAGTTTTGTGTTTTTTAGAAGAGCTAAAGTCTCGGCCACAGGTATACTCTTTTTATTTTCCTTTTATTTTGGGCTTTGTTTATAGATTTATTTTTCTTTTCAGATTGTGAGGTAGATCTAGCTGAATTCAAATCATTGATTATAAATTGATGCTTCCTTTATGTCTGAACTTTAATGAAATCTGAAAATTTTTATGGAATTCGTTTTACTTAGTTTTTATCAAAATTACAATAAATTTGTTTGATCAACTAGTCATTATTATTGATGATCCAGATATGGAAGGCTCTCTGGGAAGAGTTTGCTATTTATTATTTTTTATAAATTTAATGCTGGCTTTATGAATGAAAACTGAAATGATTTAATTGATATTGCCTGCATTTGTTTCATAGGAATATCTTGTCTTATACCTGTAAAGAGCTATATTTAGTGCTTTTGATTTTCGGAATCCCCGAGTTACATAGGATGTACGGACCCAGATAAAAAGCTCAGAATCTTGGGTATATTATACTGAGATTCATTGAAATTAATGAATTTTAAATACTTTGATGTCAACAGAAGATCTTAAACCTCCATTTTAAAGGTTCCCTTAGGTGACAAAGAGGAGGTGTTCCCCGAGGAATAAGATACACCTATTTATCTATCAATTTAATCTTTAGAGGTTTCACCACAATTGAGTAAAATAATCTCAATCCCCGTGTTAGCTAAGATTCTAATCAAAGAGAGAGAGAGCATTTTAGTCGAATTAATGGTTGAGGTACCAATTGTATAGAAGAAGGCTTCCATTTTCCTATCTATGGGGAGCAATCAATTTCCAGTCCTAAGAGATGATTGTTAAGTATTGAGAAAGAAAAACAATCATATCTTAAAGAGGATCAAGTCTTACAAGTAGCTTTTTAGACCCATTAACCTAGTTTAGGAATATGGTCATCTAGAGATTGAAATGTATAGTGTCAGGAGGCATTCCAAGGCTACACTACCTTGTTCTTGGGTAATTCCAAAGTTTATGTCCATAAATGTATTTTTCTTTAAGAACTTTGGAAATTGATAATCACAACACCGATTTCATTCCCAAGGTTTGTCCAGTTGGAACTCTAATCCATGTATTTAGAATTCTTTACTTCTATCACCCAATTTATTTTAGGAAGTTAAATCTATCCTCGGGAAAACGAGGTTCAAACAACAGACCTTAGTTGCAAGGGTAGTTGATCTTTAGATTTTACAATCAATCTCTCGAGTGAAATATAACTTAATTTGCAAATCACTTTATTACTTGTATGACCTGTGCACTTGCAGTGATTTAGACCAAAACCAATTTTACTTGAAAATTATTAAATACACAGCAAAAAATAGCCTTTATATACATAGTCTTATAAAGTTTTGGGCGCAGTTGTCGGGGATTTAATAGTTTTTTGGTGGCAGTACCAAAAGTTTGGCACACACTCATCTCATCATATTTTGGTCTTATCAAGCTTTACGCCATTAGGTATCAAGTAAAAAGTTACAAATCAATATTCAAAAGAGAATTGCTACTGGGACATTTTTCTTTTAACATTTACCAAATTCTTAAATTTTACAAAAGAGTTTGAAATGCGCAGATTCACCCACTTATTATCTTTATTGAGCTAATCTAAACATATTCGCTATCTGACTGATATAAACTTCTTTGATCTTAGTGTATTTGCATTTGTGCACTCCATATGCACAGAAAATAGAATCGAACTACTACCAAAGGGACACTGAAATTGTGAGAACTTTGAGAAATCTGAAGAAGGTGAAAGTAGCAGAAAAAGCAGTTATGGTGGAGCAAGAAGGGACTAAACATTATATACCACAGAACTCAGAGAGTAAAAACTTTAGTGAGCAGAGGTGACAACAGACGAGGCCAAGCATCAAAAATAAATACTCAACTATAAAGAAACCACCCATTGAGGCTAACAACTCCTGAGCTCAAGCTTGGCTCGATCACTATGAAAGCAAAGAACACCAATAAACAGGGCATCTGAAAAGAGGATCTCAACCATATCTTGCACTTTGAGGATGGAAATAATAATAAAGTTAAAATGGGATCTACCATTAATGTTATCAAGCTATGAATTATTACTTCATTCCATCAGGATATATAACAGTTTAAGTAGAATCTCACTATATGATCATCAACAAATCAGGAGCTACAGCTTTATGGAGAGGTTTTTCCTACCAACCCTTACATCTGAAAGAAGAGAGATAATAGCTTTCAAGTAAGGAGAAGAAGAAAGTCTCTATAATTATTGGGAGAGGTATAAGAAATTGCTAAAGAGATGTCCAATGCATGACGTTGACCAAATCACCCAAATGGGCATTTTCTATCATACAATGAACTACTCTTCAAAGGGGATCATTGATGCAGCCTGATGTGGAGCATTTAAAAGAAAGTGTGTTGAAGAGGACAACCAACTTATTGAGGATTTGGCCAAGAGAAATTATAGAGCTTCATCTGAGACTTCAGGGAGCAGCAGTAGAATAAAAAGAGGTGTGATTGAGCTGAACAGGATGTCAGCAATAGAAGCAAAGTTGGATGCATCGATGAGCAAAATGAACAATCAGGAAAGAAGAAGTCATTTAGCCAATGCAGTGGCAATAAAGGAAGGAGGAGAGCATAAGTGCATAGCTAATGAGGGACTTACTCATGAGGGTCCCTATCAATTGGAGGAAGCTCAGTTTGTCAATGGCAACATGAGCCACAACTTTAAGCCCAACATCAACTTTCCAACCCACTACACACCAGCATTGAGAAACCATGAGGAACTTCTCATATGGAAGTTGGAGTGCAGTAGGGTCAAAGACTAGTGCAAAGCACAACAGTACGCTTCACATGGTTTCCAAGGACAACAACAGCAAGGCAGCCAAAGAGACGAAAATCAGGGCCAAATGAGGTCCTAGTCTTTTGAGGATCAGATGTTGAGCTTCATGGGTAAGAACAAGAGATTGTTGAATATACATGAGAAGAAGTTTGCTAAGCTAGCAGCATTCCAGGCAAACATAACTATGTTTCAGGACAACACTAATGCATCTTTGAGAAATCTAGAGACCCAGGTTGGGCGACTGACTCTAAATATGCAGAATCAATCTAGGGATTCATTCCTTAGTGACACTGAGAAGAATCTCAAAGACTGTATGGAAATTACTCTCAAGAGTAGCGGAGAATTGGAGAACAAAGAAGAAGAGAAGAAGAAACAGACTGAGAACCAAGAGAAAGTAGAAACTGGCAGAGACAGCAAGCTGAACAATTCAGAAATAACCGTTGAAAGTGAGAAATTAGAAGTGTAGAAAGAGCAACAAACTGGGGAGGGAAAACTGAAAAGGAAAGAGGAAGTAAAAGCCTACTAGCCTACTATTCCACTCCCTGTGAGGATGCGTATAAAAAATGGACGAAAGTAGCTTTTGCTAAATTCGAATATAAATTCAAGAAAATAGAAGTCAACATTCCTTATGCTTAGGCATTAGCTCAAATGCCTCATTATGCCAAGTTCATGAAGGACATCCTGAGAAGAAAATGAAGCTTGATGAAGAATGAGTGGTGAGCCTATCAGCCACTTGTAGTGCAGTGATCCAAAAGAATTTTCCATTGAAGATGCAGGATTCAGGATCCAGGTAGCTTCACCATTCCCAGCACCATAGGGGACTATGAATCGGGAAAGTACGTGTGATTAAGCGCATCAACTCGATGCCATTATCCTGTAGAGCGAAGAGATTCCCTGGCTTCTCGGGGGAGCTTACTCCTACAACTATGACTCTTCAGATGGCAGATAGAAATATGGCTCAACTAAAGGGAATCCTAGAAGATGTATTGATCAAGGTGGGAAAATTTATTTCCCTGTGGACTTTATTGTAATCGACATTGAAGAAGATAAACAAGTTCCACTGCTGCTAAGCAGGCCTTTCCTAGCCACTGGAGCAACCTTGATTGATGTTAAAAAATGAGAGCTCACTCTTAGGGTGGGAGATGAAAAAGTACACTTCAATTTGAATCAGTGCTTGAAACAACCGATTTTGATAATGCTAAACGTAGTGATCGTAGGAACGCAGCTCCCCATCAATTCTAAACTAAAATATGATTGTAAGATCTCGAGTTCAAATGAATGAGAATGAGACACTTCCAAGATATCGAGGATCTTGAAGTTGAATTTTTGAATTCCAATTTTGAATTAAAAGAAACAGTACTCGGTCTGAAAGAAAACAGTATAGAAAAGCTAAGCAATAGTGAAGATAAGGAACAAGAAGTAGAAAAAAGTTCTAAAGGGTTAATTTTGAAGGAATTACCCAAACATCTTAAATATGCCTTCTTAGGAGTTGAAAGAGCACAACCTATAATTATAGCAGCTGACTTGACAGTAGAGAAAGATAAAAAACTGATTAAAATTCTTAGAAAGTACAAAGAAGCCATAGCCTGGTCAGTGGAAGATTTGACAGGAGTCGGTCCTTCTATATGCATGCAAAAAATTCTCTTATAGGAAAATGAAAAAACATAGAATATCAGAGAAGATTGGATCCAATTATGAAAGACGTAGTCAGAAAAGAAGTACTTAAATATATGAATGCGGGATTCATTTATGCAATCTCATATAGCCCTTGGGTGAGCCCAATTCATGTGGTTCCCAAGAAGGGTGGATTCACAGTAATTAGAAATGAAAAGAATGAATTTATTCCAACAAGAATTGTGATAGGATGGAGGATCTACATAGATTATAGAAAATTGAATACTATCATTAGAAAGGATCATTATCCTTAACCTTTTATTGATCAAATGCTGGATAGATTGGCAAGACACCCTCATTTCTGTTTTCTTGATGGATATTCTGATTATAATTAGATTGTCATAGCCCCTATGGATCAGGAGAATACTACCTTTACTTGTCCTTATAGCCCATTTGCTTTTAGAAGGATGTCATTTGGACTATGTAATGCTTCTGCCACCTTTCAAAGGTGTATGATGTCTATTTTCTCATATTTGGTGGAGGAGGCTATGGAAATCTTCATGGATGACTTCTTAATTTATGGATCCAGTTTTGGGAACTGGTTGAAATTTTTAGAAATTGTACTTTAGAGATGCCAAGATAAGAATTTAGCTCTGAATTGGGAAAAATGTCATTTTATGGTAACAAAAGGTATTGTCTTGGGGTATAAAATTTATAGGCTAGGCGAAAGTTAATTAAGCAAGGTTTAACGTGATTGAAACTGCGATCCAGCCTACTGTAAAGGGAATAGAATTTTTTAGGACATGTTGGATTTTACAGAAGATTTATAAAAGACTTCCCAAAAATTTCGAGACCATTATGCAGACTGCTGGAAAAGGATGCTAGATTTGATTTTGATAAATCATGCAGGTCCGCATTTGAAGAAATAAAATCTAGATTGATTATAGCTCTCATCATGGAAACACCAGACTGGAACAAAGATTTTGAAATCATGTGTAATGCCAATGACTATGCAAATGGGAGCAGTGTTAGGACAAAGAATAAAGAAAATGTTCAGAAAATGAGATGCTGGTAATGGTGTTTGCTTGTGAAAAGTTTAGGCCATACATACTAAGATCTCATGTTATCATACACACTAATCATGTAACGATCAAATGTCAGGTAAGAAGATGTGAGCAAGGCGATCGGATGGGTATTGTTGCTACAAGAATTTGATTTAGAAATTAAGGACAAGAAGGGGAGTGACAATGTGATAGCAGATCACTTGTCAAGTTTAAAAAAGCCTACTGAAGAGGAAAGAGAGACAGAAATAGAAGAAAATTTCCCTGCTTGAAGCGGCTTTTGGGTGTCGATCGAATACGGGTATGCGTATTGTTAATTATTTAGCTTGTGGAATCATGCCACCATAATTCAACTACCAACAGAAAAGAAAATTGATAACTTATGCTAGAGTTTATATATGGGATAACCAGCATTGTTTAGAAGAGGCCGGATCGGATCGTAATAGAAGATGTGTACGGAAAGGTGAGCGAGGGAGAGAACCACGGATAAATGTCATGCATCACCATATGGAGGACACTTCATAGGAGACAGAACAGCCCAGAAAATTCTCCAATCATATTTTTATTGGCCAACTCTATTCAAAGATTGTTTTGAATGGGTGAAACATTGTGATAGATGTCAAAGAATGGGCAACATAAATAGAAGAAATGAGATGCCTCTGCAAGGGATCTTGGTGGTGCAGATCTTTAATGTATGGGTAGACTTCAAGGGACCTTTCCCACCATCATTTAAAAATTTGTACATTCTTCTTACTGTTGATTATGTCAAATGGGTGAAGCTATAGGCTTTGTCCCATAAATGATACGACACGATTGTAGGAACACATTGAGAAATATCTTGAGCATATTTGAAGCCCCAAGGACAATCATTAGTGATGAGGGAAGCCCTTTTGCAAATAAAATGTTTGCAAAACTTTTAAGCAGATATGGAGTCGGACATCTTATAAGATTGGCTTATCACCCTCAGTCAAATGGGCAAGCAAAAATTTCCAACAGGGAGATAAAGAATAATATATTGGAAGGCGAGTCGACCTGAGCGGGAAAGGAATTGTGAGTCGATAAAATTAGATAATGCATTGTGGACTTACATGACTGCTTATAAATCTCCTATTAGAATGTCCCCATACAGAATTATATTTGGAAAGACATGTCATCTCCCTCTTGAGCTTGAATATAAGGCTATATGGGCAATCAAGAAGCTAAAATGTAGTTTCCAAGCTACTAAAGAGAAGAGATTACTCCAAATGAATGAAATGGAAGAGATGAGAAATTAAGCTTATGATAATGCCAAGATCTATAAAGATAAAACCAAGAAGTGGCATGATCAGAAGATTCTGATGAAAGATTTAAGAGTAGGAGAACTTGTCCTGTTGTACAACTCAAGGCTCAGACTTTTTTCAGGAAAACTAAAGTCAAGATGGAGTGGTCCTTACATAGTAGTTGCAATTACCCCTTTTGGAGTAGTAACACTAAAACCAATTATGGAGATGAGTTCAAAGTGAATGGTCAACGGCTGAAACATAACCTTGGAGGACTTATAAATGAAGAGCAGTACCATATTTGAAGAGATCAAAAGAATTGTTGAAAAAAGAACACATGGCGACAATGTCACAGCTAAAGACGAGAAAATTGGCGGCTTCTGGGAGAGCAACCCAAGCATTTTTTATTATAGCATTTGATTTTGTTTTATTAAGTGTGTTTTGAATAGTTTGGTTGGTAGAGTAATTTTGTTAGAGTTTATTTGCAATTTATGTAGTCAGATTTTGTTAAATTTCAGGACAGTGAAGCTACAAAGAGATATGAAGTTCAATGGAAAGCACTTCAAACCAAAATCAATGATGCAGAGTTGATTACAAAGGGGAGTTTTTTTTTCCCTGACTTATTCTTTGAAAATGATGCACATACTAAGTTTGGGGAAGCGTATATTTTTCTGATCTAGAAATTGCATAGTAGTTTCAATGTCCTTTGTAGAATTTTCTCTGGTTTGAATGAAAATTGTTGTAGTACAAAGAATATTTGCTAAATTTTGAAGTGCATTGAATAGAGAAATTATTTTTATAGCCCATACTTGATTTGAGATGCTTAATTCTTGTTAGATTTATATTCACAAGCATGTTTGAATTTACTGAAAGGAATAAGAGGAGGAAAACAAGCAAAAATTTTGAAAGAGGAGAACACCTTCTAAATGTCGTGACATTACACAATTGCAATGTCGCGACATCACCACGACATTGCCCCCAATGTCGCCACATCGACATGTCAATGTCGCGACATTGCATTTATAAAAGAGCAACACCTAGAATGACATTGAGGTGATGTTGCGACATCAACACTTGATGTCGTGACATGGAAACTCGATGTCATGACGATAAGTTAGTCGATTAAATTCTGAGCCATGTGCGACCATAGCATTTTCTATGCCATGGCAGTAAGAGCAATGTCGTGACATTACAATCTCAATGTCGCGACATTAAGATTTTTAATGTGCGTGACGTACAATCTGTGTCGCGACATTGGTGGAGTCGCTCAAAATTTTTGTCGATGTCGACATCAACACTCAATGTCATTATATTGCACTTAGGGTAGCCTACCTATTTAAAGGTACACTTCGTGAAAATTTTCATATTCAAACCAAATCTCTCAAGCTTTTGAGCCCAAACCTTTACCAAATATTTCCAAAACCAAGCAATGTCAAACCCTAGCTCTCCCACTCTATATGAAGTAGTAGGAAACATCGTAGAGGAGGTTCTAAGTGAAAGGGCTGACCAAGAGAACCAGGAGACTATTCTTGAGGAGGTGAGGCAAAGATTTGAGAAATCAAGGTTGGAGTAAGAGATTGGAGGGCGGAGAGGCGACCTTCTATTCAAAAAATGAATTAAGTCTTTCAAGAAGCATCTCGCCAAGAAAGGGTTTGTGGAAGAGAGATGCTTCAAGAAGCTAGTGTCACCTTTCAAGGAGGAAATTAAGAAAAGGGACTAGCAAACAGTGAGCCAACATATGGAGCTTGGAAGAAGAGCAGTGGTGAAGGAATTCTCGACACAGGAGATAGAAAAGATGACATGCCATGTCCCGGAAATATGGGTCCTTTGGGGGAAAGGTTCATCTCGACCCTTGGGGCTTAGACTGGTGGGAGTACTTGCAGTGCGGCCAGTTAAAAGAGCCCAAGTTTTGAAGAAATTGCCCGAGAGCTAACAAATGGTTAAGGGTAATGGCAAAGAACCAAGATGATCTGTAACGCCTACAGATAGGGTTCGCGAAATTAACGGTGTGGGTTGCCAGATTAGTCGGTTCGAGCCTTGAAGACATCTCAACCGTGAGACAGGATCGTGCATTACTATTGTATGCGTTGGTCAAAGGCTTTGAATTGGATATGGGTAGATCATCAAGGAGTCCATTCTGGACTATGCTGAGAATAATTTCTCAAGAAACATCCCCCACCCCTCCTTGATCACTCTCATGTGCATCAAGGGGGGAGTAAAAGTTAATGAAGAAGAAGAAGAGCCCCAGGCCTCTCCTCTCGCACTCTTCTTGGAGCCCTCGAGGCTCAGTGGAAAGTGAAGGAGTAGAAAGAATAAAGAAAAATGAAGAAACGAGCAACGGCCTAGGGTGCCGGTCACATAGTAAATTTGAGAAAGAAGAAAGAGAAGAAAGGGGGGTTGGAAACATTACTGACCGGGTGCTCTCCCCACCTGTAGAAGTAGCACCGACCCAGTAGAACTAGAAATAGGGGTAAGTAGATAGTTGAAGAACAAGAGAGCAGCAATTCTGAGCTACTAAAGCAGATAAAAAAGATGAAAGAGGAGATGAGAGAAAGAGATGGGCAAATAAGAGAGGAGCTACGATGGAGGGATAACCACCACAATAAGGAGTTGAAGAACAAAGATAATAATCTAACAACAGCCCTCCAGCAAAGAGATAAGGAGTGGAGACAGGAGCTGGTTGAAAGAGATAGAGCTCTTAAAGCTGAGTTCAGGGAAATGGAGAAAGCATTTATAAATGAACAACTGAAGAGGGACCATGAGTTGTTGAAAATCCTAGAGGTTAGAGAGAAGGAGATGGAGCATAATACGCTCACGCGGGAGCAACACAGGTATTTATGTAAAGAGCACCATAAGGAAATCAAGGCCACCATCCAGAAGAAGGATGAGGAATTGGAGTCCACCCTAAACTTCATGGAGAAACTGTGGATAGAGAGCCTAAATATGGTGAACACAAACATGCTTAAGATGTATCAAGCCCAAGGTGACTGTGAAAATGCCCTAAATTATGTTGGGTTGAGACAGAATGAGTTGATAAGGAAAAGGGTGACATCACTCAAAGTGGTCCTTCCTCGACAAGAAAGGCAATCAGCTACTTATTAACACAACCCCGATCACGAGCTTGCTCCCTCAAAATCTTAGTTATAAATATGAACCTATAAACCCTAAACCCTCCAAATACCAAAGAAAAGAGAAATGAACTCATTTTATCCCTCTCTTCAATTCAATCTCTTGTAAATGTATTTCAAGTAATAAATAAACATCAATTTCAAAATCTACATGCAATTGTCTTTACTTATTCTTCAATCTATTTCCTGTACATTTTACTTTCTATAGTAAACCAAGTATGATTAATTTTGAACTCTTGTGTTTCTTTGATGAATAATTGAAAATTCAGTGTACTGAATGCACAAACGTTATGATTTCTTGTTTGGTTGTATTGGGATAATGTGCTGAATTGTTTTTGTAATTGTTGTGAAGAAAAGAACTAAAATGCTAGATCAAAATGAACTGTTAAGTCGAACAATGACACAGTAGTATGTTTTAAACCAAACAAGGCAAAAATTTGTAAATGAAATTGGGTTAAATGAATGGAACAGATATTAAGTTGTGATGTCAAGGACAAATAAACTGAATTTTTTTTTAGATTCTAAAAAAAATGAAATTGAAATCAATGTTAATAAGGCTTTTAATTCTAGTTGATTAGACGGTCTGAGTTTAAATGGCGAGGAAATGACACATTGGTCATAAGTACCTTGAAAACTGATTGTGCTTGGATTAGGAACACCTTATTAGACTAACCATCAGTAACCATAAAAAGGTCCTATAACTTGTTGTATTGTTATTCAAGGCGAAATCCTAGGCATTACAACCAGCAAGAAATGGTTTATGCCATCCTTGGATAGTTTGTGCCTTTCAAAGCCTACCCTTTGATATGCTCATAAGCATATACCTTAGTACATTATTTGAGCCCAAATGTCATTTTTATCATCAAAGCCACAATGAAAAACCTTAACCCTTCCTTAAAATCTAAACTTGTAGCAAAGAACCCTTAATTTTCCCAAAACTGCAAGGTAAGTGCAGCAAAAATTCACAAAAGGACAAGTTTGGGGGAGTAAAATTTTGAAAAAGAGAAAAGAATGAGAACTAAGGATGGGGAAGAAAAAAAAGTGAGAAAAAGAGGTGCCTTGATAGAAGCGAGAGAATTTATGAAAATGTGCGGTTCAAGGAATGGTGAGTTTTTCCTTGTAGCCTACTTCCCTTAAGCAATCAAGTCCTTAGGGGTGTTCTACACCCAATACCCTAATGTTAATTGGTATGAGAGTTGCTAACCCAAAGCTTGTTAAGGGGTAGTAGAAAGCTTAAGAAGGCAACACATTGCACACATTAAACAAAATGATATGAAAATAACTTCTGAACTGAGGAACTGAAATTGAAACAAAAAGTGGAGAAAGAAAAAGGCATAATGTGAAATATGAAGAAAGATGCACCAAATCAAGTTTGAGGGTGCTCTTGAAAAAATTTGGATTAGACATGAAAGGATAAGCAATTTGAAGGCAACATCCTAAGAAAATATATGCAGTTTGGGTGAATTTGAACTAAAATATCTAATTATCTAACCAAGTACCCTACCCAAGCATTACAAGCTTAAAAGATCTATTTGATCATGAGGGTTGTATTATGCCTACATTAGTGGAGAATGATATAACCATGAGCCTATGGGTCTGAGTCACTCCCAAAGAGAATAACGTGCATAGTGAGTCTCATAAAGAATTTTACCTAATGCAAATTAGTCATAAAGGAAGACTAACACACATACCGAATTCGAAGCGTAACTAGTTATTGACTATGAATTATATGTTATATTAAATTATCTAAATTGAAAATTTTTAGAATTCTGAAAATGAAGCATAATTAGAATTGATATCACAACTGAAATGCTACTGAGGTCAAATTGCTAATTTAATTGAAATGAAAAATGTCCTTAAAAATCATTTTTTATTGTTTGATGACAAACAAATAGTGTTTTCTTTGCTTGAGGACAAGCAAAACCTTAATTTTGGGGAAGTTTGATGAGTCTAAAACTCATCTATTTTTTAGCCCAATTTTCATGTATTTTTAAGGCTTAAAAGTTCAATTTAATGTAAAATCATGAAATATTCTGTGAGACCCCGGATAAAGTAAAATGATAGACACGGGTTGCAAACCTGGGAATTTCTCTAGATCTCGGATGATGACACGGGACATACCGTTGAGTTCGTCTCGCGAAATCTAAGTACATAGTCGAATTTCGTCGAATTCCAAGAAGGTCGGAATTGCACGTATTTCGAGACAAACGGACAAATGAGAGGATGACACATGGCATGAAGATGCATGCCATGTGGCACCTGAGGAGAAGACACTTGGAATTTGGGTGGAAGCCAAGTGTCACACTTCTATCTTTCATGAGAGGATAGTGGTGGGAAAGTGGGCATGCATGACATGTGGGTTATGCTAACAATAGCGGGAGAAAGAGGGTGTTCTTTTGGAATGAAATAACTACCACTAAAAGCAGTTGGTTGGTGGGAGGAGGAGAGAAAACAGAAAAGGCAAAGAAAGAAAGACAGCGGAAGGAAGAAGACTTGGCGTTCTGGATAACAACATAGAAGGTGGCCTGGTGAAGGATCTTGAGAGGTGGAGTTCTTCTCACCACTGCTGGACCAAATCTTTGTTAGACAATGATGTAAAGCATGGCGTTAGCGAAGTAGTGGGCTGGTTTAAGAATAATTTCGATGAAATTATTGTTACTGGGGCAGGTTTTGGAGTGCAGTGGTTTTCAAAGCTACTTGAGTTCACAGGCGATTGTGAATGCGTAGTTTGGGATCTGAGTAGCATGATTTTGGTTGTGAGCTGTATATGCTGTTCTCTGAGATTGGAAATTGAAATCCAGTTTTTTTGTGTTATTACTTATTTGGCTTATGCGGATTGGGTGAAAATGATGTTAATATATAGCCATGCTTGTTATATATTAGCGTGATGTGGTGTGAAGCATGTATTAGGAGTGTTGCATGTGGTTTATATGCATGTAACATGAAATATTATGTAGTGACATTATCATTGCATGTGCAGGGTCATCGCGTGAATCGGGTGTGAGTGCATGAATAAAATGGATATTTGGAGGTTGTCGATAAATTATTCGGAGGGTTGTCGATAAATTATATCGGAAGTTTGTCAATGAACTCTATCGGAGGTTGTCAATAAAAGGTTCTCGAGGAGATGGTCAGGTACTCGAGTTTGTCGATGAGTTTTACTATTCGGAGGGTTGTCTAAGTATGAAAAATATTTTGATATCAAAAACAAAAAGCTTTTGTTTTGAAAATAGTTTTCTTACATGGAAAATTGCATGTATGAGAGAGTCAGTGAGGACTAGGCATGACATAGACATTCATATAGAAATATGCATATTTTATATGAATGAGTGTGAATGATTTGGTGGATTATGCCATTGCATGTGCACTTAGGTGAGGAGTAGCCCTTGTAGAGATTTTCTCTCACCCGGGCATAGCTCCACCAGTTGTGGGAAAAATATTTCGAATCTGGAAGGACACCGAGAAGAGGCACTTCATGAGGTCTTAGTTGAGAGGAAGATCTAAGATGGCCTATCGTGTTCCTTTATAAAATTTCTGGGTAGAAAACCCAGTTTTTGTACTTGTGATATAAATAAATTGTAATTAAACTCAGATTATATGTTTAATACAAATTGGTAAGGGTTGTGTCTTGCCTTGAGAGGATGTTTAGTTGCATCTGAACCATAGGAAGTCACTCTGTTTCGATACTATGTATTAGCCGAACTTTAAGATTGATTTTTTTGTTGGGAAGTAAAGGGAATTTGTCCCTATTTCCTACTGGTATATTGTATCCCCATCAGTAAGATTGATGTAGGCTTTCGAATCACCCAAATCGGACCTCTACAGCCCAAGTTATGGCATTTTTACTCATAAGGGTTTGAGAGGATGAGGCGTAGCCAGCTCATCTGGGCACGAGAGGCCACGACCTCTTTCGTCCAAAGCGGGCTCTCTGGATGGGGTTGACCTCTTGCGCGAGCTGAGCTGACTTCAACACAGTTAGAGTTGAGCTCTCTTGCATGGGCCTGGCACCTCTTTGAGGCGATGCGAGCTCTCACTGCGCAGGCTAACCTTTTTGCGCAATCTTGAGCTCTCTGCATGAGATGACCTCTTTGAGCGATCTTCATTTCTCTGATGTCTTGACCTCTTTGAAGCGTGATGAGCTCTCTTTACCGTGGTGACCTCTTTGGGCGGTCAGTGAGCTCTCTGCGTAGGCTGACCTGCACTCTTTGGGCGAGATGGGCTCTCTGCATGAAAGTGAGCCTCTTTGGACAAAGTTGGGCTCTCTGCCAGAGGCGCCTCTTTGTGTAGAGGCGAGCTCTTACAGCCCAGGCTCGGGAAATCGGCTTCGACAGCCTTGACAGGATGACCCATGCTTCCTCGTCCGAGAAGTCCGTTCTGTGTTCGTAGACTACGTAAGGAAATCCATTTGAGTCTAGAATCCATCCATATATGGATCAATATAATCACGAGCTCATATTGTGTTCGAAAAGACGAAAAGATAGTAAATTACTGTCCGGTTACGCATGTCGATTCTTTTAGCCGTATGAAGCGCCAACTTCGGATGACCATAACTTCCTCGTCCGAAGTCCGTTTCAGGTGTTCTTAGACTCTATGGAAAGCTCCTTGAGTCTAAAATCTGACCACATGCCTATGGATGGAAATTAGTGCTCAAATATAGCCGAGCCAACCTCTTCTGGCCGAGCTGACCTCCTTTGGCTGAGCTGACCTCGTCTAGGGAATGAGCTCGGCAACACCAACTTCGGATGACCATAACTTCCTCCTCCGAAGTCCGTTTTGCACGTTCTTGGACTATATGGAAAGATATCTGAGTCTAGAATCTAACCATATGCCTTTGGATGGAATTTGGTACTCACATAGTTTCTGAAAAATTTATCATTGCACTAAGTGCACTAATTACTAGAATGTAGAGATGGTATTATGTGTCATTGCTTAATAATTGAGTGACACGTGAATAATATGCGCGTGGAATGAGGCTATTATATGCTTGTTAGCGTCACTGTGCGAAAAAAAGCCTGTGGATTTGGGGTGTCACAAACAGACGAGCCTAGGGTTTATAAGAAATACTTAGTGTTGAATGTCATACTAACGATAAAAGTTAAGTATCAGGAAAATTTAGGTACACGATTACCTTGGGATAAATAGGCATTGGTTTAGATCATGCATCCATTGTGCATTCTGATGAATTGTTGCATGATATTATGCTATATATTATGTGAATTATATGCTTGGTTAATAGTATATAGGAAGTATTGAACACTAAAGTAGAAGTTAACCAGGGTTCGAAAATAAATAAATAAATCGTTATTTGATATATGTAATAAGAGTCAAGGAAGGGAACACAGGTTCTCCCAATGGCACACCGCCTATTTTCGACGAAGAACTTTATAGAGGCCATATGGTGTCGCAAACGCTACCATCAGACAGTCAGGCATTGGGGATGTGGAGGACACAACCTGCAGGTTTATGGCACATCATCCTCCAACATTTAGGGGAGAAGAGGACCATATGATAGCAAACCATTGGTTCCGACAGGTTGAGAGAGTTTTGGAGGCTATGGAGATTACCTCCGATGTTACAAAGATTTCGGGGCTAGCTATTTTGCCAGAGGTGAGTCCTGTATGGTGGAATCGGTTAAAGCCAAGAAATTGAGGCAATGACATGGAGGAGTTTAGAGAACTCTTCACGGGCAAAGCCTTTTCTCCCAAGATTCTAGACATACAAAGCCCGAGAGTTCCTGAGTTGAAACAAAGTGGGACGACATGACAGCAAGACTTCGAATACGCGGGCTAAGTTTACGTAGTTAGCGCGCTTTCCGAGGATGATTACGTGGCCTCGTATACGCTAAGGTGAGAAAGTTCGAGGATGGTTTGAAGTTGTCCATCCGTGCAAGATCAGGACTTCCAAGACATGCGGATTCTATGGTCAAGCTTAGCCGGCCATAGAGAGAGAGAGATAGATGATGCCCGAAGCATCCGAGACACCCGTGCCGTGGATGTTTCGAAAGGAGGCCGCTTCGAGAGCTTATAAAATAAGTAGCGACTCTGCTCCACGAGGGTTTTTAAGACAAAGGTCACGGGCTTCGTGGCCAAAGCCGATCAAGGTCTCTAGCCAATCAGACCGATGACATGTAATCATCGCCATAAGCCCGGACATGAGACGGATTGCCCACAGAGGCAAGGATCCTGTGGTCACGTGGGACACCTTAGTCCCGGGGCCATCGGGACACTCGTATTAATAATATGTTCCTTCTTACCCTAGCATAGGCCAATGAATGTATATCCCTGGGAAAGGTATAGGGCGCTAAGAGCCTGGCGACAGGCCAAAGAGGCCAGAGCATGGGTAGAGGTCGAGGGCAGGGACCACAGGCCGAGACTTCGGGGACCCAGGGGCGTGTTTACACTCCATTACACTGCACTGCACGAGCCCATAGATCCGCGGCTTATACAGTATGTTTCTACTCTCGTGCCTACGGGCAGTATATTGTTTGATTATGGTGCATCTCATTCATTTACGATGCATCTTGGTGTGAATGTTCCTCGGGCTTAAAGGTTAAACTCTTGAAAGCCGCTTGCATGTGAGTTCTCCTAGGAATTAGGGGTGAGGATTGATCAGACACACACTGATCAGAGTTAGAGATCTCTCGGGATTCTACTCACAAGTGGATCTTTCTGCCATGGACATATTTCCACTTTGATGTCATTCTTGGCATGGATTGCTGACGTAAGCACATCGGGTCGCCATTGATTGTGATCGAGGGAGTGGTTGCTGTGTTTCACATAGGATGGTAGTTCTATTACCTTTCAAGGATAAGCATGATGCTTTACTCTCGACCGTATGAATTCAGTGGTACGGATACTTGATAGCGTTGGCTAGTAAGCCTTACTCTCAGGATGAGGCAGATGTGGTTTGAGTCTACCGTGGTATGCAGTTTGAGTGGATTTTTTTTTCCGCACGAAAGCACGGATTACCCCGCAGGGATGCAGAGGACTTTGTCATCGAGCTACACTCGCACGTCGCCCGCTTCTATGACCGCATGTGATACGCTACCGAAATGCAAGAACTCGGGCGTCCGTGATACGTGGATTGGCTGGGATGCGGGTTCATTAGACCGAGCACTTCACCTTGGGGTGCTCCGGTTCTGTTTGCTTAGAAAAAGGATAGGCACCCCTCTCGATCGCGGGCATCATTACCACAAATAAACAGGTGACTGGCCAAGAATCTGTGATCCTTACCGAGGATCGAAGGATTGTTTGGATTGCCGAGAGGGGCGGTGCTACTTAAGATAGACTTCGCACCGGTACCATCGCTGAGAGTTAGGGAGACATATATCCCTAAAAACAAATAAGCCCGTAACGCGGGTATGGGCATTTCGAGTCTGGCGCTGATGCCCTTCGGATTGACGACGCACCAAGAGTATCTACGCGATCTCATGCATGTATCTTCCAAATCTCTACTTAGATCCATTATGGGTAGTTTCTACGGATCTATATCTTGATCTACTCCGAGACAAAGGAGGATCAAGAGGATCACTTGAGTGGCCTGCTCTCCGTGACCCCGAGAGAATCATCACTGTGGTATGCCAAATCGCAAGTGTGAATTTTGGCTTACTAAGGTAAGATTTCTGTGACAAGTCACCTGGCCTGTGTGTGTCGTGACCCTAAGAAGGTTGAAACTGTTATGAGTTGGGAGAGGCTGAAGTCGATCTTCTCGAGGATAATGCAAAGCCGGGGGGATTGGCTGGATATTACAAGAGGTTCATTGAGGATTTCTCCCTGGCTAGCGCGATCTACGACTAAGTCACCCGGGTGAGGTCGTAAGTTTGAGCGTGAATGACTCGGTGAGAGGGCATTCCAGAATTGAAACGGAGGCTTACTTCAAATTTCCTATTCTCGGTAGTCCCTAGTGAGACTAAGAGTACCTGTACCCGTGATGCTTCCAAAGGACGGACCTGGCCGTGCAAGCTCTGAATGGGCCCCCGGGAGGGTAGCAGCTTATGGTTCTCGACACTGGAAGAATCATGGAGCAGAACATTCCCACACATGTGACATGATAGCTGCGCCCATTGTTCTTGGAAGACATCATTACGCCCACTACTTATACGGCGTAGAGTTCAAGGTGTACTCCCACCACAAAAATTTAAAGTATATTTTCACACAAAATCCCTGGTAATAAATAAGGAGCAACGTGCAGATGGATGGAGTTCAGAGGATTATGACTTCACTTTGCATTTACCATCCCGTATAAATGTGGTGGCTGATGCACTTACTTCTGGAAGTCACGGAGCATTGGCTAGTATTGTTTCCCGGAGTATGGATGCTCGAGGGATTGTGTAGCGCTTTAGGCTACAAGATAAAATGAGCAGCTCAGTGTTATGGGAAGTTTACGCTATGCCTTCTCATCGAAAGCAAGGTGATTGAGTCCCCGTGGACAGGATACGAGGTAGTGTCCATCAGGACCGGCACGCCTCTCTCGCATACAAAGTGACGAGGGCTGGACCCATCCACCAGATGTAGTCTCTCGTGAGCAGAGGACTGTGAGCAGCATCCCCAAAATGACCACCTGAGGAGATCCCGTGAGTCCCACTGCTCCTCGCTTTCCCAGCAGATCCAGTGTACCTATGACACGCTGAGATCTCGGCGCCAATATTATTGGAGTGCCGATAAAGAGACACGCTGAGGATTTGTCTTCGACGCATGTCTCACATGTCGCATTGTGTGTAAAGGCCGAAAGCAATTTAGGCTCACTGGTCGCATTCAAATATCGGAGGTAGCTGAGTGGGCGGAGCATGTCAGATGGACTTTGTGACTCACTTACCACGAACATCGCTGTGACATGATGCGGTGTGGGTCATAGGGATCATCACTAAGCTCGGTGACATTTCCTAACCGTATGGGATGACTATTGCTAATCGGAGGAATTCTCGCAGTTGTATATACGAGATTGTTAGTTACATGGAGTGCCGGTGATTCATCGGGACGAACAGGGACCAGAAGTCTGCGCACACAGAGTTTCTCAGAGGCAGCCGTGAATAGCTATTTATTTATACCTCGCTTATCCACGTGATATAACATCAACGAGAGGATTTATGCAGGTTTAGAGGACGCGCTTATCCCGAGATTTCCGGCGTGAAAGAACCGCACTTTACTTTAGTAGAATCACTTACAAACAAACAAGGCGTTATCGCAAGCATACGATGGCACCCTACGAGGTCTTATAATGGGAGGCTACGCCGATTCCGAATGGTCGATCTGAGGTGGAGAGGAGCTCCACCACAGTCCCGACTCGATTCGAGACACCACAGAGAAAGTGGGTCCGATACTTGGAACGGCCTTCCACCGCCACAGCCGGCTTAAGATACGATAAGCCAGACGACCTCTAGAATCTCGAGGTGGGTGATCATGTCTCAAAGGCGATGCCTAAAAGCATGAAAGTGGTCGATTCGACTGCTTGAAATTATCGTCGAGGTTTATTAGACCCTTCGAGGCACTCGAGAGGGTGGGGGCAGTTGCATATCGAATAGCATTACCGCCAGTTTATCGTGTGTCCATGAGGTATTCCATGTCTCTATGTCTGAAAAGTACACCCGTGATCCGCTCAAGTGCAATGGACCGGGCCAGCTTGTTGGTCACTACGTGATGGGACCTTCGAGAGGGACTGCAAGGTGATATGGATAGTCGAGCAGGCGTTTTTGCGCACACAAGATCCGTGAAGTTCGCTTTTAAAGTGTCAGGCAACACAGAGGATGGAGGAGGCAACATGGGAATGTGAAGGCACAATGCGTATAGAGTATCCTTCCTTTGAGGACGGAGGTACATGGTTTGGGCCATTTGGCATTAAATGACCTGCTACATATGCATGTGATTGTATGTATATGTGTGTGTGAATTTCGAATTAAATTTTATGGGGAAGAATGTAGACCTGACATAAAGTAAAATGATAGACACGGGTTGCAACCCGGGAATTTCTCAGATCTCGATGACGACGCTGGACATACCGCTTGAGTTCGCCCGCGAAATCTAGTACATAGTCGAGACTTCATCGACCGAAGGTCGGAAGGTAACGTATTTCTCGGTATGTAAACTGACAAATGAGAGGATGACACGGGTACTAAGATGCATGCCATGTGGCACTGAGAGAAGACACTTGGTATTTGGGCAGGGAGCTTCTCATGTCACACTTCTTTCTTGCATGAGGATAGTGGAAAGGGGCATGGAATGACATGTGGGAAGGTGCAGTGTGTCACGAGAGGAAAGAAGAGGGTGTTCTACACCTAGATACATTTTCCACCTAAAGCAAATTGGTTCGGTGAAGAGGAGAAGAAACAAAAGAAAAAGAAAAGAAAGGAAGAAAGACAATCGAAAGGAAAGAGAAACTAAAGCACTCTGATTAGTCAAATATAGGAGTTGCAAAGCAGTTGAACTGATCCGCACTTCGAGAGGTGGGAGGCCTTTCTCCTACCCGTTAGTCTGCTTAAGAGCCATGAAATGGCATTTACGCTTTTAGCCCAGTAGTGGGGCTGGTTTAAAGAATAATTTCCTCATAGAAATTATTGCTGGCTTGAATCAGTTTTGGGTTCGAGTAGTTTTCAACTACGCTCGAACTGGATTGGTGATATCGTAGTTTCCGGGATCCGAAAGTAGATGATTTTCGCCGTGGAGCTGTATGCTATTCTCCGAGATTGAGATTGAAATCCAGTTTTTGTGTGTTATTACTTGTTTGAATGACATGCAGATTGGGTGAGAAAATGATGTTAATATATATGCATGCTTGTTATATATTAACGTGATGCTTGGTGTGAAGCATCACGTGTAGTTCCCATACATGCTTGGTGTGAAGCATGTATTATGAGTGTTGTATGTAGTTCCCATATGCATGTAACATGAAATATTATGCAGTGACATTATCATTGCATGTGCACGGGGTCATCGTGAATCGGGTGTGAGGCAGAATAAAATGGATATTCGGAGTGGCTGTCCAACAAATTACTCGAGGGTCAGTCTAACAAATTATATCTGAGGTTCGGTCTAATGAACTCATCTGAGGGGTTGTTCAATAAAGGGTTCTCGGAGATGGTCCAAGATCGGATTCTTGTCCAATGGCTGTATTATTCGAGGGGGCTGTCCAAGTATGCAAAATATTTTGATATCAAAAAACAAAAAGTTTTTGTTTTGAAAATAGTTTTCTTACATGGAAAATTGCATGTATGAGAGAGTCAATGAGGACTGGGCATGACATAGACATTCATATAGAAATATGCATATTTTATATGAATGAGTGTGAATGACGGCAGATTTAGTGCCATTGCATGTGCACTTAGGTGGGGAGTAGCCCTTGTAGGAGATTTTCTCTACTGGGCATAGCTCACCCCGTTGTGGGAAAAATATTTTCAGGTACCGGAGGGACACCAAGAGAAGGCACTTCATGAGGTCTTAGTTGAGAGGAAGATCTAAGATGGCCTATCGTGTTCCTTTATAAAAATTCTCTATAAACCCGCTTTTGTTTAAACTCTAACTATCGCCAAAATTTTCAGACTTCTGTGATATAAATAAATTGTAATTAAACTCAGATTATATGTTTAATACAATTTGTAAGGGTCAGGTCTTGCCTTTGAGAGGATTTGGTTGCGTCTCGAACCATAGGAAGTCACTGCTTTCGATACTAAAGGTGATAGCTGAACTTTAAGATTGATTTGTTGGGAAATGAAAGTGTATGTCCCATTTCTTCTGTCATATTGTGTACTCTATTAGTGCTTGATGTAAAGTCAATCACCCAAATCGAATTCTCATGCTCTGTTATGAACACCTTTTACCATAAGGGGCGTTTGAGATGATGAGCCTGGTGGTCGAGCCTCATCCGGCCGAATCCAACTTTGGTCAAAATGAAGCCTCCCCGATGAGCCGACCTCGCGCAGTAGCCGACCTGACCTCTCGTCGAGCCGAGCCTCCCGGATGAAGCAACCTCTTACGCAGAGCTAAGATGACCTCTTTGGTCAGACTTGAGCTCTCCTGCATGAGTTGACTCTTTGAAAGAAAAATAGCCTCCCCGCATGAGCTGACCTTCAAGGCCGCAAGGCCGAGCTCTCCCGCATGAGCCGTGACCTCTTCGGAAAGCGCTAAGGTCGATCTCCTCCCCGCATGTGCCGACCTCTTTCGAAAGCAATGTCAGCTCTTCCGCATGAGTCGACCTCTTTGAGCAAAGGCCGAGCCTCTTGCATGAGCCGATTCTTCGGGGCAGAACCCCCTCGCATGAGTCGATCTTCTTTGACGTAGAGTCGAGCTCTGCAACACTTACAACCACGGCTCTTTGTGCAAAGTCGAGCTCTTCTAGCCGAGCCCAAGAGAAATCACTCGCGCCAACTCGATGACCATAACCTCGCCCGAAGTCCGTTTTTTACGCGTCGTGAGACTCGTGGAAAGCCCCTTTGAGTCTAGAAAAACCGTCCATATATATATAAATATAATATGAGCTCATATTGTGTTTGAAAAATACGAAATACAGTAGGTACCTGTCGGTTCTGCATGTCAGTTGCTGCTCATGTGAAGCGCCAACTTCGAATGACCATAACTTCCTCGTCCGAAGTCCGTTTCAGGTGTTCTTAGACTCTAAGTGAAAGCTCGAAGTCTAAAATTCACCCTGCTTACGCCGTGGATGGCAATTAGTACTCAAACACAGGCTGGAGCCAATCCCTCTCTTCCCCTCGGCCGGAGCTGACCTCGTCTAGTGGAATGAGCTCTGCAACGCCAACTCGGCTGACCATAACTTCCCTCGTCCCCGAAGTCCGGCTTTGCGCTGCTCTGACCTCCTGCGGAAAGATCTCTGAGTCTAGAATCTAACCACATGCCTGTGGATGGCATTTGGTGCTCACATAGTTTCTGAAAATTTTATCATTGCACTAAGTGCACTAATTACTAGAATCTTGAATGAGATGGATTGTTATGTGTCATTGCTTAATAATTGAGTGACACGTGAATATGTGTGAATGAGGCTTTATATAGCTTGTTGAAGGTTACCTCGT